>OY992897.1:22283521-22314431 GCA_963921405.1 Cepaea hortensis
CCGTTATCGAACGCATCAAATACATCCCCACCCACCCACATACATACATCCTATATATATATATATATATATATATATATATATATATATATATATATATATATATATATATATATATATATATATATATATATATTGTCGTGAAAACACTGTAGATTGACAATCAGATGATACAGATGATACAGACAGTCTGATTCACAGCTGCAGTTGTTTACTACGAGTGGTCGGGAGATGAAACAGCACCGCCGTCCTTGAGAATTCTTGGGTAGACAGAAAATATGTCAAGGTTATTTTGCCGACCAGCGGGATCAAAGAGACACGGGGGCTGTTGTTGAGAGAAAAGGGGAAACTACTCTTGTTGCATTGATTAAACAAAGGTGAGAGAACTTATTCTGAAATGGATAATCTGCCCCTGGAACATCTGATGTATTGACTTCAAAGAACTTCACTGGAACACTCCCGGCTCTTTGACAAAAACAAGTCTTGTGTACAGTAGTGTAGACAAGAACGTTGACTTGAGCTGACGTGTTTCTGTACCGCTGTTAGGAAATTCGGAGAGCATCTAATAAATTATGGAGTGGGACAGACAGAACTACAAAAATTAGATTTTTAAGAGCATGCATCTTTCCCATTGCAACATACGCCTGTGAGACATGGACACTTACTAAACAAGCTGAACAGCGCATACATGCCTTTGAATATAAATGTTATAGACGAGTTCTAAGAATATCTTGGGTAAAGAAAAGAACAAATGCATCCATACTTCAAGAGCTGAAAATTAAGGAGGGATGGCTATTAAAGACGATAAAACAAAGAAAATTGAAGTATTTTGGTCACTTGAAACGTCACGAAATTTTGGAGAGAACAATAATGGAAGGGTATATGCCTGGGAAGAGAGGAAGAGGAAGGCCAAAGAGAAGATGGGTGCAGGATGTGGCGGATGATCTCCAGATGGGTGTATCAGACGCGGGACATCTTGCTTGTGATCGAGAAGCTTTCCGGAAGGTTGTTATGGGAGCGAGGTTCTGCAAAGGACATGCTACTGAATGAATGAATGAATCTAATGTGTTCGATTTAATTAACATTACATAACATATGTCTTTATGGCAAGTTGTAGATACCATCCAGGAGTGATGCGGTGTTGCATAAGGTATTATAGACAGTATATTTAGGCCTAATTAATATAAGCAGTAGCCTTGTTAAAACTAGCTAGAGTGACGTAAGAATTAGCTCTGCTGGTGAGAATAGTGTAGTGGGTTGGAGATGGGGGAAATGTCCAATAGTGGGATCTTCCAGTTGGGTGCCTACTGGGGTTCTGCACTATGTCTATTGGTCTTTCCTTGTCTTAACCTGATTCAGATTGAGGTGATGAGCCACTCTGATCCATGACAGAGTTTAGTTCAGTGATAAATCTCTGAGCAAGGCAGTAGGCCTACATTCAGCTAGTAGGGATAAGTATCAGGCGGCCTTCACCAGATGTGGTCTCTTTCTCTGACAGGTTCCCCTACTTCTATGAGGAAGCTCTACACTGGGTTTGATAAAGGTCAACTCTCATTAAGAAGAACATCAAATGAACATTCACATCATTTTATAAGATGAATAAATACCCAGAAGAAAGTACAGTCAGCACTGTTTATGCTAGGCCTAGGATCCAGAGGGCCCTTATGAAACTGGCTCAGGTGAGCAAAACATTATAAACGATTCATTTACAATAGGGATTCACTCAGGTTGTGTGATACTCGTTTCTTCACCACATACCATTGAACACTAGTGAATAGAAAATAACATTGAACATGGCGTTCTCGTGGAATAATTTAGTACAGTGAATAAGTACTTTAGAACCGTTTGTGTGTGACAATCTATGAAAATGGATTATAACGAATGTGAGACCTGTGACATTGAATCCTAGTTTTCACGATACAGAGATCCGTACTTAGCTGAGTTATAGGGACCTTAGTCTTTACAGTGAGTGACAGTTCCATGATAACTATTTTCGGAGGATCATGCATCTAGTCGACCCAGTGGATCTCGGAGAAAGTCAACGTCTGGAAGAAGAGACGCATCAATGGGTGAGGTGTTCACGTACTAAGCTATCATGCTGTGGCGTACCCTTGCTATGATCATCATCTGACTTGGCTCCTGATCTACTGCTCTGAATCTACAGACACACTAGAATTCGACATACATTTTACACATTACACACACACACACTTCTCACACACATCCTCTTTGATTTAATAAATTATTTTGTATTTATTTGTTAAAGATAGAGTTGTTGAGTATGTTGTGTTGGGGAAGAGTGAGAGGGGGCATGATCTAGGGGTGAGTGAGAATAAGAAAGAGGTGTCTGCAGACTGAAGGAGTTTTGTGGACGGATGCTGGTGGTTTCTCTAGGACAATAATATTGGGGTAATAAATGTGGGTGTTGATTCCCCTCACTCCAGGGACGACACTAAAGTAATAAAGGATTACTTACGATATATATATATATATATATATATATATATATATATATATATATATATATATATATATATATATATATATATATATATATATATATATATATATATATCTGTGATCGGCATTTGGCTAACATCAAGTGTAGATTTATCTGCGCTTGGTCTGGCTGAAGTAAAGCGATGGTCACCAACTACCTAAATTAACTCACCGTCCACCATTACTGGCAGTTGGTGGACCACTATGGGTCACAAGGCACATAGTGGGACTAAGGTCTGACAGCGAAACCAGGGGGACGCGGAGGCCTTAGAGTGTTGCTCTATCCTCTGGGGGAACCGCGAGCTCTTTTTAAAAAAAAAAGTAGGCAAATAACTTAAGTCGGAGTTGGTGTTCGCCTAGTAATCCATCCATCATGTACCATGCCGATATGCGTGGAAGGTCATGTTTCACCACTTTCACTCGATCACCATACAGGAGGTATTGACGCCTTGTGAATTGGCAGTACAAGCTAGAGATGTCTTGATAACTGCAGCCAAATATTAAATTCCGAAAATGATAAAGCAACATAAGCCACGGATTACATCAGACACGTTAGAATTAATAAAGCAACGAAGAGAACTGAAACAGAAAGGAGGTGAATTCGATAACAGCAGGATGAAGTATAAATCCTTAACTCAACAAATGAGAAAGAACACAAGAAAGGAAAAAAAAAATATATACAAGATTCTTGTACCAGAATAGAACAATATCATAAGGCTGGAACACATTACGTAATGTTCAAAGAAATTAAGTTATTTAAATATTGAGCACAACCCACTACTGGCAACGCTGATTGTATTCTGGTATGAACCTAAGGCCTTTCCACGTCAGTGTGGAAGCACTAGACTCGAGTTTCGCTCTCGTTTGAGCTCGTCAGTAGTGCATATCCTTGACCGGACCTGGAAACTAACCCCGGATCACTGTGTGAAACGTGTGTGTAGCCACTAGACCACGCGGCACACGCTGGACACGGCCAAATTATCACAACAGAATATTACAACGTCACCCATCGTAGGCTGTAGCTCAAGATTTGCCCGATCACCGCCACTGACGTCTGTCAATCCATGTGGACTCAAACGATCATGTCTTCTGAAATCTTCTGATCAGGTCTTCTGAAGAAATGTTCAACCTCATTTGAATGTTATCTGTGACAAGTTGGAAAATCTTTCAATTATTTCAATCATTGGCACCTTGCCGTCTTGACAGACGATAGTTTGTTACATTCTGCTTCAAAAAGGCATAATAACTACAACCCATGACGGTAGCAAATGTGACTGATTAGGCCAATTCGCACTGTATACGTTCGTCCACAATGGATGCATGTGAACACATGGTCATTTCCACCATCATGCACTATCTTACGTTCCGCACGCTCGGTGTGCGACTTATTTGCAATCATTTTCTCCTTTGTCTTTATTCCATTTCTGATATTTGCCCTCCATGCAACACGTTCAGCGGCAACATGCTCCCAATGTGCATTATCAATGCCTGTATCAATCATGTCCCGCTTACACACATCTGTGTATCGTAATAGAGGCCGACCCTGAGATCTCTTACCCATCTCTAATTCACCAAAAAGATGTCCTGTGGTATTCTACCATCATCCATCATCCTAACGTGTCCTATCCATCTCAGTCTACGAAGACTGAGCATGGAACAAACCGTCACACAACCTGATCTTTCCAATACTTCAGTATTTGTGATTTTGTCTTGCCACTTAATACCAAGTATTCTTCTCAGACACTTCATATGAAAGCTGTTTAAACGTTTCTCTTGGTGTGAGTAAGTTGACCAGGCTTCATTGCCATAAAGAAGAGTACTAAGGACACAGGCTTGATAGACAAGGACTTTTGTTTTGGCAGTAACCTATTATGTTGCATGAACTTTACAGAGGGTGAATATTATATTATGTTAATATGTTGCCACAGAGTTTCACTAATAATACTCTTTCTGAGATTGTCCGAAATCCTTTAACTGCCCCAGCACTCATTTGATCCAAAATTATGCCAACTTCCCTTTTGTAGTCCTTCCCTCCGGATTAAATATTCTTCATGCATCTAAATATATTTTTCACCGCACCTGGCCATCGCATTTGACAATATGTACGAGTATTAACAACAATTTGTTATTATGCATGTGGTAAGAAATCATAAAATTTTACTTTCTAAATTTACTTCCTTAGTCTCTTATTCATTCATTCAGTAGCATGTCCTTTGCAGAAACTCTCTCCCATAACAACCTTCCGGAAAACCTCTCGGTCATAAGCAAGACATAGTCTCTTATAGCATATATAAATTAGCATAAAAAGAGGCTAGCAATGCGTTGATTAATAACCCCTTTTATGAAAAATTCTGACAAAACGGGATGTGGTGGACTGACCACAGTCAATAAAATTATAGAAAGGTACATAACACCATAATATTTATATCAAGGGAAAATACTCAAAGTAAATTAAATGTATTATGTGATTTCAATAATTGTAGTATTTCTCTTATTGTCTTATAGAATTTTCTTAGCAATATAGAGAAATATATGATTAGCATAAAAGGCAGCAAAACTTTAAGAAAGTTTGAGACTGGGGTTACAATGGTGACATTGTTTTATATATGTGAGAATTTTATAACGGACTTTGATATTTCTCCAGGATATTAAATTCAATGTTTTATTCTTTTAACGAGAGTCATATATTTACAAATAAAGTATAAATTTTGGCCGTCCTTTGGCTGAGAACTGTTGCACTGTGTGTGCAATGCGTGTGTACTTCTTTCTTTGTTGGGTTCACGGTTGCAAATGCACTTACATTTATCGAAGAGTATATATGGGATGTGAGTGAGTCTGAAGCTCGTGAGTGCGTTAATGAAGGGCGCACAAGGTGTGGGGGCGAGGCCGACGTCAGTGAGTCCATGAGTTTTGTCGATTGGGCATGGTGGTGTACATGTTTGTATACATGGTGGTGTGTGTTTCTGTGTCTGTGGGCCTATTTGAGGCGGTGAATGTGGGTGGATGTGTAAGGATGTGTATGGTACATGTGTTCAAGAATGGCAGATCACGAGAAATACTTTATAATAAAAGATTCTTACTTTGATATTATTTTACTATTATAAAATAGATTATTTTAGTATTAAAGTGTATATTATTTTGCATTTATGTTATTTTACAATTTATAATGTAGCTTTTTAATATCCTTGTGCACACAGTTTACAATAAAAATGTTGATGTTACAATTTAAAAAAAAAAAAAAAAAGTCCTTGACTTTGGGACGTAGTTTGCAAATAACTATATATCTATGATCGGCATTTGGCTAAGATCAAGTATAGATTTATCTGCGCTTGGTCTGGCTAAAGTAAAGAGACGGTCATCAACTATTTAACTTAACTCACCGTCCACTAAAATTGGCTGTGCGCCTTGGTGGGACTAAGAGCTCACAACAAAACCAGGGGGACGCGGAGACCTCAGAGTGTTGCTATAACCTTTGTGAGAACAGCCAGCCCATTAAAAAAAACAAAAACAATTTGGCAAATAACTGAAGTCGGAGTTGGTGTTCACCTAGTAATCCATCAATCATGTACTATGCCGGTAAGCGTGGGCGATCATGTTTCGCCAACTTTACTCGATCACCATACAGGAGGTATTGACACCTGGTGAGTTGGCAGTACAAGCTAGAGATATCTTGATAACTGCAGCCAAAATTTAAATTCCGACTAAGATAAAGCAACATAAGCCACGGATTGCACCAGACACGTTAGAATTAATAAAACAACGAAGAGAACTGAAACAGAAGGAGGTGAATCCGATAACAGCAGATTCAAATATAAATCCTTAATTCGAGAAATAAGAAACAACACAAGACAGGAAAACAAAAACAAAAAGCAATATATACAAGATTCTTGTACCAGAATAGAGCTATACCATAAGACTGGAAGAGATTACGTAAGGTTCAATGAAATGAAGTTATTGACAAGAAGTGATCAACCTCAATTGAATGATATATGTGACAAGTTGGGAAATCATTCATTCATTGGCATGTTTCCGTCTTGACAGACGATGGTTTGTTTTGCCCTCCATGCAACACGATCAGCGGCGAATCTCTCCTGGTGTGCATTATCAATGCCTGTATCAATCATGTCCCGCTTACACACATCTTTTATCGTAGTAGAGGCTGATCCTGAGATCTCTTACCCATCTGTAATTCACCAAAAAGATGTCATTTGGTATTCTACGATCATCCATCTTCCTAACGTGTCTTATCCATCCAAGTCTACAAAGACTGAGCATGAAACAAACCGTCACACAACCTGATCTTTCCAAGACTTCAGTATTTGTGATTTTGTCTTTCCAAATAATACCAAGTATTCTACTCAGACACCGCATATGAAAACTATTTAAACGTTTCTCTTGGTGTGAGTAAGTTGACCAGGCTTCATTGCCATAAAGAATACTAAGGACACAGGCTTGATAGACAAGGACTGTTATTTTGGCAGTAAGCTTCTTGTTCTCCCAGAATCTTTTTGCTAACATGTTCATTGTTGTGCTGCCTTACCAATCCCGATGTTGTTTTCCTAATATAGGGATAATGTGCTATTTATCTCTGATCTTAGATATGTAAAATGGTCTACTATCTCCAGTTCGGCGTCGTCAATAAAGATTGATGGTACCCCATGTGCACCTTGTGACGTAATTTGTTTCTTCTTTTTGCTAATTGTTAAACCAACTTCAGAACATGCATGGGAGAATGCTGATAGTAGACGTTGTAATTCTTCCTCAGTGTGGACCCGCCTCCTGACGAAGGTAAATATTAGGCTTTGGCAAGGGTGGGGAGGGGGCGGGGGTATGCCCCCTTCTGATGATCAGAAACCTCCAGTCGTGTTTGCTCCGCTGCGGAGTTTTTTCATCATGGGTTTTAATTTTAGAAGATCAGTGCCGGATTTAAAGGGTAGAATTGCAAAATTACGAGGGTAAGTTAATAAATAAGTCACAATTGGCTGTAGAAAAATAACTAACTATGATATCAACTTGAAACCAGTTTTTTTTTTTTTAATACATATATTGGTCCTTTATTTCTCAACACAATTTCCACCAACAATAATACTCTTATCTCATCGTTTTATCTGTCCTCCCAAACCGGCTGCATAAATCTGCGTGCCCTGTTTTCATTTACCTGCCATCCCGCAGAACTGTGTGACTTACTTATTGACTCGCTCGTGTAACTTTTTCTACCCAGCTATGCACCGCTTTACGGGAAATCGCTAGGGACTAAGCCACTGAAAGCCACTAAGCCACCTTGGCGGGAGACATTTCACGAATGACGCCGAAGTTGAATGTGAAGTGAAAACGTGGTTTAGAAACCGGAGCACGCAGTTCTATGCGGCCGATTTGGGAGGACTGATAAAACGATGGGATAATTACATCAATGTTGGTGGAAATTATGTTGAGAAATAAAGGGACAATGTATATATAAAAATAAACTGGTTCAAGTTGTTATCATAGATAGTTATTTTTCTACGGCCATTTGTGACTTACTTATTAACTTACCCTCGTATATTAATAAGCTGAGTTCAGCATGCAACAGATACAATATGAATATAAATACAACCAAAACTGAAGTAATCCAATCAGATAGCACAAAATAAATTTATCCGGCGAACAGAGCGAAACTAAGATAACAAGTAGGAATTAGGACTATAGTATGTCCACATTTGTTTGCCGCAATATAAACATTCATATCTCAATAACCAACTGACGGAAAATTATGAGATTTAGTATATAAACTTATCATTATGTCCACCCAACAAAACAATTTTTGTTCTGGAGATTTTACAGCAGATTTCAAAGTTTGTTTATATGCGGTATATAATTTACGGGTCTGAGATGAAATTCTTAATTTTAAATGTATTACAGCGTAGCCAGACAATCAGCGCTCAATGTTGAATATTGTAGTGTTTTGAAGGGATTGGCCTTATGTCAACTACCCGCGTTGTTCAAACAAGGACTGTTCAGAGGTGTCTCAAAATGTGGGTTATTTCATGAAACCTGATTAATATGTTGTTTTTTTTTTTTTTAAATCTTACCACTTATCGCTAACATTGAAATGTGTGAATATTTGTCAATGGTATTTGATGCGAAATTGTACACTTCAAAAATCGCTATGAAGTTGTACACATATTTTTGTCAAGAAGCTGATTGCAGGAAACTGTTTTATACTATCACAAATTCCGAAAAAAGAACAGTCGATGGGTGCAAGAATCTGAAATTAAACCACCACGCAATAACAAAACGGTAGGTAAAAAGATTATTGTAGACAGCTTTGACAAAGATGTCATAAGGCGAGCTATTATAAAAATGCTTTTAAAAGTTGACAGGGTCGACTTCATTGCACTGGGTTCTATCCCATATGGCTCGGTTTCTTTCCGCAGCGCGGAAAGCATCGCACAAATCACGAACTCCGCAGCTCTAGCGACGACCCACAGAAGTCTCCGAAAAATTTAACTCGTGAATCGAAGGATGCGGACCGGAATCGAACCCACGATCTTTGGAGCCCGAGTCAAAAGAATTGACTACTTCGCCACGGAGACTCCTAAAATTATAACAATTTTGGATTTTATATCCAGGATTATCCAGCATTATAAAAATGCTGGATGCCAAAGAAACAGTGATTGTAAGAAAACTTAGGGTTTGGTTGAGAAAGAACAATACCATAGAGCTATCCAAAACAACTTTGTGGAAAATTATAAGGACATTATCTTCACTATTTGAAAGTACAAGGGCGGTAGAAATATCATTTGTGAGCAACCGCATTTAGGAGCCTTGAGAAGCAGATACCTACGTGAAATTAGGGAAATGCGCAAACAAAATTATGACATAGTGTATTTGGATGAGACGTGGATCAATGTGCACCACACAAGTGAAAAGGAATGGCAATCAATGGATGGAAAGATAAAGCGTTATGTGCCGTAGTAAAGGACAGCGTTTGGTCATAGCCTATGCTGGTAGTACTCATAATGGCTTACTACAGAATGCTGGGCTCGTGTTCGTATCAAAGCATACAGACAATAGGGATTATCATAATGAGATCAATGGTAATGTATTTAGAGATTGACTCGAGAATACAGTACTTCCATCTCTTGATAGACCGTCTTGTCTAATCGTGGACAATGCATCATATCACAATGTTGTTGCCCAAGAAGACAAAATACCTACGGCATCGGGCAAAAAAGAAGCAATAAAGATATGGCTCCGAAGGGAAAATATACCATTTCCAGAAACATATTTCAAGCTACAGTAGTTTTCCCTTGTAAAACAGGCGCAAAAAAAGCAAGAAATTTCAAATCGACAAGTTGATAGAAGAGCATGGCTATAGGTGCTTGAGACTTCCGCCGTATCATTCTCATTTAAACCCAATAGAACTTGTGTGGGCTAAAATTAAAGGACAAGTGGCAGCTGCCAATACTACGTTCAAATTGTCTGACGTCAAGATACTAACCCAGCCCGTTATTAAATATTGATAAAAGTTACTGGAAAAAAATGTGAGGACCATGTGTTGAAAGAGGAAGAGGACTATTGGAGAAAGGATGGATTGAATTTTATGCAACTGAGAGCAATCGTCAATCTACTGGAATCGTCCGACACAGATTAAGGTCTGAGCAGATATCAGACTTTAATCTACGTACACACTTACTGGGATATTTTGCTCCAACTATTCAGACGAATTACAGGCCCTAAACATTACAGCATCAGCATAATGTCAATGGCAACAGTTTGTATTCCACAGTGATGAATTTTCAATTCCGCAAGCCCTCAGCGGTGACAAACAACTGTATTGAAAAAAAAAGACACACACACATACACACACACACACACACACACACACACACACACACACACACACACACACACACACACACACTAAACGCATTGAATACCAACAGAAGAGTAATATTGCGGTGAAAACTGACATATTGTGGCATAACAAGAAACGTGAGAGCAAACACGTTGTCAAATTAGGGGACAACACACGTGCATACGAGTCAATCTTTAAACTTCAATGAAAAGAGGACCAACATCTTGGCCGTTAAGAAGAAAGCCCACTACAGAGACACTGACAACTATTTTCATAGTGCAAAACAGGTAATCATGTTCCGTCTCTGAATAGTAAACAGCAGAGTAGACAGTCTTTCACGAAGACTCAAAGCGGGTCTGTCACCCATGTGTACGTGTGAACAAACTACACAGACAGCTGAACAGATCCTTAAAAATAGAAATATGATGACTAAATTGCCGTATCATTTCTGGTCACTCCATACGCACAGCTATTTGGAAGCTTTCACGAGCTCAATATAAAAAGCTAAATGCATCCTAGTAACATGAATACTTGTGTACAATTATTAACCAACAGCTGAAGAAACAAGAAGGAAATGAAAAATAAGGTAAGAAATATATTCCTTCTACTTTCCTGTCAGTTTACACATTATTTACCCCATACCTCTGTGCATTCTCTGTCTTTATTAATATTACTCATTGCACCCCTCTCGGGAGTCTCCGTGGTGAAGTGGTCAAGCCGTCTGACTCGGGCTCCGAGGGTTGTATGTTCGATTCCTTCATTTCACGAGTGCATTATTTTGGAGAATCCAGAGGGTCGTCGCTGGAGATACGGAGTTCGTGCTTTGTGTCACGATTTCCGCCCTGCGGAAAGAGACTGAGCCATATGGGATAAAAACCCGGTGCAATGATACTTTAAGCTACTTTTTTATTACACCCACTCCCATACGAATCTGGCTACGCCTTGTACTTGTGTCCTTACCAGAAGTAACGTGGTTTACTGTAAGACTAGTTTGTTATCTTTGACCTATCAAAGACATATTCCTTGGGTGGGGGTAAATATAAGACGGCTGGAACAATTTCATAACGATGCAACAGACAGTTTTCAAAATAATTGATCATGAATAAAGGCGTTCTTTGTGGGACATACTATAACAGTCCGCACAACCACGGCTCTCAACAATAACCACCGACGAGGAAGCAGGTTAGACGATACCGAATTTGAAATATTTTTTTTTGAGAATTGGAATGGGAATAGTAATGTAAGTTAGCAGATCTCCTGGTCAACTATATAAACTGATAAATAGTACACTTTTGAATCAAGTTACTAAAGAAATTAAACATCTAGGGAGTATGATCTTAGAAGACGGCAGAATAGACAGAAATTGAAATCAGGTGTCATAAAAGACGTGAGCTTATATATAAAATATCTCCCATACTGAAACAGTCAAATATGCCTTTGTCCGCAAAGTGACAGATAATAAATAACATATTCACACCAATACTAAGCTACCAGTGTTAAGCATGAATGACACTTCGAAATATCAACACCTGCGAGATGAGATGTGTGAGAAGGGCTGCCAACTTAACAATCCAAGGCCGAATAAGAAATGCCTTGAAAGGATGTTATCAGACACAGTGAGATCAGCATCTTGTGTCAGATATATTGAAAGGCAGAAGATCAAATGGTTCGGCCATCTCGTTAGAATGCAACACCATCAACTACCAGCACTGGCCTTACATCAAAGGACATCTGCTACGAGAGCAAGAGGACGCAGGTGAAGAAAATGGACTGAGGACATCAAAGACAGTGTACAATAACGCGTAAAGATACTACCCGATGACATGTATCTGACGCCGGATTATCAATTATTTCACCCCACGACGCTTGACGGTGATGATGATGACGATGATGATGAGGATGTTGATAAAAATGATGGTGATGATGATGATGATGATGTTGATAAAAATGATGATGATGATGATGATGATGATGATGATGATGATGATGATGATGATGATGATGATGATGATGATGATGATGATGAAAATGATGATGATGATGATGATGATGAAGATGATGATGATGATGATGATGATGATGATGATGATGATGATGATGATGATGATGATGATGATGATGATGATGATGACGACGATGATGATGATCCATGTGTATAAACCTCTTCAGGTGCCTCGTCTGGAACAAATATCGACAATCGTGACCCTACAATCCTGTCATCTGGTAATTTGATGAAGATGGTTTTCCTTATATTTTCATCTTTTTAAGACTTTTTACCATCTATAGCTGGGCTGTTTACGGTCTCCATATACATCATTCTCTGTCTTGAATTGTGTTGAATTTATAACTGTAATCAGTAATCCGCTGTTCAAATTTTAGCCATTTTGTAATTATAATTGGGATATGTGGCTAAGGGCTTGCGAACGCGGTTTGTGAGCCCGTATACCCGGGTTCGAAACACGGCGATGCTGGTTTTTTCGAAAAAGGTATAGGGGCCGGTCGTTCAGAAAGCAATGGAAAACTACTGAACGTAACTACTTGCCTAGTACATCAACAGCAGCTGAAAATGCTGGTGTTGACTGCAACGTCCCGTAAGGGATACGCAACACAATTTTTTTTTTTTTTATATAACTATCTTCTGCGAAACTTGCCAAGAAACCTTAACAATCATCTGTCATCCATTTATTTTTTGCAACTCTATGTTTATGTGAATAATTTCTTCTGATGTCTGTTGCATTAATTCATGCAACATGTCCCATTGTTCATGAAAATCTGCATTATCTCCGTGGCATTATATCTGTTCTTTACAGTAACATTGTACCTTTCTCTAATTTCTTGTCTGTTTTATGTAACGCTGAATCTAACCTCTTTGGGGATTTCTTTGTGGTTGTAAGTCTAACCTCATTTTTCCTATGATTGGCACATTGTCACAATTTCCACCTGCTCCTGGTGTTTGCTGTTACTAAACTGCTTCTTCTTTTAATTTTTTCTTGTTTCCTTTTTTGTTCGCTCGCTTAAACTCAAGCGTAGTCCTTACACACTGTTTAAAGTAGTAAGGGACTTCATTTTGCTTCTGAGTCTATTTCTAATCATTATGTAGTCAATTTGATAGCGAATATTATCTCCAGGGCTTTTCCACGTATATAATCGTCATGTATGGTGTTTGAACCAGGTGTTACATATTATCATGTCATTGTATTCTGCTCATGCTGTTAATCTGTTAACTCTCTCATTCCTATCACCTTCCTAGGCCATTGATATCAGTAAGGCAGACATTTCTAAATGTCTAATTCGTTATTATATATATATAGATGTCCTCTTCTGTACTGTCAACTGTTGGCGCATATGCTTGTGCGGGATGTATTTTTAATAGCTGAACGCCTCTAAGTCAAATCCCCCAGATGTAAGGGCCTGGCCGCTACTTACCTCATCCTTTTGGAGGTTTGATGCTGAGTCGCCAGCATCTGCAGCCTACCTTGTTCCAGACATACTGGTTATCCTTTCCTCTGGAGAAAACAAGGCAAGGCCGAGAGAGGGAGCTTGCTGCATGGGCAACACATGTTCTCTGAATCCATGCCCAGGCATTGTGCGATGGAATCCTAGCTCTAGTTCCAATCCACATATTATCGTCTGTAAAGACGGCAAGGTACCACTATTTTTAATGACTGTGCAGTGTTTGAAAATATTGCCGGTCCAAGTTTTATATTTAGCTATTATGTTGCATGAACTTTACAGAGGGTGAATATTATATTATGTTAATTTTAGGGACGTTCATTTGAAACCCGTTCCAATGGCTTTAATACAAAAGCATGAAAGAAACATTAACAGGTGTGGTAGAATTAAACAAAGCATTCATTTTGAATGAATTATGCACCATGGGTTGGTCAGAAGAAGTCGCAGTAAGCATTCAGGCAAGCATCCCATTGCTTAGGTAGGCGGCGAATGCCGTCCGCTAAAAAAAAAAAAAAAAATTTAAGGCATGTGTGAAATCGTTGCCCCTTGAGAGCTTTTATTAGAGGTCCGAACAAATGAAAATCACATGGTGACAAATCAGGACTATAGGCTGGGTGTTGCAGAATTTCCCACTTCTTTCTTGCTAATGCTTCCTACACAATCTTTGCGACATGCGGACGAGCATTATCGTGCAACATAATCACACCGCGAGAAAGCATGCCGGGTCGTTTATTCTTGATGGCTTTTTGCAGCTTGTCTAGTGTTTGCAAGTAGTGGGTAGAATTGATGGTGACACCAGGTTCTTTAAAGTCGACCAACAATAGCCCTTCATGGTAAAAATATGCGCTCAGCATAACCTTACCAGCAGAAACCTGTAACTTGAAGATTTTGGCTTTTGGTGATCCAGCATGCTTCCATTGCATGCTCTCTCTTTTGCTGCTAAGCTCAAAGTGCTGAATCCATGATTCATCGCCTGCCACTATGCAGAAGAGAATGCATCACTCTCCAGTCTGTAACGCAGCAAGTGGTTCAAACACCATCCCATGCGTTCCTCTTTTTGGTAGTCGGTCAACATCCGTGGTACCCACTGTGAACACACCTTCCGATATTGCAGTTTTATACGAAGGACCTTATGAATTGTCCCAATTGACACATCACATTCTTTCTCTAGCGAACGTATACTTCGACAACGGTTCATCTGTACTGCTGCATCAATTTTGGCGATGGTTTTTTTCTGTTGCAACAATATGCTTTTGACCCGGCCGTCGAAGATCTGTCGTGAACTGACGTCCTTTCCAAAACATTCGTGCCCAGTCTGTCACTGTTGTCTTCGACACACATTTGTTACCGTACGCTGCCTGCATTCTTCGATAAATGTCCACTGGTCGACATCCTTCAAATGAAAGAAACTGAATCGCCGCTCTTTAAGCTTCTTTGGAAGGATTTTGGATCAACTCGACCATTTTCTCAACGTTCAGAAACAGAACCTATGCATTATGGGACGATAAGCACGTGCTCTTTTATTCATTGGTCAGTACTTATCACATGACTATGACACGAACGGATTTCAAATGAATGCCCTTTATATGTTGCCACGGATTTTAACTAATAATGCTCTTTCTGAGATTGTCCGACATCCTTTAACCGCCCCAGCACTCATTTGATATAAAATTATGCCAACTCCCCTCCGGAGTCCTTCCCTCCGGGTTAAACATTTCTGTACGTATCTAAATATCCCCCCCCCCTCCCCAACCGCACCTGGCCATCGCATTTCACAATATGTACGAGTATTAACAAAAATTTGTTTTTATGCATGTGGCAAGACATCATAAAATGTTACTTCCCATATTTACTTCCTTAGTCTCTTATAGCATGTATAAATTAGCATAACAAGAGGCTAGCAATGCGTTGATTAATCACCCCTTTTATGTACTTGTAGCAAGGGACATAACAGTTATATCAAGGGAATATACTCAAAGTAAATTAAATGTAATATTTGATTTAAATAACTGTACCATTTCTCTTAGTCTGTAACGGAATTTTTTTACCTAATAGCGAAATTACCTTTGGCATAAAATGCAGATATAAATTTCAGGAATCTTCTAAGGTTGTGTTAAAATAGTGACATTATTTTATTTGTATGAGAATTTTATAACTATATATCTGTGAGTTGGTCTCCCTGTCCTAGGTGTAAACGTCTTTCTCCATACTCCCGTACATTCTCGTCAGTAACGTAACCTGCGGGAGAATCGGTAACGGTCCTCGCCACTTTGGTAACTTACGGGGTATGTGAGCCGGTCGCTCAGAAAGCAATGGCAAACTACTGAGCGTAATCTTGCCTAGTACATCAACATCAACATAGACACTAACAAATCAAACAAAACATGGGAAAACATAATAGAGTCATATAACTTCCAACAGTTAGTCAAACAAGCCACTAGAATAACAAAATCATCTGCAACACTTAGGCCCTATCAATCAATCAATCAATCATGTGCCATGCCGGAAAGCGTGGGCGGTCATGACTCGCCATTTCACTCGATCACCAGGCCCTATAGATCATATCAATACAACGTGTGCTGACAACATCACAGAATGTACTGTACCTATTAATGCAATGAGCGATCGCTACCCAGTATGTTGCACGTGGTCGAAAAGAGGTACCAAAACTCCGAATCACAAACATTTAAGTATAAAACATAGAAATTATAAAAACTTCAATCAAGATGCCTTTTTACAAGACTTGCTCAACTCATCTCTGGACTGTGTTTACCAGCTTCCTGACCCAGATGATGCTCTGGACCACTGGCTGAAGACCTTTCTAAGTGTATTTGATAAGCATGTTCCATTTAAGGAAGTTCGTGTTAAACATCACACTAAGCCCCCGTGGATCACACAGGAGGTAGTTGATCTTATGAGAGACCGGGACAGGGCACATAAAAATAGAGATATAACTATGTACCGTAGTGTGAGAAACAAAGTTCAATATGTTATTCGAAAGGAAAAGAAAAACTATTTTAAGAACTTAATAATAGATAAAACCAACACTAAAGATATATGAAAGCAATTAATACCTTGACAAACAAACACAAATCATCACAATCGTTACCATCAAATCAGGTTACATGTGATCAATTCAGTAATTTCTTTCAGTCTGACATAAACCAACTGAAGGCTGCAATACCAGATGTGCCTCATGACATATCTTTATTATCATCATTCTGTGAGAGCAAATGCTATGGAGACATTCCCACAAACATACCGCTAATGACGACCACTGAAGTATTTACTCATCTCAGTAACCTAAAAAACAATAACTCATCAGGACTAGATGGAATCAGTAATCGGATCCTTCGCTACGCTGCACCGGCGATCTGCTAGTCACTAACTTTTATATACAATCAATGTCTCACCAAATTTCACTTCCCATCAGCCTTTAAAATCGCTAAAGTGTATCCTCATTTAAAAGCTGGTTCATTAGACGATTGTATCATGAGTAATTATAGGCCAATTTCCATATTATCCTCACTATCCAAACCACTAGAAAAGCACACCCACAAAACAACACTAGAGCACTTAGTTCGTCACAAACTGATAGCTGACAGTCAGTCATGATTTCGGCCCAAATATTCCTGTCATACGGCCATAACATACATGATAGATGTGCGGCGCTTTCGGTGGGTCGCCCTGCAGAAAGATACCGAGCCATATGGGATAAAACCCCGGTCAATGAAGTCTTTCTGGTGACTGCCGTTTTCATCGACGATGAACTGTATTTTTCTTGGAGGACATTTGTGTTGGCATTCTGGTGGCGGCATTATGCACAGTGTACCTGTGCGGGCTGTTGGCTTGCCGACACTCCTGTCTATTCCATTGTTCATATGGGGCAGTGAGGAGCATTTTGTGATAATCACTGGCACAGGAACGGAGCAATATGGGTACGACCCGTTGCCGTGAAGTTGAAACCGTGACTAACTAACTAACTAACTAATACATGATAGAAAACTGGCATCAAAATATTAACAACAATACTCTATGTGGAACGATGTTTATAGACTTTAAAAAAGCATTCGATATGATAGATCATACTATCCTAATGAAAAAACTAGAAACAATGAAAGTAAGCTTTAATATAGTGACGTTAATAAACTCATTTTTATTAGACAGAAAACAAGTCGTATCACACAATAAATCTCTATCCCGAGCCATTACCATTAATACTGGAGTACCACAGAAGTCTATACTTGGCCCTCTGTTATTTGCCATTTATATAAATGATCTTACCTTATATTCTGTCATCGTCCTGCGATCTATTTGCATACGACTGCACAATGTATACAAACGCTGTTGATCGTAATGTGCTAGAATTATCCTTGCAACAGGAAATAAATAGTGTAGTTAACTGGAGTCACGCAAACCGTATGCAAATTAACATTTCTAAAACTAAATCTATGTTAATAGGAACCAGGCAAAGACTTCACACTCTAAACGCGCAGAGAACTCTTCAGCTGCACATTGTTAGCACGCCTATGGAAAGTGTAACTGAGCACAAAGCACTGGGTCTTATCATAGATCAAAATCTATCCTTCAATTCCCATGTTCATGCTCTAGTTAAACAAATAGCCAAAAAAGTATACCAACTTGCCAAAATTAAAAATTTCCTCGACGAAAACACAAGAAAGATATTCTATACTTCCCATATACAAACACATATTGATTATTGTTCCACTATCTTTGATTGATGCTCCAAATAAAAAAATAAAACGCCTTTATTCACTCCAGAAAAGGGCAGTGCGTCTAATCAATGTTGATAAGCTTACAGACAATTCTAACCTACATGAACGACCTCAGCATACTTTTTAATAAGGCTAAACTAATTCACAAAATCCTATTTCAAAATGCACCAAGCTACCTTTGGCCATTGTTTAAATATAATGCAAGACATAGCGAACGACTAAATATACTCCATGACCCTAAACCTAGGATAGACTTATTTAAAACAAGCTTAGCATACTCTGCCACTCAGTTGTGGAACAATCTTCCACAAGAAATCAAAGACGCCACCAATCATTATACATACAGTCGCAACCTGTTTGAACACTACCTCAGGACAGACTACATGCCCACTTTAAAAAAAAACACCAACAGCAACAAAGACAATAATAATGGTAAATTATCTCGAACGACATCTAACACACAAAAAAACATTCCCTTATGTATGGCACGTTACACCCACCTTGGGTATTCATGATGCCCATGTTAAACATTGCCTCTACGAGTCATGTATTACTGATTATTTTTCATACGTTTTAATGCTTATTGTTCTTTTGTTGTCAAAGAATTGCTTCATAAGAGATGTTGCATGAAAGAATGTATGAGAGGAAATAGAGAAGAAGGACAGAATGTCAGACGGGCCTGCGTGCCCAATTCTCAACCCTTGGAAAATACAGATTTACTTACTTACTTACTTACTTACTTACAGCAGCTGGAAAATTCTAGGGATATCTTGATAACTGCAGCCAAATATTAAATTCCGAACATGATAAAGCAACATATACCACGGATTACATCAGACACGTTAGAATTAATAAAACAACGAAGGGAACTGAAACAGAAAGGATGTGAGTTCGATAACAGCAGGATGAATCTTTAACTCGAGAAATAAGAAAGAACACAAGAAAGGACAAAACCCAATTTATACAAGATTGCTGTACCAGAATAGAGCAATATCATAAGACTGGAAGAAGAGATTACGTAATGTTCAAAGAAATGAAGTTATTGACAAGAAATGTTATCTGTGACAAGTTAGGAAATCATTCAATCATTGGCACCTTGCCGTCTTGACAGACGATAGTTTGTTTTGTGCTTTAAAAGGGCATAATAATTACAACCCATGGCGGTAGCGAATGTGACTGATAATACCAATTTGCGCTCTAAATGTTCGTCCACAGTGGATACATGTGAACACATGGTCATTTCCACCATCATGCACTATCTTACGTCTCGCACGCTCAGTGTGCGACTTATTTGCAATCATTTTCTACTTTGTCTTTATTCCATTTCTATATTTGCTCTCCATGCAACACGTTCAGCTGCGACTTGCTCCCAATGTGCATTATCAATGCCTGTATCAATCATGTCCCGCTTACACACATATTTGCATCGTAGTAGAGGCCGACCATGAGATCTCTTATCCATCTGTAATTCACCAAAAAGATGTCCTTTGGTATTCTACCACCATTCATCCCCCTAACGTGTCTTATCCATCTAAGGCTACGAAGACTGAGCATGGAACAAACCGTCACACAACCTGATCTTTCCAATACTTCAGTATTTGTGATTTTGTCTTGCCACATAATACCAAGAATTCTTTGCAGACACCGCATATGAAAGCTGTTTAAACGTTTATCTTGGTGTGAGTAAGTTGACCAGGCTTCATTGCCATAAAGAAGAGTACTAAGGACACAGGCTTGATAGACAAGGACTTTTGTTTTGGCAGTAAGCTTCCTGTTCCCCCAGACTCTTTTTGTTAACCTGTTCATTGTTGTTGCTGCCTTACCAATCCTGATATTGATTTCCTGATCTATGGATAATGTGCTATTTACCTCTGATCGTAGATATGTAAAATGGTCTACCATCTCTAGTTCGGCGTCGTCAATAACGATTGATGGTACCCCATGTGCGCATTGTGACATAATTTGTGTCTTCTTTTTGCTAATTGTTAAACCAAATTCAGAACATGCATTGAAGAATGCAGATAGTAGACATTGTAATTCTTCCTCAGAGTGGGTCGTAATTTGCATCATCATCTGCAAAAAGCAACTCTATGATCAGTACCCTCACAATTTTGGTCTTGGCCTTCAATCTCCGAGCATTGTAGAGTCCGCCATCTGAGCGTTAGTGAATGTATATACCACATCTTGATCGCGAAAGGCATAATTCAGTAGAAGTGAAAAGTATATTCCAATGAGGGTGGGAGCTAGTACACAACCTTGCCTAACTCCACTCTTGATTTCAAACTCTTGTGATACCCTTCATGCCTGTGTAGAATGATTCCACAATGGACAGAAGAGTTGGTGGGCAGCTGATCTTCTTTAGTGCCTTGAACACACCCTCACGACTGACATTTAAATTCCTTTGTGAGGTCGATGACGGCAATAAACAATGGCTGATTCTGTTCACGGCATTTTTCTTGCATTTGTCGCAATGAGAATATCATATCAATGGTAGACCAATTCTGTCGAAAGCCACACTGTGATTCGTGATAGACTTGATCTCCCAGGACTTGAAGTCTGCGCAGAACAATTCTGACAAATACTTTACCAACAATACACAGAAGTGAGATACCCCTATAGTTGTTACAGTCGCCCCAATCGCCCTTTTTCTTGTAAACAAGAAGAATGCAGGTCCACTTGGGTTCCCAATCCATTGGCATCTAAAGCCCTCGATTTATATATCGAAAAAACACTTTTCGACATCCAAAAACTAAACTTCAAGCCACTACGACATTCCAATCTTTCCGCGGATGAATAACAGGCACTCACACAGTTGAAACGTCGTGAGGACATAGTTATCAAGCCTGCCGACAAGGGAGGGGCGCTAGTGGTTTGGAGCAAAGACTTGTATTTACAGGAAGGCAACAAGCAACTTGGGGATGCAACCTTCTACAGACCACGGACACAAGATGGGACGGTCAGCAACAACACCCAGGTCAAAAGCGTGACTAACGCCATCATCCAGCAAGGTCTTTTGCCCAGCTCTGCCACCTCGCTGATCATCCACAATAGCTGCTTGGGCAAACCCGCCTTTTATATGCTGCCTAAGACACACAAACCAGGGAACCCAGGCAGACCTATCGTCTCGGCCTGCTCTTGCCCTACAGAACGGATTTCAGAGTTCCTAGACATCATGTTTCAGCCGTTGGTTGCCAGCCTCCCTTCGTATATCAAAGACACCAACCACGCTATCTTCATCTTCAATTCCATCTGTTTCACAATCCCTTCTCAGTACCACATCTTCACTTTAGATGTGGCTTCACTCTACACAACTATTCCTCACCCTGACGGCCTTAAAGCCTTGGAATATTTCTTGGAGAAAAGGCATAACCCCTCAATAGCCACTGGACCATTGCTGCGTCTGGCAGAGTTAGTCCTCAACCTCAACTTATTTGAGTTCAATGGGGACTATTTCGACCAGATTAGCGGGGTGGCCATGGGTACTAAGATGGGTCCTAGATATGCCTGCCTCTTCATGGGCTATCTGGAGCACCAGGTATGGAGTCAATACACCGGTAGGCTCCCAGAGCTTTACAGGGGGTACATTGATGACTGCTTTGGTGTCTCGAACATGCCCTTGCCTGACCTCCAGAACTTCATTGCCCTTTTCTCCGAAAAAATCCCACGAAATGCTTGATTTCTTTCGCCTTCGAGGCTATCCTGAGAATGTTCTATCTACAGCTCTTCACCGCTGCCAGTCTATCAGTCGTACTGAGGCTCTCTCCTCCAGGCCGAAACCACGAAATAATAGACCTGTCCTCTCACTTACTTACCATCCCCACAATATTGCTGCCAAGAATATCCTCCTGAGACATCTGTCCATTCTCCGGGCGGACCCGACCACTCGTGATGTCTTCTCAGAGGCCCCTTTTGGGGCGTATAGTGGGGATCGTAACCTCAGAGATATGCTGGTCCATGGCAGTCGACCCCAACCTCACAAGTCTCTTCCTGGCACGGTGGCTTGTCTTCGATCGCGTTGCAAGGCCTGCCCACACGTACTTCAAACCCAGAGTCTGACATTCCCTAATACGACCTTCCACATCCTTGAGGGTTTCTCATGCATCAGTCGCAACGTCATCTATACGATTACCTACAAACGTTGTGACATGAGATATGTCGGTAAGACAGGCTTACGTCTTGGTGACAGATTTAGACAACATCTTTCTGATATCACCAGTGGCACCCACAAACCAGTATCCATGCATTTCAACAGTCCTAAACACCATGACGTGGCCGACATACAAGTCACGGCCATCAAATCATGCGCATCCCACGAACGGGATCGGGAGACATTGGAACACCGTCTCATCTTCCAGTTGGGCACACTCTCCCCTCACGTTCTCAATGTCCAACACACTTTCATTTAACTTCCTAACCCCACCCCTATCACCCCCTAGTTTACAGTCCGCCATCTAGGTACGTGCAGGTCCTTTACAGGACGTCGCAGTAAACTTTCTTGGCAGGTTTGCATTCGGTGTTTTGCTATCGTTTCTGAATGACCGCTACTCATTCCCCTCTGTGAGGACCAACACAATGTAATCTTCCGCAGCTGTGTTTCGAGCGCTTAACGAGAATTTGCCAATTGTGAACTGCGTCCGCGACATTTTTGCCGGTCCTAATTTTCACTTTTCCGCCCACATGGGCTCTTCTCCACCCCCAACTCCTCTCCCGCTTGACCTTTGACCCGTGTACCATACATCCGGTCTATTAATCCACTGACAGCCCAACGCGTGTCAGTCTCTCCTAGAAAGGAAAAAGATTCACATAAGTACCTAGTAAGTTTACATAAGTAATTAGTTTAATATTGTCATGTGTTTCAGGTAGTTTTGTGTCGGTTTGTGTTTGTTTGTCCTGTGCTGACGAAGGCTTTGGCCGCAACGTCCAATTTGTCTCTTGTAGTCGTGTTTTAGTAAAGCTCACAATTTACTTCTCGTTTTTTGGGTGATTCATTCATTGCCTTGTTCTTGTACAATGTTATGATGCTTGAGTCTTTGAAATCCTGTGGGACTTGTCCTTCTCGTCAGCAAAGCTCTATTAGCTGATGGATCTGTAGAGTGAGTGTGTCCTGCCCATCCTGATAACCTCTATTGGAATCCCATCCTTACCTGAAGCCTTGCCAGATGCAAGTTCATTTATAGCACACTTAACTTCTGGTATGGTGGGAAGTGTGTCCAGGTGGTCAAGTTGGCAGGACCTCTATGGCGTTGAGGGCATCATCCGCTAGTTTGGCCTCACTTGAGAAAAGCTCCAAATTGTGCTCTACCCATCTATCCATCTGCTGTTTCTTATCAGTGAGGATTTCTCCAGTCAAGGTTATCAGTGGTGCACTTATTTTTATCATTGAACCACAGGCTTTCTTTATCCCTTCATACATACTTCTGATGTTTCCCTTATCATCTGCATTTTGAATGGACTCACATAACTTGATCCAGTAGTCATTTTCACACTGCCTGGCAGCCTTTTACACATCCTTCTTAGCTTGCTTCAGCTCACTGAGAGTGTTACGCGTTGTTTTTTCCTTGTTTCTTAAAGAGCTATCTTCTTTTTATCAATCAAGGGCTGCAGTGTCTTTCTGTTGGAAAATACCTTAACAGAATCTAGACAAATTCTAGAAAGATGGGAGGAATACTGCAATGGAACGTATGATATGAATGTTTGTTTGTTTTTATTCATTCATTGAGATCAAACAAGGGTGCTAGAACAGGACAAACCGGGTTATTAGCCAGCTGTCAGCAATACTACAGGAGGGTAAGGTGCGGGGGAGGAAGAGATAACCACGGTTATATAGATACAACAAGAGCATTGTTCAACTATGTTTTTCAACAGCTATAATGTTATCGGTGTGAGAGATTACCTATGACATCAAGATCATCACAAAACACTGCAACGGACTTCCAAAGTATTATGAGAAAGGTGAAGTCAGGCATTCTACGGGCAGAATGGCAGGCTGCCTTTGAACATTCTAAAATAGAGAGCTTCTATTGGATGGGAAGCGAGCAGGCAAACAGATTGGCTGGGTCTTCACCCCCTGGTGGGGTATTGGCTCATGATAAGACAGACGTGGTCGGGGTCCGATGTAATCGTGTGTACAGTGCATAATAACCGGTAGATCATCACGGCTTGGACAGAATGGTGCCGCAAGGAGTGACCAGAGGATTCGGCCAACACTCAAAACTCCGAGGAAAGGCCAGAGTGACATACATTCAGACTGCTATTGGTACCATTATTATTGGGACTCTTCGCTGGCTGTTACAAATGAGGAAAGAGCAAGTATGAGAATGTCCTGAGTGCTGTGATGCCGGTTCCTGACTCAACTCAACTCAAGATCATAGTACACTGCGGTCTCCGCTGTGAATGTCTGTAGTAATGGACCTCGAGCCTTTTTTGTCAGGAACCTGTATTGTCCTTTTAGTTTGGCTGTATCCTGGCCACATCTTGGTGGTATCTATCCATTTGTATTCTTGACGACTTCTAGCTTTTTTGTTCCCAGCAATCCCCTCCATTGTGGTTTCAGTAAACTAATGTCGTTTAATTTACCAAAGTACCTTATCTTTCTCTTTTGCATTTCTTAAATGAGATGGCTGCTGCATCGGAGGGTTGAGTATGAATGAAAATACCCAAATGTGCAGTGACATCTTTGGACGTAACACAAAATATTATTTTGTACTTCTTTCAGCAGCGTCCGTTTTATGTTGAGTTATTCAAGAACTTCTCAGTTCGTCATTTGTTTGTTTGTTTGTGTTTTTTTTTCCCCAGAACTCGCTCCAGTCTTCTTAAAAGCAACATTTGAAAGGCTTTAATTGTATATACTCTATATGTTTAGTTAAGACACACGTTTCCACTCGAATGAGCAGCTGTTACTTCTTCTGCTGCAGGTGGTTCCTCTTTCGATCGTCACGCCAGTTATGAACATCAAAGGTTAGCGTTTTCCCCACTGTGTGTCGGACTTCAGCAAGCATGTGTGTGAGGTTTGCTTCCCCTAGACACATTCCACCCAAGGTAACGTAGAAAGGTTTGCTTCCACTAGACACATTTCATCCGAGGTCACGTAGATTGGTTTGCTTGCCCTAGACACATTCCATCCAAGGTCACGTAGAAAGGTTTGCTTCCACTAGACACATTTCATCCGAGGTCACGTAGATTGGTTTGCTTGCCCTAGACACATTCCACCCAAGGTCACGTAGATAGGTTTGCTTCCCCATGACACATTCCAACTTGCACGAACCAGTGCACGAACTCCGTAGCACCGGCGAGGATCCTGAAATACTTTGGTAGATTTTTAATCTCGAAATTTTGCCCGGGCAGCGCGGCTAGGCTACTCTTTTTCCATTTCCAATTGCCAAGGGATTTTTGTCTCCCTGTCCTAGGGGTTAGCAACTTTCTACGCAACCCCGTTTATCCATGTGAGCAAACGCAGCTGCGCGAGAATAGGCAGCGATTCTCGCCGAGTCCGCCTCCTGACTGTGGCGCGAAAGTAAAGATTAGGCTTTGGCGAGAGAAAGAGAGAGAGAGAGAGAGAGAGAGAGAGAGAGAGAGAGAGAGAGAGAGAGAGAGAGCGAGAAAGAGAGAGAGAGAGAGAGAGAGAGAGAGAGAGATTGAGAGGTGGGGGTGCCCCCTTCTGATGATCAGAAACTCCTGTCGTGCTTGCTCCGCGGCGGAGTTTTCTCAACATGGGTTTTATTTGCAGAAGATCAATGCCGGTTTTAAAGGGCGGACTTGCAAAGTTATATTAGTAAGCTGAATTGGCACATTGTCACTATTTCCACCTGCTCCACGAGTTTGCTGCTATTAAAATGCTTCCGAATTTCTTTCTAATCATTGTGTAGTCAATTTCATAGCGAATATTATCTCCAGGGCTTTTCCACGTATATAATCGTCAAAGATGGTGTTCGAACCAGGTGTTACCTATTATCATATCATAGTATTCTGCTCATGCTGTTAATCTGTCAATTCTCTCATTCCTATCAGTATATATATATGTGTGTGTGTGTGTGTGTCTGTGTGTGTGTCTGTCTGTGTGTGTGTGTCTGTGCACACACACACACACACATATGCTTTTACAGGGTATATTTTTAATAGCTGAACGCCTCTAAGACAAATCCCCCAGATGTGAGGGTCTGGCCGCTAGTTACTTCCTCCTCTTGGAGGTTTGATGCTGAGCCGCTAGCGTCTGCAACCTACCTTGTTCCAGACGTACTGGTTATCCTTTCCTCTGGAGAAAACAAGGAGAGGCCGAGAGAGCGATCTTGCTGCATGGGCAACACATGTTCTCTGAATCCATGCCCAGGCATTGTGCGATGGAATTCCAGCTCTAGTTCCAGTCCACATATTTTGGTCTGTAAAGACGGCAAGGTGCCACTATTTTTAATGACTGTGCAGTGTCTGAAAATATTGCCGGTCCAAGTTTTGTATTTACCTATTATGTTGCATGAACTTTACAGGGGGTGAATAATATATTATGTTAATATGTTGCCTAATAATACTCTTTCTGAGATTGTCCGAAATCCTTTAACCGCCCCAGCAGTGGCGTCACTGGGGTTGGTGTCACCCAGTGCGGTAAACTCTTGGTGTCACCCTTCTAGACTTTCACCATGGTCGTCTTCCGAGTGTTACTGTACCATATATAATCGCATATAGTAATGTTTGTAAAATAAGTCAAAAAGTTAATAAGGACATAAGAAAGAAAACAAATTGAACAATATAACTTCAATACTTCAGGTAAAACATAAATAAAGAACTTCGACAAACTCGGACAAAGTTAAATTTTTGTTATTTAACATTAAAATTTCTAAAATTAACAATGAACGGTTATGAAACCCGACTAGACAGAGCTATGTCTGCTTTGTCAAATTTGCAGTTTTTTTTATTTTGGTGTCACCCCTTGATGGTGTCACCCGGTGCGGCCCGCACCCCCCGCACCCCCCTAGTGACGCCCCTGCGGTAGTCCTTCCCCTTTGGTAGTCCTTCCCTCCAGATTAAACAATTCTGTACATGTACATATATAAATATTGTTTTCCCCCGCACCTGGCCATCATATTTCACAATATGTAATAGTATTAGCAACAATTTATTATTATGCATGTGGCAAGAAATAATAAAATTGTAGACTGGGGAGAAATGGACATAGGGGAGAAATGGACCACCCCCTCTCTGGCCCTTGGCTGTGAGCAATGAAAGTGAAACCATAATAAGTTTGTTTTCCACATCAAACATAGTCCGAATTTTTCATTTGCCATCGACTTCCCGCACAGGTCGTTCCCACGCAAAGTTTGAAAAATTCTCTGCACTAAAGTTTCTTTTTCTAGTTCCAGACACCATCGTAAAGCAGACGCATAGTCAGGAATCAGGACAAGGTAATTACGTTAATATCTTTATTTACTTGTTATTTAAGAGGTCATATAAAAATATAGCATATAATATTAGATTTAAGAGACTTTATGGCTGAATAGTTTAATACATTGATGGGGGAGAAATGGACCGGTTCATTTCTCCCCATGGTTAATTTCTCCCCATAGAAGAAATTGACAAGACAGTCTGTTGTTATTAAAAGTGTTGAAGATTGCATTCGAATATCAGCATTATTGATTCTTTTTAATACTGGGGTCTAAATCTAGACCAATAAAACTGTTAACAAATTTGATTTCAGTGATTTATTAAAGATGCACGCCATTCGTGCTATGATTAGTATTTCTTTAGAAATGGTAGGCCTACCATTCTAAATGTTATATAATTATGTCACTCTTTTGTTTCAGATGCCAAGATTGTACATCAGAAACACCAACAAGGGTCTCGTTACGGAGGAACGTATGAGAGAAGCTGTTAATGCTGTGAAAAATGGAATGAAAGTGAGGAAAGCTGCAAGGGAGTACGGCATTGCTCGCTCTACCCTCAATAACAATCTTACAAAAGACAGAGAAGGAAATGGTCTGCCTACTAGACTCGTACCAAATTATAGGCATAGCCTTGTTTTCACAGCTAAGCAAGAAGCTGATTTTGCTAGTTACTTGAAAGATTGTGCAAGAATGTTCCATGGACTCACAACTAAAAACGTTCGTATTTTGGCGTACGAGATGGCGAAAGTCAATAACATTGCACATCCTTTAACCTGGGATGAGCAATTGATGGCAGGGAATAACTGGCTTTGTGGATTTTTGCGACGGAATCCCGAGCTGACCATAAGGCAACCTGAGGCAACATCTCTGGCTAGAGCTACAGCTTTCAACAAACATAATATTTGCACCTTCTTCAACATTGTGAAGGAAACCATTACAAAACTAAATGTGAGTGGAGCTCAAATCTACAATTTGGATGAGTCAGGTCTGACCACTGTACAGAAAGTGCCAAAAGTAATTGCCCCACGAGGAGTGAAGCAAATAGGCCAGGTGACATCCAGAGAAAGAGGAGAACTGGTCACAATCTGTTGCATTGTGTCAGCTGCGGGTCACATTATCCCTCCAGTTTTTGTGTTTCCCAGAAAATTTTTTAAGAATTTTATGCTTGCTGGAGCACCTGAAGGTTCCCTTGGCCCTGTGAATGAATCAGGTTGGATGACCCGTGATAATTTCGTCAAAGTTATAAATCACTTCATTAAACATTCAAGACCTTCCAAAGACTTCCCTTTGATTTTGATCTTGGACAATCACGATTCCCACATTTCATTTGAATCACTTGAACTGTGCAAGAAAAACAACATTCATGTGATCACGTTGCCACCACACACCTCATCTAAAACTCAGCCCTTGGACCGTTCAGTTTTTGGACCCATGAAGTCGGTCTACAACAATGCGTGTGATTCATGGATGATGAAAAATGTTGGGACACCACTGACAATCTATCAAGTTGCAAATCTAGGAGGCCACGCTTTTCTTAAAGCGGCAACTCCCATTAACATTCAATCAGGCGTTGCAGTATCAGGTATTTGGCCCTTTAACGAAGATGTTTTTACAGAAGATGATTTTATGCCTTCAGAAATAACGAACAGGCCCATCAACAAGGACAGTGAAAATGCCACTTTAGAAAGCAATGAACAGACAGGATCAGCATCTCCACATTGTGGTACCAGCACAGATCAAACTGCACAAGAATTTCATGAAAATCAGAAAGAGTGTAATGTTGAGAACCTTGTAGATGACTTGCAGGAAATATCAGGGAGTCTTCAACATAAAGCTACTTCTTTCTTTACTTCGCCTCATGTTTTCAGAGGACTACCAAAAGCTGGTCCGCGAAAAGATTCAAATAATATGAGGAAAAGAGGAAAAACTATGCTGGCTACTTCTACGCCAGAAATGGATCGAATTAGGGAAAGAGCGGTGATGAAAGAAAAGGCAGCAAAAGTTCCACCCAAAAAGGCAAAGAGACAGCTGCTGAAAGAACTTGATGTTGATTAAGATCCAGAAACTGACATTTCGTTTTGTGATGACACAGATTCTGATGTTTCATTTGGTGAAAATGAGGAGTGTACGGTTAGCTTGACTGGTGTGAGTGAGATTTTTGAAGGCCAGTGTGTGCTATGTGAATATGGAACAAAGAAGACTTGTGTTTACTATGTAGGAATTGTAAGGGAAGACATTGATGATGATGGTGATGTTGAGGTAGATTTCTAGCGCAAGAGTGAGAAGGTTGCTGGTAAATTTGTTAAGCCTAAGGTAGAAGATGTCGCCAGTGTCTCAATTACATGTATTAAAGCACAGCTTACTAGATCTACAATCACTGGAACCACTTCTAGGACCAAAGATGGCTATGTCTTCAAAGAAATTCTTGCAGGCATAAATGTTCGATAAAACTTTATATTAGATTAATATATCATATTAAACTTTTTTACTGGCGCTTAAAATAATAATAAAAAAAAAACTGCAAATATCCTTTTAATGATTATTTATTTCTGATAGCAATATTACCCCCAGTGTACTCCTACTCATAGGGCAGGGTCCTCCTACCCATAGGGCAGAGCCCTCCCCTCCCTCCAGAGCAGGGTCTTCTTTCCACTACACCCAGGGCAGAGACCTCCTTTTCCTCCCCACCGGGACTTATTTTTTTTTCTTTTTTTTCCTTTTTTTTTTCAACTTTTATTTCATACAAAGCAATGTGTATTTACAAGTTGTAGTGTGTGTTTCTTTTGTTTGTGTATATTACAGATCGTTGCCGTTTGTTAGTGTTAAGTGTGACATTGTGAATAAAACATATACATACATATATACAGTTATGATAATATGACATTTGTGGCATAGTACATGTAGATACACATTCCTTGCTTATGATTCACTTCCACTTCCGCAAGCGGAATGCATGAACCACCTGTCCATCTCCTCCCTCTCCTCTCTCTCTCTCTCTCTCTCTCTCTCTCTCT
>OY992897.1:22314631-22377131 GCA_963921405.1 Cepaea hortensis
ATGAAATTCTAGCTCAAGTTCCAAACCACATATTTTCGTCTGTAAAGACGGCAAGCTGCCACTATTTTAAATGACTGTGCTGTGTCTGAAAATATTGCCGGTCCAAGTTTTGTATTTACCTATTATGTTGCATGAACTTTACAGGGGGTGAATATTATATTATGTTAATATGTTGCCAACGAGTTTCACTAATAATACTCTTTCTGAGATTGTGTGAAATCCTTTAACCGCCCGAACACTCATTTGATCCAGAATAAAACATAATGTTGGGTCAAATGAGTGCTGGGGCGTTTGGCGGATTTAGGACAACCTCAGAAAGAGTATTATTAGTGAAACTTCTTGGCAACGTATTAACATAATATAATATTCACCCTCTGTAAAGTTCAAATCCCCTTTTGTAGTCCTTCCCTCAGAATTAAATAATTCTGCGCGTATCTAAATACCCCCCCCCCCCCCGCGCGCACCTGGTCATCGCTTTTCACAATATGTACAAGTATTAACAACAATTTGTTATTATGCATATGGCAAAAAATAATAAAATTTTAATTCCTTTATTTACTTCCTTAGTCTCTTATAGCATATATAAATTAGCATAACAAGAGGCTAGCAATGCGTTGATTAATCACCCCTTTATGAACAATTCTGTCTGAACGGGTTGTGGTGGACTGAACACCATCAATAATATTGTAGACAGGGACATAACAACATAACAGTTATATAAAGGAATATACTCAACGTAAATCTTATATATAAATTAGGATGTGCGTATCTCTGTATGTATTTATGTATCTCTGTATGTATGTATGTATGTCCTTTATGCGCTCGCGAACGGCCCGAGATGCCAACTGTCGTAGTTTTTTTTTCTTCTTCCTCCTCCTCCCTCCTCCCTCCTCCCCCTCCCAAAATACGTACGTCCAGGAAATGGTCTTCTACATAGACACTTCTCTCTGAGGTCCGCGATAACATATTAACCTGGTGGGATGGCAATCAATCATCCTACTACCTCCTCCCTCCTCCTCCCTTCTCCCTCTTCCTCCTCCCTCTTCCTCCCTCCGCCTCCTCCCTCCTCCCACTCTCTACTCCTCCTTCCTCCTCCCTCCTCCTTCTCCTCCCTCCTTCTCCCTCTTCCTCCTCCCTCTTCCTCCCTCTTCCTGCTCCCTCCGCCTCCTCCCTCCGCCTACTCTCTCCTCCTCCTCCTCCTCCTCCCTCTCCCTCCTCCTACTCCCTTCTCCTCCTCCTCCTCCTCTCTCCTCCTCCCTCCTTCTCCCTCTTCCTCCTCCCTCCTCCTCCCCCTCCTCCTCCACCCTACTCCTCCCTCCTCTTCCTAATCCCTCCTCCTCCCTCCTATTCCTCCTGTCTCCTCCTCCCTCCTTCTCCCTCCTCCTTCTACCTCTTCCTCCCTCCTCCTTCTCCCTCCACCTCCTCCCTCCTCCTCTCTCCTCCTCCTCCCTCCTCCTCCCTCCTCCCTTCTCATCCTCCCCCACCTACGTTCTCCTCCTCCTTCTCCCTCCTCCTCCCCCTCCCTCCTCCCCCTCCTCCTCCTCCTTCACCCTCCTCCCTCCTCCTCCTTCACCATCCTCCCTCCTCCTCCTCCCTCCTCCTCATCCTCCCTCCTCCCTCCTCCTCCCTCCTCATCCCTCTTCCTCCTCCTCCTCCCTCCTCCCTCCTCCTTCTCCCCTTTCCCCCCTCTTTCTCTTAATCCCTCCTCCTCCCTTCTCCTCCCTCCTATTCATCCCTACTCCTCCTCCTCCCTCCTCCTCCTCTCTCCGCCTATCTCTTCCTCCCTCCTCCTCCCTCCTCTCTCTTCCTCCTCCCTCCTCTCTCTTCCTCCTCCCTCCTCCTCCCTCTTCCTCCTCCTCCTCCATCCTCCTTCCTCCAGGGTCTGGGCGAAGCCGGGCAGGGTCAGCTAGTTAAATATATTATGTGATTTAAATAATGGTAGTATTTCTCTTAGCGTGTTATGGAATTTTCTTAGCGATTAGCGAAATACATTCATGGCATAAAAGCAAGGTAAAACTTTAAGCAAATTTTTAAGGTTATGTTACAATTGTGACAATATTTTGCACATGTGAGAATTTTATAACGGACTTTGGTATTTTATCACGATATTATATTTTATGTTTTATTCTCTCAATGGTACTTACAAATTCTTAGAATCAAACTATGTTTTTTGGCCGTCCTTGACTTTGGGACGTAATTTGCAAATAACAATATATGTCACCATTTTAACACAACCTTAGTTATCGGCATTTGGCTAAGATCAAGTGTAGATAAATCTACGCTTGGTCTGGTTAAAGTAAAGAGACGGTCACCAACTACCTAAATTAGCTCACAGCCCATTATTACTGGCAGTGCCTTTAGGCCCATAGTGGGGACTAAGAGCTAACAGCAAAACCAGGGGGACTTGGGAGCCTCAGGGTGTTGCTATATCATCTGGGGAACCGCCAGCCCTTGAAACAAAAGTTAGGCAAATAACAGAAGTCGGAGTTGGTGTTCGACTAGTAATCCATCCATCATGTACCATGCCGGTAAGGGTGGACGGTCATGTTTCACCACTTTCACTCGATCATAATACAGGAGGTACTGACACCTGGTCAATTGGCAGTACAAGCTAGGGATATCTTGATAACTGCAGCCAAAATTTAAATTCCGACCAAGATAAAGCAACATAAGCCACGAATTACATCAGACACGTTAGAATTAATTAAGCAACGAAGGGAACTGAAACAGAAAGGAGGTGAATCCGATAACAGCAGGATGCAGTATAAATCCTTAACTCGAGAAATGAGAAAGAACACAAGAAAGGAATAAACCAATATATGCACGATTGTTGTACCAGAATAGACCAATATCATAAGACTGAAAGAGATTACGTAATATTCAAAGAAATGAAGTTATTGACAAGAAATGTTCAACCTCAATTGAATGTTAACTGTGACAAGTTGGGAAGTCAGTCATTCATTGGCACCTTGCCGTCTTAACAGACGATGGATTGTTTTGCCCTCCATGCAACACGATCAGCGGCTATTCTCTTCCGGTGTGCATTATCAATGTCTGTATCAATCATGTCCCGCTAACACACATCTTTGTATCGTAGTAGACGCCGACCATGAGATCTCTTACTCATCTGTAATTCACCAAACAGATGTCATTTGGTATTCTAACATCATCCATCATCCTAACGTGTCTTATCTATCTAAGTCTACGAAGACTGAGCATGAAACAAACCGTCACACAACCTGATCTTTCCAATACTTCAGTATTTGTGATTTTGTCTTGCCAAATAATACCAAGTATTCTTCGCAGACACTGCATGTGAAAGTTTTTCACACGTTTCTCTTGGTGTGCGTGAGCTGACCAGGCTTCATTGCCATAAAGAAGAGTACCTGATTCACCGCCAAACAAAAAGTGGGTGTGGACCAAACAGAAATAGATGGCAGAAAATGCGAAGTAGGGGTGTGTCATAATAATGATCTACAAATAGTTAAAATGGTAGCAGGTATTTTGTATTATATATCAAATTAAAGGACATTGCACAAAGAACACGTTGGTATTGCTACTGTTGTGATGAGTTAGAAATATAATAATAATATTAGCAGATGTTGTAACAAAATATTGAAGACAATAACGTGAAATTTCCACTTACCAAGGCGCTACAGCTTAATCGCTGATTATAATCCAATGAAATTTACTGAATAATAGTAACTACACCATTTTTCTAAACCGATATCACTAAAACGACTCCATAACACCAATAAAATACAATAAGAACATCATATTTTGAAGCGCATCATTGTCACATAACATGGAAAATGTCAGAAAATTACGAAACAGGTTTTGACCGTTTTCTACTGAGAAACAATATGTAGACTATTTCGTATTTAGTTATAATTTTTATTCTTTTAAATTTAATTATTTAAATACTCCTTAAATACTTTGTGTTAGGCAAAGCAAACTTTAGGGGCACAAGCGTGGCCCATTAGCTAATTCGACATGATGACAAACTTTCACGGTTAGCCGGTTAGTTTTGTTTTCATTTATAAATAATTTATTCTAACCGAACAACCACATTTAAAACGTGCTATCAGTTTAGAATCTTTTACAAAGGCCTTTAAATCAGAATAACTATAATCTAACATTGTTTAAAACTATTATCTAATGTAAATTTGCGAGGCCGTTTCCATTCCTAAAATCATAAAAGTAATCACAACTTAAAACTAAGAATTTCTCCACAAAATTTAGATATGTTCAGTGCCTCGTGGGCTGTTTCTAATCTAAATATCTTCTTCCTGCGTAAAGTGTCATTTTCATGGCATTAAAATTTAGGAAGGTACACAAATGAAACAAACAAACGAACTGCCACGATCTTGTCAATAAAGTGGCGAAGGGTCCCCAAGGTTGAGACTTTTTGTCACCCAAGTGGCGGTTGGCAGTGAATCAGGTACTAAGGACACAGGCTTGATAGACAAAAACTTTTATTTTGGCAGTAAGCTTCTTGTTCTCCCAGACTCTTTTTTCTAACATGTTCATTGTTGTGCTGCCTTACCAATCCCGATGCTGTTTTCCTGATCTAGGGATAATTTGCTATTTATCTCTGATCCTAGATGTGTAAAATGGTCTACTATCTCCAGTTCGGTGAAAGAAAGATTGATGGTACCCAATGTGCACCCTGTGACGTAGTTTGTTTCTTCTTTTTGCTAATTGCTAAACAAACTTCAGAACAAGCATGGGAGAATGCTGATAGCAGACGTAATTCTTCCACAGTGTTGGCACGAAGGTAACGATTAGGCTTTGGTGAGGGAGGGGGGTCCGCTTTTAATGATCAGAAACCTCCAGTCGTGCTTGCTCCGTGGCGGAGGTTTTCAACATGGGTTTTATTTGTAAATGGTCAGTGCCGATTTTAAAGGGCAGAATTGCAAAATTACGAGGGTAAGTTAATAAATAAGTCACAAATGGCTGTAGAAAAAAAACTAACTATGATATCAACTTGAAACCAGTTTATTTTTATACATACATTGTCCCTTTATTTCTCAACACAATTTCCACCAACATTAATGCACTTATTCCATCGTTTTACCAGTCCTCCCAAACCGGCTGCATAAATCTGCGTGCCTTGTTTTCATTTACCTGCCATCCCACAGAACTGTGTGACTTACTTATTGACTGGCGCTTTTAACTTTTTCTACCCATCTATGCACCGCTTTACGGGAAATCGCTAGGGACTAAGCCACTGAAAACCCACCTTGGCGGGAGACATTTCACGAATGACGCCGAAGTTGAATGTGAAGTGCAAACGTGGTTTAGAAACCGGGGCACGCAGTTCTATGCAGCTGGTTTGGGAGGACTGATAAAACGATGGGATAAGTGCAACAATGCTGGTGGAAATTGTGTTGAGAAATAAAGGGACAATGTATGTATAAAAATAAACTGGTTTCAAGTTGTTATCATAGTTAGCTATTTTTCTACAGCCATTTGTGTCTTACTTATTCCCTTACCCTAGTGTGACATGTTAGATTGATGACAGAGGACCTAGTTAGTAGTGTTCTCTGGAAATATATCTTGAATAATAAATAGACAAGATAAAGGATATGATTTTGCACGTTTTTGTCTAGAGGTCTCTTAAATGAGATAGATAATCATTCCCGCCTAGCCCTTTTGGAGAACCAATTATTCTTTGGCTCTGAACCCCCACTGTGAGACTACCAAGTATCTACACAGGAATTTATAAAAGAAGAAAAAGGTTTCATCAAGGCCAAAAGGAGATCTGAACTATTCGCCACAGAACAACTGAGGATCTACTTCACTCATCATAGTGTTGTCAGTGTGCTGTTCGTCTGTCACATTAGATCTTCCCTTATTTATTTTGTGTCAAAAGTGACCTATATCAGTTGTCCAATTATATCTTAGGACTTTAGGTTTCAATAGTAACAAACAAACTCAACAATAACTGTACATAACATCTGTTGAACAAGACATCTACATGACAGGTTCTCGACAAAAGTGGGACATACATTTACATAGAATTTTTTACACCACAATTGTACAAGACATACATCATGAGAGATACTTGACAACATCTATACAGGACTTTTCACAATATCTGGAACCACCCACAGTAACTTAAGACATCCATCAGAGACAATACTTGACAGCAACTGTACAAGACATTCTCCTGAGACATGTACTTAAAACACTGGTGCATTAATTCATTTTATTGAGCTGCTGGTGGGCATAGTGAAGACCAATGGTTCACCCTTGTGTCATCTCTGCACTTCAAAAAAATACATGCATAATGTACAATCATGCAGAACAGGCATGTAGATAAACATGATACAACAACTCCTAATACTCCCCAACCGCTCACTAAATTCTCCTCCTCCTCTCTAATCTCTAACTACACCACTCAGTTACTGTATCTATTATCACTTCTTGTCTCTTGGGAATTTTATAAAATCCTATCATGGGAAACTTAAGGGAGGACTACTGTTCTGGATCAGTTTGCATCCTGTTATCATCAGCAATTGATGTTGGAAAAGCTCCAGGTAGCAGACTTCCTATAATAAGTTCCATGGCAGATTCATTCCTCTTGAGAACAGAATTTGGGATGGTGATACGGTACTATCTCTCACTGTTGACCAGACTGCTGGCGAAAGCTGACACTGGGGTACTTCGGGTGGTTGAGGATAACACTCTCCTGACATTGGGAGATGTATACTCGGTACATGTAGAATATGACTTGTCGAAGAGACACAGCGATCTGAACACAATCCAATATATTGCAGCATTCTCTTCCAGCCAGTCCAACCTCACCTACTCTTCAAGTCGCATTCTATAATAACTGTGTGAGCACTATGCTGGTTATTATCCAAGATATGTCCTAGATAAACAATCCACTGCTATAGTCATTTCACCAGTTTTTTTTTTTTTTTTGAATGGGGTGAACAACCAGAGACTTGTTTTCCATTTTCTTAGATGACACTGATATTTAATGATCACTGTCCAGATCATCACAATAATCACTATAATCACATTAATGTAATGCTTCAGAACTGTTTTTCTCCTGTGTTTTTGGTTTCAGGAGAAGGAATAAGTGGTCCATTGGGGCACAGGTTTTCATTCCATGAGCCTGACCGAAACAAACTGTAGACAGGGGTCTTTCTGTTGTCTTGGGTCACGGTATGTCATGAAGATAAAGGCTGGCAACTCAGCCTGTGTTCTCCTGTGATTGTCCCATGGTTTACTTATAGGGAGTTGGTTCTGGATTCTGGGACTTTTGGTTAGTTGTCCCAGATGATATATGAAAGCCTCTCCACCATCCTTTTTGTTCTCTGTTGATATACAAAATGGCACAACATCTCTTTACATTTGTTAATAGATAATGTTATCATACATCAACATACACAGATTGGAGATGGGGAGGTTCAGGGAGGATGTTGACCAAACACACCTCTCCTGGTTGATAATGAGGTGTATTTGACTGATGTACTGTGGGTGATATGTTTTATTATTCACCTGTTTGTGGTAATCACAAGCCTATATCTTGAGACAGGGGTAGCCTACACATTTACAAGCATTTTAAGGCAAGCGGCATGAGCAAGCATTGTGACATAGCAACATGAGACAGGAATTGTGAATCAGACTTGGCTTACAAGTACATCATACTATCACCATCATCATGTGTCCTTTCCCCACTGAGTAATGTCCATATCTACTACAGTAGGTAAAAAAAACAAAATTGCATGAGCAATTGTTCACATATGCACCAAAGCACATATGGGAAAAACATGTTTAGTCCTTGTAAATTTGCATGAGCCATACATTATATTCAGCCGACTAAGACACAGGTTCACGCACCTATTGTCCGTTTAGGAACTAGTTTATATGAACCATCCAACAGTAGAGGTACCAGTGTAATACTTCAGAGAGAAATTATATTAATTCTCTAGAGCGTAATTTAGCCACCAGGCATCACAGGAACTTAGCAATTCTGGCGTGCCATACACAACCTCTTACATATGGATATTGAAGCATCTGTCTTTCTACTAATGTGAGAGGCTATTTATCAAATCACCAGCTCACTCACTCCCACATTCTCAGCATTTACAAAGGAACTTGTACATGTTTACATCACACATTCTAATCCAGACTGCCAAATGTTAACTTGCAAGAGCAGTGTACAGTTGGGTTAGAATGAGTTATGCTGGGCATTTAGGAATGCACAAATGGTTTGCGAATTTGCATTGAGTGTAATTTACAATCATCAAGCATACGCAACCAGTCACAACAGAGGAATGATATGAACTTGGAGTATTACAGCGTAGAAGACCTGACAGGTTGAAGATGCAGTGTTCAGAATACTGGCACACAGAAGTTCTGTTTTCACTTTCACATTTTCTTCATAAAATACGCTTTCTCTTTCGTTCACTAGGCATAAATACAACATTTAAGTATGTTTTAATGTGGTACCTGTTATCCAGAGAACAATATTTTACGGAATCTTTAGGGCATTTTTGCGTCTCCACATCACAGGTAGCGACTGCTCCCGGTGGAATCCCGCCTCAAACTAATAGATATTCAAATGTGGCCCAGTGAATAGCGTGGGCTGTCACAATTAGCCAATGAAAAGGTGAGAGAATACCGCTGCCCTACCCCACCGCTTTCTGGAACCTACGATTTTATTTATAGCCCTGCTATCTGGATGGTCTCTGTTCAAAAATAAAAATATTATTATAGAAGTGGGGGACTGAGAATGTGGACATCTGATCCATTATGCCACACCTAGTATATTAATAAGCTGAGTTCAACATGCAGCAGATACAATATGAATATAAATATAGCCACAACTGAAGTAATGCAAGTTAGCAGATCTCCTGATCCACTATATAAACTGATAAATAGTACACATCTGAAACAAGTTACTAGAGAAATTAAGTATCTAGGAAGTATGATCTTAGAAGATGGTAGAATAGACAGAAATCGAAATTATGTGTCATAAAAGAAGTGAGCTTATATATCAAAATTAACCCATACTGAAACAGTCAAATATGCCTTTTCGACAGATGATAAATAGCATATTCACACCAATACTATGCTACCAGTGTTAAACATGGATATTATCCAAATCACACTTACGCAAAATCAACACCTGCGAGATGAGATGTGTGAGAAGAGCTGCCAACTTCCAAGGCCGAATAAGAAATGTCTTGAAATGATGTTATCAGACACAATTAGATCAGCATCTTGTGCCAAATATATTGGAAAACAGAAGATCAAATGGTTCGGCCATCTCGTTAGAATGCAACACCATCAATTACCAGCACTGGCCTTACATCAAAGGACATCTGCTACGAGAGTAAGAGGACGCCCGTGAAGAAAATGGACTGACGACATCAAAGACAATCGTGTACAATCACGCGGAAAGATGCTACTCGATGCCATGTATTTGACGCCGGATCATCAATTATTCCTCCCCACGACGATTGACGGCAAAAGTGGGTGATGATGATGATGATGATGATGATGATGATGATGATGATGATGATGATGATGATGATGATGATGATGATGACGGTGATGGTGATGGTGATGATGATGATGATGATGATCCATGTGTATAATCATCTTCAAGTGCCTGGTCTGGAACAGATATCGACAATCTTGACCCTACAATACTGTCATCTAGTATTTTCATCTGTAGCTAGGCTGTTTACGGTCTCCATGTACATAATTCTCTGTCTTGTATTGTGTTGAATTTATAACAGTAATCAGTAATCCGCTGTTCAAAGTTCAACAATTTTGTAATTATAAATGGGATATATAACTATCTTCTGCGAAACTTGCCATGAAGCACTAGCAATCATCTGTCATCCATTTCTTATTTTACAATTCCATGTTTATGTGAAATAATTTATTTTGAAGTCTGTTGGATTGATTCCCGCAACATTTTCCATTGTTCATGAAAATCTGCATTATCTCCAAGGCATTATATCTGTTCTTTACAGTAACATTGTAACTTTCTCTAATTTCTTGTCTGTTTTAAGTAATGCTAGATCTAACCTTTTTGGAGTGTTCTTTGTGGTTTTAAGTCTAAACGTCATGTTTCCTATAATTGGCACATTGTCACTATTTCCACCTGCTCCTGCTGTTTCCTGCTACTAACCTGCTTCTGAAACTCTTTTTAATCATTACGTAGTTAATTTGATAGCGAATATTATCTTCAGGGCTTTTCCACGTATATAATCATCAAGGATGGTGTTTGAACCATATGTTACCTATTATCATGTCATGGTATTCTGCTTTCTGCTCACGCTGTTAATCTGTCAACTCTCTCATTCCTATCACTATTTTTGCACTGGCCCACGGTCATGTCTAATTCGTTATATATATATATATATATATATATATATATATATATATATATATATATATATATATATATATATATATATATATATATATATATATATGTTTTCTTCTGTACTGTCAGCTGTTGGCGCATATACTTGTACTGAGTTTATTTTTAATAGCTGAACGCCTCTAAGTCAAATCTCTCAGATGTGAGGGCCTGGCCGCTACTTACCTCCTGCTCTTGGAGGTTTGATGCTGATTCGCCAGCATCTGCAGCCCAATCGGTTCTAGACGTACTGGTTATCCTTTCCTCTGGAGAAAACAAGGCAAGACCGAGAGAGAGGGATCATGCTGCATGGGCAACACATGATCTCTGAATCCATGCCCAGGCATTATGCGATGGAATTCTAGCTCTAGTTCCAATCCACATATTTTCGTCGGTAAAGACAGCAAGGTGCCACTATTTCCCGCACTTTCTTACTACAGACAACTTATATGGACCTGCAGAAATTTTGCCAGATACAAACACCACACATATAACACACATTTAGTTTCCTTTATGTACACGCACAAAATATCATAACTCTTTCCAGAGTTGGTATAAATGGTATACCAACTCCGGCAATTTTGGTAAATTTTTTTGGTAATTTTGGTATACATGAGTGAGAGAAAGAAAGAAGAAACTGTGAGTGAATGATTAAAAATATCACATATGGTCAAAAGACCAATGGAAAATCCCTTATGTAAAGAATAGTGGAAGTATAAATGCTTGTTTTATTTGTTTCAAAATGACGGTTTCACCCTTATAGATAAGGGGGAAAAGGAAAAAAGAGAAAGGAAAACTTAACTCCTCCCATTCCAATGTACTAATTATGAAATGTTTGATTCAAATGAACTTGTTTGTGCTAAACTACCACCACAACTAAGATTATCATTTTAGTAAAGAAAATCACATATCTATTATATTATTATTATTATTATTATTATTATTATTATTATTATTATTATTTTATTATTATTACTGTTTTCATTATTATTATTATTATTATTATCACTATCATTTTTATTTTTTACTATCATTACCCTACCCTTTTTATCCTTAGTATCATTAATTTAATAAGTATTATGGATATCACCTTTATTATTTTACAACTTCATCCCCCATGGTTCCCCCCCCCCCTTTGTTTAAGGTTTGTTGCTTTTGCTACTACCCCCACTAGTTTGTTTCAAACATTTGCCCTGCCTGTACCATCATTAGAGTGGTCATGGGGACATTGGTGATTGGAGCCAATTGGTGGGAGAGTAGAGAGGGAACAACATGTAAAGACTTTCCCCTATCCTTGCAGTCAATACTTACCCCATTATCCTTAGTATCATGGATTTTACAAGTATTATTGATATCATCACTATTATTTTACAACTTCATCTCCCCTGCGCCCCCTGTTGCTTATGTTTTGTTACCCTTGCTGCTACCCCAACTGGTTGGTTCAAACACTTGCCCTGCCTGTACCATCATTAAGAGTTGGCATGAGGGTTTTGGTGGGGTGAAACCAGTTGAGGAGAGTATAGTGAGGGGGGGGGGGACATGTAAAGATTCCCCCTTTTCTTTGTATTCAGTATTTACCTTATTATCCTTAGTATCATTGATGTTAAGATCTAACCTCTGTGGGGTTTTCTTTGGGGTTTTCTTTGTGGTTTTAAGTTTTAACCTAATTTTTCCTATAATTGGCACATTGTCACTATTTCCACCTGCTGCTGGTGTTTGCTGTTACTAAACTGCTTATTGTTTTCTGTTCCCCCCTCACCCCCCCCCCCCCCCTTTTTTTTTGTTCGCTTGCTTAAACTCAAGCGTAGTCCTTACAAACTTTTTAAAATAGTAAGGGACTGAATTTTGCTTCTGAATCTCTTTCTAATTATTATGTAGTCAATTTGATAGCGAATATTATCTTATCTCCAGGGTTTTTCCACGTATATAATCGTCAAGGATGATGTTTGAGCCAGGTGTTACCGATTATCATGTCATGGTATTCAGCTCATGCTGTTAATCTGTCAACTCTCTCATTTCTATCGCCTAGGCCAAGGGGTCACCAAACTACGGCCCGCGGGCCGGATCCGGCCGGCGACGTCATTTCATCCGGTCCACGAACGGTACTTGAACTTGCTTGATATAAAGTACGGAACACGAGACGTTGTGATACAATATACATGTAACTATTATGTTTAGAATAATAGGAGATCTTCACACAGGCAGTGACCTCTTAGCTGCTATGTGTCTTAAATTTACCATTTCAATTATAAATTACTGTATCTAGATTTTCTTGTTTATTGTAATGTTTGCTTATTTCGCTCCATCCCACGTCCTTCCCTGGCTCGTGGTAGCGCCGCCTACTCTCTGAAGTTGCCATAGTGTCCATTGCAACACACACACACGCACACACACACACACACACACACGCGCGCGCGCGTGCGCGCATCTTTCCCTCCCCCAGATGCGTGCGGCTGTCAACACAGGTCCTATGCTCCAGAAATATTTACTTCTTTTTGCCAGTCATCCATTTTGTAAGTATGTAACACGGATTTCTTTGTTTGACAGTGATAGGTAAGTGAACTACATGTGTGATTAGAGGCAAACAAGTAGCAAACGTAGCATAAAAGTGCCATAGAAGCCTCGTGTTGTTACGAAAATATTATCCCCAGCTCAAGGTCTTAATCGAGCAGGTCTCTAGGCCAGTATTTTACAATCTTTCTGCTGGATCATAACCTTACGCAAATATTTACGTTGCTCAAGGAACTCTGTGCGATGATCCAAGTGTCTGTCCTAATTTATGTAATAAACCAGGTGGGCAGAAATGTTGCATTTAGGCGATTTCTGTCTATTTTGGCGGAACCCCTAGCTGCCATTAGCGGAATCCCGGTTGAAAAACTCTGCTCTGGGCTGTTTATTTAGGCCGGCCCTATTTATATATTTTGCAAACTTTATTATGAGATATATTCTATTACCAAAAGTACCTATACATTGTATATGAACCTTTGGTGAGCCGTAGCTTCACCAGTGATCTCTAGTTTTCTGCATTTCTTGTGTTTCAATAGGATTTTAGTCTTATATATTTCTAATTCAATGTCTTTTTCATTTTCAGATCCCGTGTACTTCACTCTTCATTATGGCTACTAAGAAAAGAAAAGTGGACGCCGAGTGTCGCGTTTTTAATAAAGAATGGGGAGTAAAGTACTTCTTTGTGTAAACAAAGGACCAGATAAGCAGTTGCGTAATATTCAGCTAAAGTGTTGCCGTTTTGAAAGCGTACAATCTTCGGCGTCACTACAAAACAAAACATCTATCAACATATTTACAGTTTTCTGGAAAGTTGCGCTGTGAGAAATATGAGTCCACAAAACGTGGTTTAGAAACACAAAGAAATCTCTTCACGCGAAAGTTTGCTGAAATGAATCTGTCACTCGTACAAGTTACAAAATAATGCATAAGATGGCAGAACGAGGGAAACCGTTTACTGATGGCAACTTCATCAAAGAGTGTATGATGACGCAGCAAAAGACTTGTGTCCTGAGAAAGCCGATTTGTTTGGAACTATCAACCTTTCGGCAAGTTCAGTTGTGCGAAGAACAGAAGAGAACATAGTGCTACAGATACGCGAAAAACTAGGAACTTGTTGTGGTATTCTCTGGCACTGGATGAGTCTACCAATCTCTCGAGTACGTCACAACTTCTCGTATTCATTCTAGGACTTTCAGATAACGGAAGAGTTGGCATCCGTTTGCATCATGCGTGGAACAACAACTGAGAAAGACATTTTCATGGAAGTGCAAAAAGTATTGCAAGACTATAACTTTCAGCGGAATCAGCTTCGAGTGTTTACAGTTGATGGGGGAAAAACATGGCTAGAGTGAGGAAGGGTCTGATGGGGCAAATCATCGGTATGGCATCAGTGGTTGGAAAAACGTATGTCTGTGAGCAAACATTTTCAAAAATGAAGTATGTGAAGTCAACACATCGAACGAGATTGACTGATGAACATTTGAAAGCAATTCTCTTGATTGGATGCAGCAATTCCAAACCACACATTGATGATATCTTGAAATCCAAATATCAGTTTCACAAATCTCACTAACGTTTTCTGCTGCTTACTTTGTGAGATTCGGATATGTGCACACTAGGTCTGATGTATCTATCTTTTTGCTAACGTCGTCTTCTTTGATAATTTCATTTTCTTGTTTAGCAAATAAATATGTTGGTTGTCTTTGGTTTTTTCTTTTTTTTTTTTCTTTTTTTTTTTGTTTGTGTGTGTGCATTGCACGCCACTCACCCGTGATTAACTTAGGTTTTCGTCTTTTTTCCCCCCAAAGCTTTCGTTCTGGCTTGCAAGTACTATTAATGTTAGTTGCTTATCCTTTACAGGATGTTTGCCGTCAACAACAGCTGTTGTTTGCTGTTGTTGATGTCCTGTCAAGTTTACGTTCAGTAGTTTGCCATTGTTTCTGAACGACCGGCACCCATACCATAGCGTAAAAAACCAGCGCAACGCGGTCTATTGCAAAATTGCTCGAAGCTGTGTTTCGAGCACGGGTATACGGGATTACGAACCCGGTCCGTAAGACCTTGGCCACGGATTCCGGCGCAAGTATTGTACAGAATGAGTATGCGGCCCGCGCTGGTCATTTTGTCAGTTATCCGGCCCGCCGTGAAAAAAGTTTGGTGACCACTGACCTAAGGCATTGATACCAGTAAAGCAGACATTTCAAAATGTTTGCACTGACCCACGGTCATGTCTAATTCGTTGTTATATATATATATATATATATATATATATATATATATATATATATATATATATATATATATATATATATATATATATATATATATATATATATACAGCTAGTCGTCGACTTACGACCACGATCGGTTCCGACAGACCGGTCGTAACACGATTTGGTCTAAGTTGAGTAGGCTATGTGTACAGTAATGTGAAGTGATGTTATAAAACTATTTATATTATATCATAAATTTCTTTTATTATTGTTATAAATCATAATTTTCGATGTTCATTTTGTGCCATTTGTATCATCTCTACACCATTTTATTTCTTATTTTTACATCGCAAGGTTTAAGAAAAACACTGCATTAACTGTACATGTACAACTGGTTTAATATTTGCAAAACATACCACATACAGGTGTGGAAAATACTATAGGAAACATTATTATTACATGGTCTACCATCTCTAGTTCGGTGTCGTCAATAAAGATTGATGGTACCCCATGTGCACCTTGTGACATAATCTGTGTCTTCTTTTTGCTAATTGTTAAACTAAATTCTGAACAAGCATTGGAGAATGCAGATAGTAGACATTGCAATTCTTCCTCAGAGTGGGTCGTAACTGCAGCATCATCTGCATAAATCAGGTTATCCATCTAAGTCTACGAAGACTTTGCAGACAACACCGTTCGACTGATAATTGAGGCAGAAATAAATCTTTAAATATTGAGCACAACCCACTACTGGCAACGCTGATCGTACTCTGGTATGAACCTAAGGCCTATCCACGTCAATGTGGAAGCACTAGACTCGAGTTAATAAATCTGAAATAAAATATGGCTAGTGATTGTGGTCGTAAAGTCGAATGGTGGTAAGTTTCATAGGTCGTAAGTCGTCAACTAGCTGTATATATATATATATATATATATATATATATATATATATATATATATATATATATATATATATATGTGTGTGTGTGTGTGTGTGTGTGTGTGTGTGTGTGTGTGTGTGTGTATGTATAGTTAGTTAGTTAGTTAGTTTGTTAGTTAGTTAGTTAGTTAGTTAGTTGGTTAGTTGGTTAGTTAAACGCGGCTCCAACTTCACAGCAACGGGTCGTCCCCATTATGCTACGTTCCTGTGCCAGTGAATATCACACAAAACGCTCACCACTGCCCAATGTGAAAAGTGGAAAGGACAGGAGTCTCGACAAACAACAGCCCGCACAGATACACTGTGCATAATGTCAACACAATAGTCCCCCACGAAACACCCAGTTTAGTTAGTTAGTTAGTTAGTCAACAGATCTTCCTCGTTGCACATCGAACCATTCAGTCCATAAGTGCTCGGATCCCCTCCTCAGCAAATCCCGCAGCGTGTAGCGGCTAACGACGACAGTTCTGTGTTGGTTTATCAATCTTCTTTGGCTTCCTGCGTAGTGTTCTTGTTTGGCCACCCCTCTTTTAATTTGCTGCTCTCGCAGTCTGGCCATTGTTGTAGATTCACAGTCATCACTTGGTTCTCGCAAAAGTCTCACTTCTCGTAGAGCATTCAGAATGTCAGCCTGGTCCATGACGCGTCAGCCCTCCACAGTAGCCTCACCTGCGAGCTTGTCAGCCCGCTCATTTCCTTCGACTCCCGCATGCCCTGGCACGAAGATGAAACTAATCTTTGCCAGCCGAGACCGCTTCAGAGGCAGCAACCATTCTCTTCGGATCGACCCCTCCTCTATCCTCTTGATCATGTTCATTGAGTCGCTAAGGAAACAAGCCCTAGTGAATGTCTGTGTCTCGAGCCATGTTATTGCTTTACTTACTGCCATGACTTCCATGGTCAGGCTACTTGTGGTTTCAGTGAAAGCACCAGAGTGCTCCTTCACAATTCTCCCTCCGGCCCGAGCTGTAAAGGCCCATGAGCTTCTCACATGTCGGACGACCGACCCATCTGTGTAGATGACCGCGTCACCGTCTAGCGAATTCTCGAAAATCAACGCTTGTACTTCAGTCTCAACAGCAGCCGGATTTTCTTGTCTGCATTTTCTATCTAGTTGGATGCAAACTGAAAAGAATGTGCAGAAGTATGTTGGCACTTGCACCCACTCCTCGCCAGGTTCTAAGTCCTCAAGTGAACACACCTGTTGAAGAATGTCTTCGGCTTGACCCATCCACGACCGTCCTCTTTTTAACCTGCTGCCCTTCACCTTCCTAATTTCACTATGCAGTGGATGTTGTGTGTTTGCGTTAATTCTGAGGTAGGCGCGTGCCCTGCAAACTTGTGTTCTCTCTTCAATGGTTGGAAAATCAAGAAGGTAGCGCATCGCCCTGCATGCTGTATCTCTTGTACATCCAAGAATAATGCGCATAGCTTCATTCTGTATCCTTTCCATCCTTTCTATCTGCTTATGGCTGAGAGTCAGGATTCTCACCCAGTTTATCTCTGATGGAATCGGCAGTCATTTTCCCATCTGGATGTTTCCTAGATGTTCACCCACACAGTCCACGAAAATACAGTTTATCTCTGATGGAATCGGCAGTCATCTTCCCATCTGGATGTTTCCTAGATGTTCACCCACACAGTCCACGAAAATACAGTTTATCTCTGATGGAATCGGCAGTCATTTTCCCATCTGGATGTTTCCTAGATGTTCAACCACACAGTCCACGAAAATACAGTTTATCTCTGATGGAATCGGCAGTCATCTTCCCATCTGGATGTTTCCTAGATGTTCCACCACACAGTCCACGAAAATACAGTTTATCTCTGATGGAATCGGCAGTCATCTTCCCATCTGGATGTTTCCTAGATGTTCACCCACACAGTCCACGAAAATACAGTTTATCTCTGATGGAATCGGCAGTCATCTTCCCATCTGGATGTTTCCTAGATGTTCACCCACATAGTCCACGAAAATACAGTTTATCGTCGATGGCAGTGGCAATCAACTAGAAGCCCAGCAGCCACGCATTTTTGCATAAGGCAAAAACTGGTCTATCTGGGACATAGCAAGCTGCCATCGCTCTGAACATGCAGTCACGTTCCAAAAAATATCGGGCAGATTCAAAAGAATTTCACACGAAACTCACAGCTCACAGTGTCGCGCAACGCACTCACTCAGTAGCAGGGCATCAAGCCTCCTTAGTCGCCTCTTACGACATGCGGATTAGGCTACAGTGTTGCTATTCTTCACTGTACTTCATTAATGTATTTCAGTAGTAATCTATTGTGTAATCCACGCGTTTCCATCCTGTTTCAGGATATTGCTGTCAACATTAGCATCTTTCAGCTGTATGTTAATTCCTAGGCCCACGGTCATGTCTAATTCGTTATTTTATATATAATTAAGACATTTATGATCTGTTTAAGTCCCCGCTAATCACTGGTATCATGAAGGCTAATATATATATATATATATATATATATATATATATATATATATATATATATATATATATATATATGATCAAATCAGCCAGAAAGCCACCAATGCTCAAGATGACTGCCGCGTTATGGACAGACCAGAACAGGTCATTATTCTGAGCCTCAGAACAGGACACAATAGATTACGCAACCACATGTATACAAAATTCAAGATTGTTGAAACAGCCTTGTGCACATGTGGATTGGCGTCGCAGACAGCAGAGCACATACTCCAAGACTGCCCAAAATACAACATATCTAGGCAGACCTTCTGACCTAGAGAGACGACAGTGGAAGATAAACTCTATGGACCGTTGAGTGAACTAAAAAAGACATTTAAATTCATACAAGAGACAACATTGCAGTTATAGACATATTTCAAGCGAACGAAAGAAGAAGATATATATATATATATATATATCCTCTTCTGTACTGTCAGCTGTTGGCGCATATGCTTGTACAGGATGTATTTTTAATAGCTGAACGCCTCTAAGTCAAATCCCCCAGATGTAAGGGCCTGGCCGCTACTTACCTCCTGCTCTTGGAGGTTTGATGTTGAGCCGCCAGCATCTGCAGCCTACCTTGTTCCACATGAACTGGAAACAATTAGCTATATTTTGCTCCTGCGAAAAGAAGAGACATACTAAACACAGATACAATGCACATTCACATACCTTACAAGTTAAGAAAATCCATCGTACACAGGTGAAAAACAAAGTGTGACTTATCCAAAAATCAGAAGTAATCAATAAATATATAAAATGAAATAATAAAATAACAAATAAGTACAATAGGACAACAAAGTTCGGCCGACGTTTCGATTCTAAGAATCATTGTCAAGGACAGGACAACACAAATAGATAAAACAACGAAAAGCAAAACAATAAAATAACTCAACTATTCGCAGAAATGGCGGTTTGTGCCGGTTGAGAAGGCATTCTTTCATTTTATATATTTATTGATTACTTCTGAGTTTTGTGTCTGTTTTAGTATGTATCTTCTTTTCGCAGAAGCAAAATATACCTAATTGTTTCCAGTTCATATTATGATATCCTGCTGCAGCCGCTGCTTTCTCTTTTGTTCCATACCTTGTTCCAGACGTACTGGTCGACCTTTCCTCTGGAGAAAACAAGGCAAGGCCGAGAGAGGGATCATGCTGCATGGGCAACACATGGTCTCTGAATCCAAACCTAGGCATTGTGCGATGGAATTCTAGCTTTAGTTCCAATCCACATATTTTCGTCTCTAAAGACGGCAAGATGCTACTATTTTTAATGACTGTGCAGCGTCTGAAAATACTGCCGGTCCAAGTTTTGTATTTACCTATTACAGTGGTTCTCAACCGGTGGGGAATTCCCCCCCCCCCTCCGGGGGGGGGGGGGGGAATTAAGATTATTACTAGATTGCGTTAATACAAGAACCGATTACTTGATATTGTTTTTCCTTTCATACTTTACGGTTCTGTACGTATCACCCTTCTGAAATTCATTTTATAACGTAAGTAGATCCGCAAATCACGTTTTATGTAGATGTCTAGACTTGTTTTAGTATGTGCTGTTAAATTTAGCTTCAATTATTACGTATACTGTGTAGTGGCAGGGGGGGGGGGATTTAAGGGAGGAAATACGAAAGGGGGGAATGACGTTCTAAAAATATGTTGTTTGTCCATCAAGAATGATGATTGACATAAGCCTGGGTCATTGACAGTGAGTTGAGTGACCGGGCATGAGAAAGAATGGATGAAAGTTGGAGACAGTAAAGTGACTGACCTGGCTATGAGAAAAACAGCCAGTCCTAAGGAATAATAGGGAGGGTGAGTGTAGACCCCAGGTGGATGGGGCGAGAGACAGTGTATTTGTGTGTGAAGTCAGGAGACTTCAGGGAGTTGAGATTTAGATACCGAACGAGTCGGTAGTCGAAGGAGAACTGTGTTGTGTTATTCTCCGAGTTGGGAATGCAGGCCTAAAACCCAGTGGGGGTTGGATAATTAATAGAGGCCTGAACCTAGAGTGGGTTGGATAGCTAGCGGAGACTAGACCCAGTGTGTGGGTTATGAGGTGTGAGGTCCAGCTGTGGATAGTAGCTGGATAACTGGTTTACGAATGGGAGATTCATAAGGCCGTGAGAAGGCAGTGATGTGTGCGGATTAAGTGTGAGGAGGATATACTTATTCGGTGGATTTACATTGTGTTTTCTGGATGTATAAACATGTTCCGTTTGTATGTGTTCGTTCTGGATTAAAAGATTATGTGCGCCAACTCAATCTTGTTTCATGACTGGTGAATGTGCACTGCAGGGGTAAGTTGGATTAAGAGACAGTTAGATAGCTCAATTAACACACCAAGAGCATCGTTACCTAGACAACGACAATCTCACGCACGTATCATCAAGAACGCCGTGTGATAATAATGACCATTCATTTCATTCAGTGGGGTTGAAAGTATGGAGCCGTGAGTTCTAAGATGGCTGATAAGGCCTATTTTGGCTCGAAATGTTCTTTGACAATGTGGACAAAGAACGCTTGACGTTCCTGGAGGAGGATTTTCTGCAGTGGTTTTTCTGTTCTGTCTTTTCTTCACAGTTCTTGCAGTCCTGGTTGCCTCACAAGTGACTACACCCTTGCGTAACGATGCACGCCACGAACTTCGGTCTCTGGCTGCAGTCTCCCAGGTGTTATGATGAATTCCAAAAGCATTCAGTGAGATTATCAGAGTGTCTTTAAAGCGTTTCCTCTGGCCGCCTTGGGAGCGTTTACCACAAAGCAATTAGCAGTAAAAGATTCGTTTAGGGAGCCTGTGATCTGGCTTGCGAGTCAAGTGACCAGCCCAGCGAATCTGATTCTTCATTAGTAGAGTGTGGATACTGGGCATGGACGCTCTTTCTAAGACTTCAGTGTCTGGGATCTTGTCTTGCCATTTAATCTTCAGTAACTTCCTAAGGCAGACTGTGTGGAAGTGGTTTAATTTCCTAGCATGTCGCTGATAAACAGTCCAGGTTCCACAAGTATATAGCAGTGTGGATAATACAACTGCTTTGTAGACTTTCAGATTTGTTTGCAGGCTTATTCCATTTCTGTCCATACATTCGTGTACAGTCTGCCAAAGGCCGCGCTGGCCTTGGAGATTCTTGCATTCACTTTATCATCAATTGTGGCAGCTTGTGACACAGTGCTGCCAAGATAGGTGAATTTGTCCACAACACTTAGACTATGACCATTCACTTTGATATTCGGCACAGTATGATTATTCCCTGGAGCTGGCTGGCACATAACTACAGTCTTCTGCAAATTGATATTGAGCCCAAAGTTAGCACAGGCATGTGAGAAAGCTGAAACATTATGTTGCATGTCCGCCTCTGAGTCTGCGTATAGAGCGCAATCATCAGCAAACAGGAGCTCTCTGACGGTGTCGCTGTCAATTTTGGCTTTAGCTTTCAGCCTCCTGAGATTGAATAACTTTCCCCCCATGCGGTAGTTGATGTCTATTCCAATGTCGTTGTTCTCGAAGGCATTCGTCAACATAGCTGAAAACATGAGGCTGAACAGTGTTGGTGCCAGGACACATCCTTGTTTCACTCCATTGGTGACAGGAAAGGGCTCAGACAGTTCACCATTTTCCTGTACTCTTGCCTGCATGCCATCATGAAATAGCCGCACTATTTTGACAAACTTACGTGGACAGTCATATTTTGCCATAATCTTCCACAGTCCGTCTCTGCTGACTGTATCAAAAGCCTTGGTAAGGTCAATGAAAGTGGAGAACATTTCGCAGTTCTGTTCCTGACATTTCTCTTGCAGCTGCCTTGCGGCGAAAATCATGTCAACAGTTACACGTTCTTTTCTGAAGCCACATTGACTCTCGGGAAGAAGACCTTGATCGAGATGGGCCGTGAGGCGATTGAGAAGAATTCTGGCGAGTATCTTCCCTGCAATTGAAAGCAAGGAGATGCCTCAGTGGTTGTCACAGGATTGGCGGTTTCCTTTTCGTTTGTAAAGTTGGACTATTGACGCGTCCTTGAAATCTTGTGGCATGGTCTCGTTCACCCATATGTTTGTAAAGACTTGGTGAAGCTGTTAGCTGAGGTGTATGATGAAAAAGGGGGGGGGGGGGAATGACGTCCTAAAACAATGGTGAATTGGGGCACGGGCCAAAATAGGTTGAGAACCACGGACCTATTATGTTGCATGAACTTTACAGAGGGCGAATATTATATAATGTTAATATATGCCACGGAGATTCACTAATAATACTCTTTCTGAGATTGTCCGAAATCCTTTGACCGCCTTAGCACACATTTGATCCAAAATTATGCCAACTCCCTTTTTGTAGTCCTTCCCTCCGGATTAAATAATTATGTGCGTATTTAAATATTTTTTCCTCGCACAAGGCCATCGCATCTCACATTATGTACGAGTAGTAGCAAAAATGTGTTATTATGCATGTGGCAAGAAATCATAAAATTTTACTTCCTATATTTACTTCCTTAGTCTCTCATTCATTCATTCATTCATTCATTCATTCATTCATTCATTCATTCATTCATTCATTCATTCATTCATTCATTCATTCAGTAGTATGTCCTTTGCAAAACCTCGCTCCCATAACAACCTTCCGGAAAAGCTCTCGATCATCGGCAAGACATAGTCTCTTATAGCATATATAAATTAGCATAACAAGAGACTAGCAATGCACTGATTAATCACCCCTTTTATGAACAATTCTGTCTAAACAGGTTGTGGTGGACTGACCACAGTCAATAAAAAAATAGAAAAGGACATAACATAACAGCTATATCAAGGGAATATACTCAAAGTAAATTTTATTTATTATGTGATTTAAATAATGGTAGTAATTCTCTTAGTCTGTTATGGAATTTTCTTATCACTTTTGTAAAGTGTATATTTAGCGTAAAACGCATGTAAAATTTTAAGAAAGGTTTTGAGGTTCAGGTTAAAATGGTGACAATACTTTATATATGTGAGAATTTTGTAACGGACTTTGGTATTTCTCCTCGATATTACATTCAATGTTTTATTATATCAATGACAGCACTTTTTTTAAGGTATACAATATGTATTTTTGGCCGTCCTTGACTTTGGGACGTAATTTGCAAATAACTATATATCTGTGATCGGCATTTGGCTAAGATCAAGTGTAGATTTATCTATGCTTGGTCTGGCTAAAGTAAAGAGACGGTCACCAAATACCTAACTTAACTCACCGTCCACTAAAACTGGCAGTGGTGGACCAATATGGGCCTAAAGACCCATAGTGGGACTAAGGGCTCACAGCAAAACCAGGGGGACGCGGTGGCCTCAGAATGTTGCTATATCCTCGGGGGGAACCGCCAGCCCTTAATCGGAGTTGGTGTTAGCCTAGTAATCCGTCCATCAAGTACCACGCGACAAGCATGACGGTCATGTTTCACCACTTTCACTCGATCACCATACAGGAGGTATTGACACTTGGTGAGTTGGCAGTACAAGCTAGAGATATCTTGATAACTGCAGCCAAAGATTAAATTCCGATCAAGATAAAGCAACATAAGCCACGGATTACATCAGCAGTGGCTTGCAGAGGTTTTTTTGATGCCCGGGGCCAACCCCTTGATTGGATGCCCCTAAATTGTTCTTTCCCTAATTCATTCCCCCTCCCCTCCCACTGCCCCCTCTCCCTTTTCCCCAGGAAAGTTTTGAGAATTGCACATTGCCGTACGGTACTTTTAGCCTATTTTGACGATTGGAAACCGAATTTTAGACTTTGTATTTTATGCTTAGGAAGTTAGGCTACTATTACTAATCATAGTATAGCCTGTATGGAAAACATAATATTAAAACTTTATTCAAATTAAATATATATGTAATATGTCAGCACTCAGTCTCAGCGGTCAGCCACATACCCACATTTATTAAGTTCGATTCCCTAAATTGGATTTTACATCCCTGGTTATGAATTCTTGTTCAATACTGATTAAAGCAAGGTTAGTCAGTCGTTCTTGTGACATAGAAGACCTGAGATGTGTTTTTATTAATTTCAGTTTTGAAAATGACCTTTCACAACTTGCGATTGAAAATGCTATGGTCAGTGGTAGTCTATATGCAACGGACAGCGTCGGAAACACATCCCTTAGTTTAGTTTAGTCGATGGATCATCATCACGGCACACGGGTGTATACCCATAAGTGCTCCTGGCTCAAACCTGAGTCTGGAGAAACTCAGCTCAGTGCACGAACTCCGTAGCACCGGCGATGATCCTGAAATACTTTGGGTAGATCTTTAACTCGAAATTTTGCACGGGCAGCGCCGTTAGGCTACTCTTTTTCGATTTCCAACTGCCAAGGAATTTTTTACGTACGCAACAATACACATGGACGTCCGATCTCACTACCCGGAGACCAGGGGAAATTTTATTACTAGAAGTCCACGTGACTCCCCCGATGGTGTTTCCACCTTGTCGTGGTGGGGGAGCTTGAGTTTCTCAATGACCCTGAGAGCTATGCCGGCAGTAGCGTAGCTACCAGCAGGGCCTCCCAAGCCGGACAGGTCAAAGGGTAGAGAATAGACAAAGAGAAACACCCTGGTCCTCCAGGTTTGGGGTTGAAGCGTGGGGTTAACATCCCAACCTTTGTAAAAACTATGAAACACGAAACAGATACATAAGCCTCGAATTCGGACTGACTTATTTGGACAACGACCTCGGAACGTTAAAGGACTCTTGAGATTTGGAACATGGAATGTACGGACACTATATCGAGCTGGAGCGGCTGAAGAACTAACCCGGGAGCTGGTTGAATATCAAATGGATATTACAGCAATTCAAGAAATAAGGTGGCCAGGAGAGGGTACTTTAGAGCAAAATGGAATGATTGTAATATATGGAGGAAACATCCAAAATAAACATGAATTAGGAACAGGTTTTGTCATCAAAAAAGAGTTATGGGGGAACGTTCTAACCTTTAAAGCTGTTAATGACAGAATTAGTAAATTACGAATAAAAGATAACTGGAAAAATATAACGATGATTAATGTACATGCAACTACTGAAGAGAAAGAAGAGGACATTAAAGGAGACTTTTATAATGATTTGGAAGATGTCTTAGAAGAAACCCCCAAACAGGACATCCTGATAGTGCTGGGAGACTTCAATGCAAAAATAGGTAAAGAGCAAACTCATAAAAAAGTTGCCGGTATGGAAAGCCTACATACAACTTCAAATGATAATGGATGGAGAGTCATCAACCTGGCAGAAGCCAAAGGACTGCAGATTAGCAGTACCAGACTAAAAAGAAAGGATATACACAAACAAACTTGGGAATCATGTGACAAGAGAACCTATAATCAAATAGATCCCATTTTAATTAACAACAGAAATGCATCAAACATACAACAAGTTAGAAGTTATAGAGGAGCTGAGTGACACAGCGACCACTTCCTCGTTGGAGCAAAATTTAAAATAAAACTTTAAAGAGCTTTCACAGCTAAATTACAAAGATTACACTCAACATATAACAGAGAAAAACTACCAGAAATTACAGTCAAAGAGAAATTTACAGATGAAAACTTGAAACTCTGCAAAACCCGTTGGAGTAAAGCGTTGACCAAACTTGGTTGAACATCAAGAATACAATTCAATCTACAGCAGAAGAATGTCTTGGTGTGTTCACCACAAAGAAAGAACAGATGGTTCAATCAAAAATGTGAAGAAGCAGTCATTAGGAAAAAGAATGCCAGTCATTTATGGTTAAATGACATCAACAACATCCAAAAGGAAGAGCAATATAGAAATGAATGTAAAGAGGATACAAAAATAGTCCGACAGCAGAAGCGAGAATATATGAGTAATATAATCAAAGATATGGAAACTAATCACCAGAAAAACAAATCCAGAAAGTATTTTAAAGAACTGAAGTCAATGAAACGAGGGCACCAACACAACACATATGGTTTAAAAGACAAAAATGGGAATATGATAAATACCAATGAGGACATGTGTAACACAAGGAAAGAATACTTTGTTGAATTACTAATTGTGAAGCTCCAAGTAACACTTAATTATCACTAATATTGATTCTCCAGCTGAATGTATTGCATTGTGGATAATTTCGTCATTTTTCAAACTCAAGATTTGCACAAGCCCCCTTTAGATCACAAGAAGCTTCATGGAACCCCATTTTCGGATCTTGCAAACGTTTTGTCACTGTCTCTATTGGCACTAAAATCGGGTACCAAAAATGTAATAACGATATAAATGAAAATTGTTGAATAGAGTTCAGAAGCGAGCCTGCATCGCATTTGGTTTCCCTAGAAAATTTTCCTTCCTGCAGGTGTTCAAGGCTGGCAATAACGTTGTCCAACTCCGCGTGGATTACTTGCACAGCGTCATGGCGAGAACTCCATCGTGTATCACATTGTCTTTTGACATTTCGAGAGGTAAATGTTTTTACGACCTCCCAACGGGAGGTGGATGAAGAAAAAAAAGTAAACAGCTCTTCCACAACTCCAAAAAATGTAACGACAACAGGTTCTGTCTCACTTGCATGGACACAGGCCAAATTGAGGCTGTGGTTCACGCAATTCACAAACACAGCTTTTGGGTTAATGTCAAGAATTCTATGTTGGACACCTGCCCTCACTCCAGCCATAACTGCAGCATTATCATATGCTTGGCCGCGACAGTCATTGATGGCAATGTTATCTTCTTCTAATATTTTTAAGAATTTCCGTTACCAAGCTTAATGCATCTTTCTTGTTGACTTGGAAATATCCCAGCAATACCTCCTTTTTTTCTACCTTTCTATTGTCATCATCAGTATGTACATAACGTAGAATTTCGGATACCTGATCTTCATGGGCAGTGTCTGGAGTAGAATCCAACATTATGCTGAAATACTTGGCATCCTTAATTTCTGAAATAATTTGTTTCTTGACCGTTTCACCAAGAATATCGATTATTTTGTTTTGACGTCTGTTGGACAAATACGTTAAACTTTTTGGCTTATCTTTCCCTCTCTGCACGTGTTCCGCCAAGGTAAAATCATATTTTGCCAACAGTCTGATGGCTGCTAAAAATATTCCCTGTATTTCGCTTATTGTCTCCTCTGGCTCCGATAAATATGAAATTCCTTCTCCTCGATGCCCACGAAGGGCCAGATTCTGTTTTGCCAGAAATGCTATAACCTCGACAACCCGTTCAGTTATTGCTTTCCATTTCTTCTTCATGACGAACATTTGCTGTTGTAGTTCAGCATCTATCGTAGTAGAACTCTTGAGTCGACTTACGAGGGTCAGGTATTCCTTAATGTGAGCTCTATGAGAAGGGCTTTTCTCATGATCAGGTATTTGAGGACTCAACTTTCTCCAAGTAGAGAAACCTTTTTCCTGGCTAAAGTTTGACATAGACAACCGATGTTCCTTTGGGGGAAAAAAAAACATACAAAACAATAGCATGCGTCCCGGTATGGAGAGTATAACAACCACTTTCTCTCCACGATTTCTCCATTTGTGGAAACTTTGTTAAACTCAGTGGCGTGCAGAGGGGGGTACGAGGGGTGCGACTGCCCCGGGCATCTAGACGGGAGGGTTGAATCCAATTAGGGAGAGGGGGCAGCACAGTGCAGTGGGAGGGGATGAATTAGGGAAAGAACACTTTAGGGGCATCCAATCAAGGGGTTGGCCCTGGGTATCAAAGAACCTCTGCACGCCACTGGTTAAACCACTTTTTTGAAAAACTTCTTCCATCTTTCTCAGCAAATGGGGTAAATGGCCCACTCTTATTTTGATATTTTTTCTGGACTATTTGTACTATTGTCATTTTCAACTTATCTGAAATCGATTTCTTCAAATAGCCAATCAATCAATCATGTGTCATGCCGGAAAGCGTGGGCGGTCATGACTCGCCATTTCACTCGATCACCGGAGTCGTGGATCAGCTCAAATGTTCCTGTCGCGTCCGTGCCATGTGGCCAAGCCATCCAGGTATTTTCCTCTCGGTCTTCCTCTTGGTCTGTTCCCTTCGATCTTATTAGTTGTCACTAAGTTCTCCAATCCATTTCTTCTCATAACATGACCAAAACATTCTGACTGTCTACGTCTAATATCTCTAATCAATTAAAGATTTTCATTTGTCTCCTGTAGTACTTGGTCATTGGTTTTTCTGTCTGTTCATGGTATTCTTTGCATTTTCCCCAGAAACCACATTTCTGCAGCCATCAGATATTTTTCAGCTTGACTACTCATTGTCCAAGTTTCACATCCATACAAAAGAACAGGCTCTATGTATCCCCTCAACACTCTTTTTCTCGTTTCAATTGACATCTTTTTATTGGTCAAAATGTTTTTCACCTACATTGCTACTTTCGCCATGGCGATTCTTGTTCTAATCGCTTCAAGGCATCTCCCATCAGATGTTATGACTGTTTCGAGATAATTGTATCGATTCACTTGTTGAAGAATATTTCCATTTAGTTGTATATTACATTGTTGCACTTCGTTATTTCTAGTGACGACCATAAACTGTGTCTTTTTACAATTTAATTCTAACCCCACTGTGTGCAACAATCGCATCTACTAATTGTTGCAGATCTTGCGCATTGTCTGCAATCAATACTGTATCATCTGCGTATCTAATGTTATTGATGTTTCGTCCTCCAATGCTGATTCCATTTATATCCTCTACATTTCTGAAAATATTGTCACTGCATAGGGAAAAAAAAGATCTGGAGCCATTACACATACCTGCCTAACACATCTCATAATAGGCTGATATTTTCCCACTTCATTATCAGTCCTTATTGCAGCTTGTTGTTTCCAATATATGTTTTTATAAGTCTAATGTCTTTCCCATCAAGTTGTAGATCTGCAAGCATATCCACCATGTTGACATGTCTAACTCTATCAAAAGCCTTTGTATAGTCAATAAAGCAAAGATGAATATCCTTGTTTACTTCTATAGCACGTTCAGTAACTGTTCGCAGCATATACACAGTATTTACTGTACCCTTTATTTCTACAAACACAGATTGTTCTTCCCCTATTTCAGGTTGTATTTTCTTCCTCACTCTTTGCATGATAATTCGTAGCAAAATCTGTGTGATGTGACTCATTTTACTAATTGTTCTATGTTGATCACATTCCAAGGTTCCTGATTTCTTTGGGATTGCAATAAATACAGAGTTACATAATTCAGAAGGTATATCTACAGTATCATATAATGTGTTCAGCAGTCTGGTGACTTGCTCTAGTCCAAATTCTTCTATAGCTTTAATCATTTCTGTTGTGATGTTATCTGCACCGGGGGCCGTGCCAACTGTCATATGCTTAAGAACATTTCGAGCCTCCATCTCCAAACTTGGCGGTCCTTCATTATTCAATCTAATATCATACTGTTCCTCTCTGATATCATCATAAAGGTGTTTCACATAATCTGCCCATACATGTAGAATCTGATCTTTTTCTATTATGATTTTGCCATCTTTAGTTTTTAATCAGCCTGTTGATGTACTTGATCTTTTATTAGTAAGTTCCTGAATTCTTTTGTACACTAATTTGGTATTTTGACTGATGTGTTGGTTTTCAATATCTAAGCACTTTTCCTCAAGCCATGCTTCTTTTGCCTCCTTACATAATATTCTGATTTGTCTGTGAATTTCTTCATATTTGGCAGAATTATTTTTGTTGAGTCTTCTTGTTTCCATGAGGTGTAAAATGTCTTCAGTCATCCATTTCTTACGACCCACCTTCTTTAATTTTGGAAAAGTTGTTTCTGCAGCCAAACTGATTGAATTCTTCAACGTTTCCCATTGATCATCCACATCCTGGAATAGGATCTCTAATTCAGACAATATATCAAATCTGTTCTGTACTTCCATGTTGAATTTGTTTTGTATTTCCTTGTCATTACTCAATGTACACAAATCATATTTAGTGTTTCCTGTTATAAACTTGACTTTCTTCAACTTTATCCTCAATGTTCCTTTGAGTAATCTGTGGTCACTATAACAATCAGCACTGTGAACTGTTTTTCCTATTGTTAGCGCGTTTCTAAATCTTCTGTTAATCAGAATGTAGTCAATCTGATTTCTAATCCTGCTATCAGGACTCCTCCATGTCCATAATCTTCTAGGGTGTTGCTTAAACCAGGTGTTTCCTACAATCATTTCCTGTTCTTTTGCCCACTCTACGAGTCTGTATCCTCTTTAATTTCTCTCTCCTAAACCATAGTTTCCTACTGTGTATATATCACCTTGATTTCCTACTTTTGCATTGAAGTCCCCTATTATGATGTTTATTTCTGAATTTTTACATTTCTTTAAGGCAGACTCTATGTCAAATAGCCAAAATCGTTTTTTCCCCCAAAAAAATGTGCTAACATCTCCTTTATCTTCCACTTCCTCACATGAATCATCATTCTGACAATGAGACTGAGAAGATTCAGGACTCCCAGGAGGAGAGACAGTATTATGTTCTGATTGAGCTGCAGATGAAGCCTCCGAGTCCGAGCCAGCATCGTCATCATGATGATCATCGTTTACTTCTTCATGTTCAACTTGTTCTTTACTTCTATTTATCCAGGGACCTAATGCCCCTCTTTGACGGAACTGTTCTTCGTATCTGACCCTCTTTTTCTTCCAGTTCTGTGCACCAATCGCTTGAACTGTCTTCATCTGTGACATTGGGAATAAAAACTATCAATAAAAAAGAATAAAGAAACCCACTCTTTTTACACAATTAATGGGACTAAACCTCGGCATGAAGACAAACACATATTTAACATTGTAGCGTAGCGTCAGCTACGATGATAGAGAATAAATCAAAGTCGCTGTGAATAGACTTTCTAAGGATAGAAAGATAAATCACTGGATAAGACGAGACTGAATAGCTCGTGATTCTAGAGGGATTCAAGGTCCCAGAACATGTCTAGTCTTCTGACAGTGTTCAGGCAGACAGGAATGGCGTACAACAATATTTTTGACAAGACAGTCTGCCAAATTGGTCTCACTACATTGCCTGAAATAAAAGCTCGAGCCCCCTATCTCTAATCATTCTCACCAACACGGAGAAAGACAGAGTCAATCAATCATGTCCCATGCCGGAAAGCGTGGGCGGTCATGACTCGCCATTTCATTCGATCACCAGTGTCGTGGATCAGCTCAGTGTTCCTGTCTCGTATATGCCATGTGGCCAAGCCATCCAGGTATTTTCCTCTCGGTCTGCCTCTTGGTCTGTTTCCTTCGATCTTGCCAGTTGTCACCAAGTTCTCCAATCCATTTCTTCCTACGTCTAATTTCTCTAATCAGTTTACGATGTTCATTTGTCTCCTGTAGTACTTGGTCATTGGTTTTTCTGTCAGTCCATGGTATTCTTTGCATTTTCCTCAGAAACCACATTTCTGCAGCCATCATATGTTTTTCAGCTTGACTGCCCATTGTCCAAGTTTCACATCCATACAAAAGAACAGGCTCTATGTATCCCCTCAACACTCTTTTTCTCGTTTCAATTGACATCTTTTTATTGGTCAGAATGTTTTTCATCTTGCTAAAGGCTACTTTCGCCATGGCGATTCTTGTTCTATTCTCTTCAAGGCATCTCCCATCAGATGTTATGACTGTTCCAAGATAATTGTACCGATTCACTTGTTGAAGAATATTTCCATTTACTTTTATATTACATTGTGGCACTTCTTCCTTCCTAGTGACGACCATAACCTGAGACTTTTTACAATTTAATTCTAACCCCAGTTGCTCACTGTGTACAACAACTGCATCTACTAATTGTTGCAGGTCCTGCGCATTGTCTGCAATTAATACTGTATCATCTGCATATCTAATGTTATTGATGTTTCGTCTTCCAATGCTGATTTCATTTATATCCTCTACATTTCTGAAAATATTTTCACTGTATAGGGAAAAAAGATCTGGAGACATCACACATCCCTGCCTAACACCTCTGTCACGGGAATACTGTAAGTTTAATGATTCCCTGATAAACTCGAATAGTAAGATTAATGACAATGTAGGAGAAGGGTTAACAGTCGAGTACTTCATTCTGAGATGAGGACGAATTAAAGAGCAGTGACCGACTGGTATAAAAATAGGATATTGTGAGGAGTCATTGACCAGCGATGTTAACGGTCAGAACAACAGGGAGACTTCGAGAACGGGAAAATGAACGAAGAAGGCGATCAACGGGTTCGGACGCTTTGAAGTATTAGCGTAAGGGGAACCCAGGGAAACAGCGTAAGAAAGGAACGAAACGATCAACTAATCACTACGTGATTTCACCGCCTTTTGATGTGCAGGATACGTCAAGAGACGAGTGTTGAGGTATGAACATCAAACAATAACGGAGGATGGGCCACTCGATATAAATAGAAGAAATTGGGTTTTCTGTTTTAGTGTGTGTTCCAAACTGGACAGAGATATCTATTAATCCCAGGTGTGGAAAAGAAATTATAGTCCCGTATTGTTTAAGGCAATGGGATATTAGTGCCGATGTGCTTAATTATTAATTTCGATTCCGGGATGATAATAGAAGATATTAGGTAAACTAATCTTAGCGTAATAGTAGCATAGGGATATAGGTGTTTGTTCTTGACCTGTGGCATTACATTCGTTTATCTAATCGTGTAAACTTTAGTGCACTCATAAATCGTATGTCCGTATGTTTTTCGGAGGCTTCTCAGTATGGCTAGAGAAGGACTCTCACATAAGAAAATAATATGAAGCAGACTCATATCACCGGATTACCTATCTCCTCCACAGGTTCCAATCCCCCTATTGAAATCAGAGAAGAAATGAAGGTTACTTCACTTGAACAAATAAAGTACCTACTTAGAACCAACAAGAACATAGACATGTTTTAATATGAAGAAGTGATAACGTAACGTCAAATACAGAACACTGTATGCTCAAACGAATATACAACTAAAGCCCTTAAAAGGAAAAGACGTTAGCCTGTGGCAAGCAGGGATACTTAAAACTGCATGCAATTGCACTGTGCAGAAACATTAAACTTCATTAACAATAGACATTGTGTAGAACATTTATAGTAACTCTAGACAATGTTGGATAGTGGCGGTGTGTATTCAGGGGTGGACTATATTACCTTCAAAACACAGGAAATATCTGGATTTCGGTGACTTACCAAATCGGATTATTTTCTGGTGATAAGACATTGAACAGTTTTTTTTCTTTCAAGAATTGGATTAAGTCCAGACTCAAGCAGGAGGAGATCATCCAGGGTGAGATCACTCCATTTATATGTGTGCTGTCCTGTGTTTTAGCCGACAGAAGAGGCGAGAAAGTATATGGCACATACGAAGTCAAAAGTCCTATCTTGCATTCACACTAGCAGACAATACCAACTACATATACACAGTCCATCCATACACCAGACATAGTTTTATTTAATAAATATTTTATTAATTGTTGAAGGAAACTGTTGTCGGAGTATGTGATGAAGGAATAATAGAGAGAGAGAGAGAAAGGAAAAGATATATGGAAGGGAAGACAGAAGGGAGGAGTGTAGACAGAAGTCAGTCAAGTATCTCAAAGAAGAAGAAGTAATAAGGTGTGCTTGTTCATTCCACGTTCCTTCCGGGACGACAAGTGACATTAAATGGTGGAGCAGCGCGGTACAGCCAATGCTTAGTGGTACCATCCCTAGCGAGGTACCTGCATATAGGTACATTAAATGGTAGATGCATAGTAGGGCATATGCCTAGCGGGGTAAGAACTACTGCATAAGGGTACTTGCCTAGCGGGGCAGCTTTAAAAGCGGGATAGCTTTAAAAGCGGGGTAACTGCATAAGAAAGGTAACTGCATAGCAGGGTACATGCATATTGATACCTACATATTGGGATATACCTGTAAGTATAGATAATGATGACTTTTAATGGAAGCCGGTCCAGGGGATATATGGTGCCAGTACTTTAATGTTGTGGACCTTACAGTGAGAAAGATCCAGACAGGATAATTGTAGATAGGTGTTCAAACACAGTACTTACCTGTTCACACTTTCACACGTCTACATAAGTCTTTATCCTATATCTTCTCGTGAGGTTGTGAGAGTAGTTGTGGGGTACTGTGTGATGTCATATATAACATATAGATATTAACATATATATATTTAAGTGAGATAAGTAGTACGTACTTACTGCCTTAGGGTCTCTTTACCCAACCTGCGGACTTACCTTCTTTTACTATGGCCACTCATAAACTAGAGATAGAAGAACTGAGGGAAAGGGGTGAAGCAATGGGGTTGTCTGGACAAGCCCTATCCGAGTATATACAAGTGGTAGAAAGAGAGCGTCGTCAAGCAGAAAGAGAAGATCGAAAGGCAGAGCTCGAGTTTAGAAGAATGGAACACGAGGCCAAGAAACTGGAAATGGAACAGGAGGCCAAGAAACTGGAACAGGAGGCCGAGAAACTGGAAATGGAACAGGAGGTCAGGAGACTGGGACTGGAACAGGACAACAAGAGGTTGCAAGCAGAGGTAGCCAACAAGATAAGGGAACATGAATACCGCATGCGAGAACTGGAGCTCAAGACACAAACGAAGGGAGAAACTGACGGGGCAGAAGGAGGATCTTTTTCCCATGGTTCACTCAACATGAGTGGACATGGTTACCATGCCATGAAGTTTCCCTTGGCGGTCTTTGATGAAAGTAAAGAGAAGATATACCAGTTTTTGGATCGGTTCGAGGCCATGGCAGTCGCTATGGGACTGGATAGAAGCCGATGGTCTCTTAAATTATCCCAGGCATTACGTGGTTCAGGGTACGAGGTCTACACACGCCTACCACCAGGACATGAAAATCATTACGAGGAATTAAAAGCCGCTTTGATGAAGCATTATGAAGTCACAGCACAAACGTATCGGAAGAAGTTTAGATCGTCAAGACGAGAGCCGGGAGAGCTATTCGCCGCCTACAGTCTGAGGCTGAAATCATATCTCCAGAAATGGATGGACTTGGCAGAGTTCAAGCGGGACTATGACAGTTTGGAAGAGCTCATGGTGGTCGACCAGATGCGACAGCAAATGTCAGAACCACTGAAGACATTCTTGGGAGAACAAGGGGCGGAACGGATTGATGTGGTGAATAAGCTGGCGGAAAGATTCGTAGAAGTACATGGGGAGACGGCAGAACTCAGTATACAAACAAAAGGTCTGGAGACACAAGACCAAAAGAAATCTAAGAACGGGAAAGAAAAAAAAGTGGAACCTTATATGAAGACGTCAATGGAGAGTTCGGAGAAGGTGAAGGATGGGAACAAGAGCACCTCGAATCCTACAGCTAAACGACCGTGGTCTGAGAAGTGGTGTTCGATTTGCATGTCGCCCTCTCACAACACCAAAGACTGCAGATCGAAACCGAAAAGTACTCACTTCGCAGCATGCCAAGTGACTCCTAACAAGGTGATCACAGACAAGGCTGAGGTCGGCGAAGAAGCGCTGAACAAAGAGAGCCCGAGGAAACCTTGGAAGGGAAAAGGGAGCACACACGGCAGGTCGAAAGCACATAATCCTGTCGACTACAAAGGCAAGGCAAAGGACGGCAACGGCACAACACAACTCGGGGAACTAAATGAAGAATACCCTGAAAAGGTCGCGGAGGTGGAAGACACTCAGGACCAAGGGAGACCCCCGGTGGTGGAGTTGATTGAGGTGAATGGCCAACAAGTCCAATGTCTATACGATACTGGCCTGGATGGGGAAGCTGTGATTTCGGCGGATCTGGTATACCCAGAACAACTCACAGGGGAGACCATGGAGATACAGCCCGCGACAAAGAGTGCTGTGGCCATGAAGTTACCCATTGCTCAGGTGGAGATTCGGTCAAGATACGTCATCGGCACAATCAAGGCCGCTGTATTGACCGATCCCATATTTCCCGTTATCCTCGGTTGTCGATATGTCTTTTTGGGAACGCCCAAGGAACCAATCCACATGGGAGCTATGCAGACACGCTCTCAGAAGGAAACGGATCAGGCAGAGACAAGGGTCTCAAACCCAATGCGAGGGGAGTTACGAACTGCCCAGAGTGAGGATGATACTTTGCATCCTTGCTACAAAAAGCTGCAGAAAAGTGCTGTTCCACCCAAACGAGGACAGTACTACATGAAGAATCAGATACTCTACAGGAGAGCCGGAAGGGGAGACAACTTACACGGTCAGTTGGTAGTCCCGAAAGCCTACCGTTCCCAAATTCTTCAGATGGGACATACCATTTCGTTCAGCGGACACATGGGTATAGCCGCCACCATGCAGCGAATTTCCTGCCACTATTATTGGCCAGGATTGACTGGAGATGTGCGTCGATATGTAAAATCATGCCCGGAGTGCCAGAGGGTGGCACCGAAACACTGGACAGCGCCGGTGGTGTTGGGTGAAATGCCCATTATGAACTCTCCTTTCGAGAGGGTAGCCATCGACATCGTGGGTCCTCTTCCTAGGACTAAGAAGAGGAACATGTATATCCTCACAATGGTGGATTGCTGTTCAATGTGGAGTGAAGCCATACCATTGCCAACCATTGACTCGAAACGAGTGGCTGATGCATTGATGGAGGTTTTTACAAGATTAGGCTTCCCTAATCAAATTCTAACGGATAATGGGTCACAGTTTTGTGGGAAACTCATGGAGGAGGTTTTTGGGGTGTTCCACTCCAACCATATCCATACCAGTCCTTACCACCCTCAAGCTAATGAACAAGTAGAGCGTTTCAATGGCACGTTGATGACAATGCTCAGGAAACTAGCCCAGGAAAAACCTGATAGGTGGGATGAATACATCCCGGCAGCCCTTTTTGCCTATAGGGAAGTGCCACATGGCTCGACAGGAGTACCGCCAGCGACTCTACTGTTTGGTCGACCAATCAAGGGACCCTTGGAAGCTTTGCTGAGGAGTTGGACGGAGGAAGGGACATCAGAAGAAGTGATATCCTCGTACAAATACGTGGAGGAACTGAAGGAAAAGCTTCACACGGGCTGGGCTCTGGCGACTCGAAATTTGAGAAAAGCCAGAAAGAGACATGCGGAGTACTACAACCGTAGTTCTAGAGACAGAGCTCTTGAGGTGGGAGATAAAGTATTGTTGCTACTTCCAACGGGAACCAACAAACTGGAGATACGATGGCAGGGACCTTTTCCCGTGGAAAGGATGGTATCCAGAACCAACTATCAAATCCGGATCCGGGTAAAATCAAAGATTTTCCACATTAATCTCTTGAGGAAATATGAAGAAAGAACTGGTGAAGGGGCAGCCCATCTCATGGCAATGGCGGTAGCAGTGGAGACTGAAACCGGACCAGACGAGGGCAGGGAGTACCCTCTAGTGCACCAGGAAACTTACCGGGAAGTAAAAGTGAACCCTGATTTGACTCTCCAGGAGAAAGATAAGATTGCCCAGGTTCTCAAATCCCATAAGCAGATCCTGACGGATAAACCAGGACGGACGGAGCTGGTCGAGTTCAAGATGACCTTAACCACGCAAGATCCGGTCCGTCAAAAAGTTTACCCAGTGCCATTTTCTAAAGAGAAGGCTTTGGAGGAGGAGATACAGAAACTGTTGGAGGATGAGGTGATAGCGACATCCACCTCCCCATATAATGCCGGAGTGGTGTTGTTACGTAAACCGAGTGGAGAACACAGGTTGTGTATTGACTATAAACTCTTGAATAGTCATACGCAGTTTCAGGTGGAACCTTTGCCGAATCCAACACAGTTATTCGCCAGGCTCCATAAGGTTAAGTACTTCTCTAAAGTGGATCTGAGTAGGGGTTATTATCAGATCCCGATCAAACCGGAAGTTCGACCCCTGCTGGCTTTCAGTACACCCAGTGGACACTATGAGTTTAACGTCATGCCTTTTGGACTCAGCAATGCACCTAGTGTGTTTACTCGCATGATGAGAATTTTGTTAGACCCTCTACATGATCCGTCCATTATCTCATTCATGGATGATATACTAATTGCTAGTGACAGTTTAGATGACCAGTTGGGGTCGTTCATAGAGTTTTCCACAGGCTTCGGGAAGCAGGACTTACCGCGCGCCCATCCAAGTGCATGATTGGTTACCAAACTCTGGAATTTCTAGGACATACTATCACTCCAGGAATAATTGTCCCGGAGGAGAAAAACCTGGAAAAAGTAAGACGAGCTCCAAGACCTAAAACTAAGAAAGATGTAAGATCCTTTCTATCGTTGTGTGGATTTTATCAGAAGTTCATCCAAAATTTTTCCGAACTGGGAAATCCATTAACGGAAACCTTGAAAAAGGGACACCCAGATACAATTATATGGACTTCTGAATGCGAAGGGGCCTACAGTCACTTAAAGGAGGCGTTGGTGAACAAGCCAGTTCTACAGCTCCCAGACCTTTCAAAGCCCTTTGTGCTAAGAACAGATGCGAGTGGGATTGGAATTGGAGCAGCCTTGTTACAAGAAGGGATAGAAGACGCTTCGGTGTTGAAACCTGTAGCTTATGCCAGTAAGAAACTTTTACCGGCGGAAAAGAATTACTCTACAGTGGAAAGAGAATGCTTGTCACTCGTATGGGCCGTACAAAAATTTCAACCATACTTGTATGGAGTACAGTTTAGGGTACAATCAGATCATCAGCCTTTGATGTTCCTGGCTACTTCGCAGAAGCTCAACGCAAGATTGATGAGATGGTCGTTGTTACTGCAGCCGTACAACTTCACAGTGGAATACATCCCGGGTAAGGAGAATGTAGGAGCGGATTTCCTATCTAGACATCCAACTCCAGAGGAAGAGGAATAGGGTGGGGAATCATTGGAATCAAAACTGCAGTGAATAAGAGTCGACGCGGTCTACTCTCTTAAGAGGGGGCCTATGTCACGGGAATACTGTGAGTTTAATGATTCCCTGATAAACTCGAATAGTAAGATTAATGACAATGTAGGAGAAGGGTTAACAGTCGAGTACTTCATTCTGAGATGAGGACGAATTAAAGAGCAGTGACCGACTGGTAAAAAAAATAGGATATTGTGAGGAGTCATTGACCAGCAATGTTAACGGAAAGAACAACAGGGAGACTTCGAGAACGGGAAAATGAACGAAGAAGGCGATCAACGGGTTCGGACGATTTGAAGTATTAGCGTAAGGGGAACCCAGGGAAACAGCGTAAGAACGGAACGAAACGATCAACTAATCACTACGTAATTTCACCGCCTTTTGATGTGCAGGATACGTCAAGAGACGAGTGTTGAGGTATGAACATCAAACAATAACGGAGGATGGGCCACTCGATATAAATAGAAGAAATTGGGTTTTCTGTTTTAGTGTGTGTTCCAAACTGGACAGAGATATCTATTAATCCCAGGTGTGGAAAAGAAATTATAGTCCCGTATTGTTTAAGGCAATGGGATATTAGTGCCGATGTGCTTAATTATTAATTTCGATTCCGGGATGATAATAGAAGATATAAGGTAAACTAATCTTAGCGTAATAGTAGCATAGGGATATAGGTGTTTGTTCTTGACCTGTGGCATTACATTCGTTTATCTAATCGTGTAAACTTTAGTGCACACACAAATCGTATGTCCGTATGTTTTTCGGAGGCTTCTCAGTATGGCTAGAGAAGGACTCTCACATAAGAAAATAATATGAAGCAGACTCATATCACCGGATTACCTATCTCCTCCACAGGTTCCAATCCCCCTATTGAAATCAAAGAAGAAATGAAGGTTACTTCACTTGAACAAATAAAGTACCTACTTAGAACCAACAAGAACATAGACATGTTTTAATATGAAGAAGTGATAACGTAACGTCAAATACAGAACACTGTATGCTCAAACGAATATACAACTAAAGCCCTTAAAAGGAAAAGACGTTAACCTGTGGCAAGCAGGGATACTTAAAACTGCATGCAATTGCACTGTGCAGAAACATTAAACTTTATTAACAATAGACATTGTGTAGAACACATATAGTAACTCTAGACAATGTTGGATAGTGGCGGTGTGTATTCAGGGGTGGACTATATTACCTTCAAAACACAGGAAATATCTGGATTTCAGTGACTTACCAAATCGGATTATTTCCTGGTGATAAGACATTGAACAGTTGTTTTTTTTCAAGAATTGGATTAAGTCCAGACTCAAGCAGGAGGAGATCATCCAGGGTGAGATCACTAAATTTATATGTGTGCTGTCCTGTGTTTTAGCCGACAGAAGAGGCGAGAAAGTATACGGCACATACGAAGTCAAAAGTCCTATCTTGCATTCACACTAGCAGACAATACCAACTACAAATACACAGTCCATCCATACACCAGATATAGTTTTATTTAATAAATATTTTATTAATTGTTGAAGTAAACTGTTGTCGGAGTATGTGATGAAGGAATAATAGAGAGAGAGAGAAAGGAAAAGATATATGGAAGGGAAGACAGAAGGGAGGAGTGTAGACAGAAGTCCAGTCAAGTATCTCAAAGAAGAAGAAGTAATAAGGTGTGCTTGTTCATTCCACGTTCCTCCCGGGACGACAAGTGACAACCTCTTTTAATTGGCTGATACTGTCCCACTTCATTATCAATCCTTATTGCAGCTTGTTGTTTCCAATATATGTTTTTTTATAAGTCTAATGTCTTTCCCATCAATTTGTAGATCTGCAAGCATATCCACCATGTTGACATGTCTAACTCTATCAAAAGCCTTTGTATAGTCAATAAAGCAAAGATGTATATCCTTGTTTACTTCTATAGCACGTTCAATAACTGTTCGCAGCATATACACAGCATTTACTGTACCCTTTCCTTCTACAAACTGATAACTAACTAACTAACTAACCCACATTGTTCTTCCCCTATTTCAGGTTGTATCTTCTTCCTCACTCTTTGCATGATAATTCTTAGCAAAATCTTTGTGATGTGACTCATTATACTAATTGTTCTATGTTGATCACATTCCAAGGTTCCTGATTTCTTTGGGATTGCAATAAATACAGAGTTACATAATTCAGAAGGTATATCTACAGTATCATATAATGTGTTCAGCAGTCTGGTGACTTGCTCTAGTCCAAATTCTTCTATAGCTTTAATCATTTCTGTTGTGATGTTATCTGCACCGGGGGCCGTGCCAACTGTCATATGCTTAAGAACATTTCGAGCCTCCATCTCCAAACTTGGCGGTCCTTCATTATTCAATCATATATCATACTGTTCCTCTCTGTTATCATCATAAAGGTGTTTCACATAATCTGCCCATACATGTAGAATCTGATCTTTTTCTATTATGATTTTGCCATCTTTAGTTTTTAATCAGCCTGTTGATGTACTTGATCTTTTATTAGTAAGTTCCTGAATTCTTTTGTACACTAATTTGGTATTTTGACTGATGTGTTGGTTTTCAATATCTAAGCACTTTTCCTCAAGCCATGCTTCTTTTGCCTCCTTACATAATATTCTGATTTGTCTGTGAATTTCTTCATATTTGGCAGAATTATTTTTGTTGAGTCTTCTTGTTTCCATTAGGTGTAAAATTTCTTCAGTCATCCATTTCTTACGACCCACCTTCTTTAATTTTTGAAAAGTTGTTTCTGCAGCCAAACTGATTGAATTCTTCAACGTTTCCCATTGATCATCCACATCCTGGAATAGGATCTCTAATTCAGACAATATATCAAATCTGTTCTGTACTTCCATGTTGAATTTGTTTTGTATTTCCTTGTCATTACTCAATGTACACAAATCATATTTAGTGTTTCCTGTTATAAACTTGACTTTCTTCAACTTTATCCTCAATGTTCCTGTGAGTAATCTGTGGTCACTATAACAATCAGCACTGGGAACTGTTTTTCCTATTGTTAGCGCGTTTCTAAATCTTCTGTTAATCAGAATGTAGTCAATCTGATTTCTAATCCTGCTATCAGGACTCCTCCATGTCCATAATTTTCTAGGGTGTTGCTTAAACCAGGTGTTTCCTTGCGAGTCTGTATCCTCTTTAATTTCTCTCTCCTAAACCATAGTTTCCTACTGTGTATATATCACTTTGATTTCCTACTTTTGCATTGAAGTCCCCTATTATGATGTTTATTTCTGAATTTTTACATTTCTTTAAGGCATCCTCTATGTCATTATAAAATTCTTCTACGCTATCTTCACTGGATTCTCCTGTTGGTGCATATACTTGAATAATATTTATGCTACAAGGTCTGCCACTTAATTTAACTAGTAGAACTCTGTCCGACAAGGCCCAATATCCTTGAAAAGATGTTGATGTTTTCCGGTCTAAAATAATTGCCACTCCCCTAAGACGATCTTCACCTCCAGAATAAATAATCTTGAAATCGTCATCTATCTTGATGCCTGATCCTGTCCATCTCGTTTCGCACATACCTAAAATATTAATGTTTTGCCTTTCAATTTCTTGTTTTATGTTCTCTAATTTTTCGTCGTCGTTTAACGTCCTAACGACAGAGTACAATATATAAAAGCGACAAACTTTCGTACACACTTTGGGTGCTCCACGGGAGGCAGCCCTGTACATAAAAAGGTGTTATAAGTCCCTCTATTATATTTCAATCCTATCTTGATATGTGTTGAGTCGACTAAACTGTTTTTATCCTTGATGTAACTTATTTTGCCTGGAATATAATTTGAGGGGAATGTTGAGGGTGGTGGTGGCCAACGGTAAGTCTGGCCACTTAACTCAATTATCTTGTCCTCGAGGTTGGCAATCAGTTCGTCGACTCTCCCTTCAAGTCTCCTCCTTAGGCGAAAATACGTTCTCGAATTTCCTTTCCTCTGGGTTAGATTTCAAGATACCTCTGTCGTAAATTAATGTTATTATTTTCCCACAAGAGAATGTTCATAGAATGGCTACTATTTCTTTTTCCAAAAGTATCAAGTGCTGCAAAGCACTGTCTATACAATAAATGTCTTTTACTGAGCTTAATCACAATGTTGTATATATTATGGTGCGCGTTATTATGAGTGCTGCTTCACTAAGAGTCACACAGGTTTTGCTCATCCCAGGCTTGCTGCTGAAGGTGTCAAATCTGTAAAATATATACAGCGAGAGCAAGTGAATCTTCTGTCAAGACATATGTATACATCTAAGATAGGCCATGGACTATTCACTGATGGCCATTTACATCTCATACGTGCAGAAACAAAATAGCATGTGCTATCTGTCCCAGCTTCCTACCATTCCCTATCTTAGGATCAATGACAGTACACTGACTAAAGGAAACAGCATAACAGTTATACTATTCTCTCTTCTTATAAGTGAATATACTAATTATTGAAGTAATAATTAAAGATACAATAATACCAAATATAATTATTATATTATTAAACCATGATAAATAACAAGTAAGCTATGTATAACCACACATACAATTCCTTATCCATATTCTCAGGAAAATACTTTTTATGTACTAATTCTGAGGTTATATTCCTATCACATATTTAATAATTATTCTCCAACACATATTTTTAGATACATAATTTACTTAAATATCCTACTAGAATATGATAGACTGAAGCTAATGGAGTGGCAAGAGATATCGGTATTGCGAATTGGTCAGAAATCACCGATAAGAATTAATGAAAATGCCTAGGGACTCCCACGCTAGGCTTTTGACCTTCCCCCGCGTGGTTCGTAAAATTCCCTATATGGGCGACGTCTGAATATTCAGTATTAACTATAATTCTGCACAATCACTACCACATCCTCGAAATATCCCACACTACTAAATTATCTCGTGTTAGTCCTTAAACTAACTGTTCGATTAGTATAACCTTATTCAACTTTTATACGGACTAAGCGAAAATGCGCTCTAAACGATTACGACTATCACAAATCGTCTCCACTGTTCTAGGTAGTTCCCGACGCGGTTATGTTTACCTATTTCACGGCGTGGCGTAAGTACTAATATACTACGTATAATATGCGCGATCGAGTTTAGCTGTTAAAATAGCTTATTATCGGCGGTTTCCCCGACTTAAATTCACACAGAAAGATCGGGCACACGCGAAAATTATATTGATACCAGTAGCTATACATACGTTACCCTTCCTATTTTCCGACGACGTTTGTCTGGTTCGAAAACTGCTCTAGGTATCTATTATATATATATATATATATATATATATATATATATATATATATATATATATATATATATATATATATATATATATGTATATATATATATATATATATATATATATATGGCCGTAATACGCGCCAAAGATAAAACTCTTAAGACTTTGTCAGTATTCTATAAGAGCCTAGTGACTAGTAGATGACTGAGATGTTTCTACACCAACGTCTGGACTGCAAAAGGCCTCTTCATCATCATCATCATCATCATCATCATCTTCCACTTTTGCCGTCAAGCGTCGTGGGGAGGAATAATTTGCGTTCCAGCGCCCGGTGGGCGGCACTGGATAGTGTCATTCCGTGTGATTGTACAATGTCTTTGATGTCGTCAATCCATTTTATTCTTGGACGTCCTCATGGTCTCGTCGCAGATGAAATTTGATGTAAGGCCAGTGATGGTAGTTGCTGATGTTGCATTCTAACGACATGGCCAAACCACTTGATCTTCTAAAGGCCTCTTCCTTGCTCGTTTTTCCTGACCGGAAGCCAGTCGGGCCAGGGTGTTCGTTGCCGTTACAATCTCTGACCAAAGTGTGAACCTGCCGTAGCCAAATTTGTAGATTTGGCTGGGTACGCTAATTTGTACATTATAACTCTCTCACTACACTAATGTACCGTATTGCTTCATATTAAATTAATAACATCAAATAGCAGTTGATTTATACTATAGACATGGACTATCTGTTCATAGATATATAGGTATAAAAACGAATATAAAATATTATAAAATTACATAAGAGTTTTAAAGCGATTTCCCCCCAATTTAAGCAAAAGATGATGGGGAAGCTGGAGACTTCGTCACAAACATAGATTAGTTCAACTTGGGTCTTGAGTGTTACGGCTAATTGCCGACTTGCGCACTCATGTCTTACTTTGCGATGTATTGTAAACATAAATATTTGAACGGCGATTTATTTGCGGCCGGTTATTAGTAACTTGCAACGAAATAGTTGCAAGAACACAAGATTTATCTAAAGTAAAGACGAATGGTACGCGTATGCCAGCCAAGCCAACGTCGGCTGATATTAATATGTGTTTGCAAATGTTTGATTAAATCCTTCCAAAATAGACAGAATATACAGCATGCCATCTTTATAATTTCAGTTTGATATGGGATTGCCAACTCTAATAGTTGTAAATTACATAATCATAAGTAAAAATGGATGATAAAGTTTAAAAAAAACAAAACATACTAGAACAATGCACAAAGTCTAATTAAAACCGAATTGACGGGTGTACTTAAGTCTTATAAAGTCAGTCTGTACTTCTGTCCAGGACACGGATTTGAGAAGACGCAAGGTATAGATTCGTAGCTCGTGGAGGCTAACATAATATCCAGTAATTAGTTTCTGTTTTAGTGCTATCTTGAAATAATCGGGGAATTTAACATAACGAGTACTCTGTATATCCTTTAAATGGAGACACCAAAACAAGGAAACGAAAATTAACGGGGAAAAAATTTTCCGGTAAAATAGGCAAACATAACCGTAGTACCTACTAAAGGGTTCGCAATGCATTAGATACTATTATTAGTACTTAAACTACGGCATACGATTCTAATGATACGAAATTAGTCCGTTAATAAAAGCGCAAGAGATGTGACTGGGCCAACGCCAACCGCCTAATCGGATGCCCCCCACCGGCTGAATGCCCGGGGCCGTCGCAACCCATGCACCCCCCTTTGCACGCCACTGATGGTAAACCGGTTCTGTCGAAATCCACACTGTGATTCGGGGTAGACTTGATCTCCCAGGACTTGAAGTCTGCGCAAAACAATTCTGGCAAATACTTTCCCAACAATACATAGAAGTGAGATACCCCTATAGTTGTTGCAGTCGCTCCGATCGCCCTTGTTCTTGTACAGCGTTATGATGCTTAAGTCTTTGAAATCCCGTGGAACTTGTCCTTCTCGCCAGCAAAGCTCTATTAGCTGGTGGATCTGTAAAGTGAGTGTGTCTTGCCCACTCCTGATAACCTCTATTGGAATCCCACCCTTATCTGGAGCATTGCCAGAGGCTAGTTCATTTACAGCACACTTAACTTCTGTTATGGTGGGAAGTGTGTCCAGGTGGTCAAGAGTTGGCTGGGCCTGTATGGTGTTGAGGGCATCATCCGCTAGTTTGGTTTCACTTGATTAAAGCTCTAAATAGTGTTCTACCCATCTATCCATCTGCTGTTTCTTATCAGTGATGATTTCTCCAGTCAAGGTTTTCAGTGGTGCACTTCTTTTTATCATTGGACTACAGGCTTTCTTTATGCCTTCATATATGCTTCTGATGTTTCCTTTATCACTTGCATTTTGAATTGACTCACATAACTTGATCCAATAATCATTTTCACACTGCCTGGCAGCCTCTTTGCACATCCTTCCTGTTGGCAACCCTTGTTGCGTAGTATCCATTCTAGTCTATCCAGAATCTCGCGTAATTCGATTTGACGACACTTCCTGAGAATGCTGGCAACGGCATTCACCGTTGATATCTAATGGACTAACGGTCATGTCTTGTGTTGGGGAATTATTATCCTCATACTGAAGACCCAAGGCCAGTCTATTGAAGGGCAGGGAGCTACCCTAAGGATCCCGTGAATCCTATTCTGGTGTCAAAATGAAGTCCTGTCTACTGTCAAGTGTTTCAACGTCTGGGGATCCAGATAACGACGGACAGTGGTGGCTCTCTAGATGCTAGGATAGCACATTCTGTGGCTGATATATTCCTACAGAAAAGGTAATTGTTCTCTCCCGCTGTACTGATCTATTTGAGTGTCTTGTGAGATCTGTCAACTAGTGGCCAAGCCAGTTTAGTGATGAGCCTGCTGTGTCTTCCTTTTGCATAGAGCTTTAATTTAACTACCCTAAAGGGGTAGGGGCACTAGCGACACAGATTATTATCATCATCAGGTGGCTCACCAGAGCCATGACGGGTATTTCACCACTGAGGAGGATAGAGGAATTGTAAGCTATGAAGGGATATCAACCTTGGTCGAGCTGTATCTAACTTGGGTTGTGGAAGAGGGGTACCGATATCTTCATACCTATTAGGGTAAACTCGCCCTGACACCTGTACATAAACACGAGGCACACACATACAATGTTTGCTTTCTAACTTCTAGTTTGATTAATATATTACCTCTTTTGCTCAGAGGATAATAATATTATGATGCGTGTCTAATGAATATACTACCTGTTGTATAATGGGAACAGGATGTTCTGCACATGATTTTACACTTGGTTGGGCTGCCAAGAGAAGCCAAACCAATGGGGTTCAGTGCATATAATTTCCAAACTTTCCATATGCCGGAGGAGAGGAGGAGAAAAAGCGACAGACCCAAGATGACACCCTTCTTTCTTTGTCTGTCTGTAATCAATATTTCAGGAAAGGTTTACCAGCGCAGCTGGAACGTAGACCAACACCCTTGGCCAGTATAGGGGAAATATTTCTACCTGAAGTCTTGAACCTTATATCCTCTCTCTCTCTCTCTCTCTCTCTCTCTCTCTCTCTCTCTCTCTCTCTCTCTCTCTCTCTCTCTCTCTCTCTCTCTCTCTCTCTCTCGAATGGTAATGGATCGTATTTCCAGAGAGGCTATCCTTGCCATGAGTGAGGTTAATCAGGGACATTGAAGTCTAGTACCTGGCTGCTCTACACAGATCTAGTGGCGAGATGTCTGAAGTCAGACCTATGGAATTGGTCTGAGGGTGGAAACTGACCACATAACTAGTATCAGTCTGAATTTGGTTGTGATGTATTAATAACAGGTGAAATTGATATGTACACCGGGCATCTTCTTCTTGCTTACAGGAACCCTCATTATCTTAATTATCCTCGTGATTATTATTGACTCTGGTGTCTACGGACGTGCTTGAAGTGCCGTGGAGGAGAAGAGTCGTTTTCAGGCAGCTGATCTCAACTCCAGTCTGGTGGAAGAAGCGGTCTTGTACAAAGAACTTTAACTGCCTATAATCAGGTGAAGAGGAGTTCCAGGCAGCCTAAGGAGAGATCATTCATTCAGTAGCATGTCCTTTACAGAACCTTGCTCCCATAACAACCCTCCGGAAAACTTCTCGATCACAAGCAAGATGTCCCGCGTCTGATACACCCATCTGGAGATCATCCGCCACATCCTGCACCCATCTTCTCTTTGGCCTTCCTCTTCCTCTCTTCCCAGGCATATACCCTTCCATTATTGTTCTCTCCAAACTGTCGTGACGTTTCAAGTGACCGAAATACTTCAATTTTCTTTGTTTTATCGTCTTTAATAGCCATCCCTCCTCAATATTCAACTCTTGAAGTATGGATGCATTTGTTCTTTTCTTTACCCAAGATATTCTTAGAACTCGTCTATAACATTTATATTCAAAGGCATGTATGCGCTGTTCAGCTTGTTTAGTAAGTGTCCATGTCTCACAGGCGTATGTTGCAATGGGAAAGATGCATGCTCTTAAAAATCTGATTTTTGTAGTTCTGTCTGTCCCACACCATAATTTATTCATCTGTTTTAGTCTTTGAAGAGCAATGGATAGTCGCCGTTTTATTTCTTTCATTGTGTCACCATTATTCGTAATCAATGACCCAAGATATTCAAAATTTTCCACCACCTCCAATTTTCTCCCATTAATGTATATTTCTTTCTCCATAGTAGTTTTATCTGTATGCATTATCTTAGTTTTTGCTATGTTAAGATATAAGTTGTGATTTTCACTATTCAATTGTGTTGAGGCTATTAGGTTTTCTATGCCATTCTGTGTTGTGGATAGTAATACTGTATCATCAGCATATCGAATCTCTGGTATGTCATGACCGCCGATATTTAGGGCATCATATGGCTCCCTGTTTATATCATCTCTTACATTTCTCATTATATTTTCGGCATACAGGTTAAACAAATAGGGTGACAGCACGCAGCCCTGACGGACTCCTTGCTTGATGTCAAACCAATCTGATGTCTCGCCATCTATTCTAACTGCTGCTTGTTGGTCTAGATATAGCATTTTTATGAGATGTACTACATGTGAAGGAAAGCCCATATTTCTCATGATTTCCCAAAGTTTCTGATGCTGTACACAGTCAAATGCCTTTGAATAATCCACAAAACATGAGAATAGGTTTACATTAAATTCTCTGCACTTCTCTATTATTAAACGCATGTTGAATATGTGATCTCTTGTTCCTCTTCCTTGTCTAAATCCAGCTTGAACTACGTTAATCTCTTCTTCCATTTTCTTACTAAGTCGTCGCATTATGACTTTTAGTAGAATTTTACTTGCATGACTTATCAGGGCAACAGTTCTATAGTTGGTGCATAATTTCAGGTTGCCCTTTTTTGGTATTGGAATGAAGATAGTTCTCTTCCAATCTTTTGGCCATATACCATATTTCCAAATCTTTGTACATAATGCATGATATATGTGTATGCTTTCTTCTCCTCCTGCTTTAATTAGTTCAGCTGGTATCTCATCACATCCAGGTGATTTACCATTCTTCAGGTTCCTTATAGCCCAAGCAATTTCATCTAATGAGGGTTCAGGTTCTGTCTCTGCTGTCATTGGCTCATGTATCTCATTCATATCCTCACTGTCACTCATATCATACATTCCACTGCAGTACTCCTGCCATCTTTCTAGAATTTGTCTAGATTCTGTTAAGGTATTTCCCATCTTGTCACAGATAACATTCAATTGAGGTTGAACATTTCTTGTCAATAACTTCATTTCCTTGAACATTTCATAATCTCTTCCAGCCTTATGATATTGCTCTATTCTGGTACAGCTATCTTGTATATATTGATTTTTGTCCTTTCTTGTGTTCTTTCTTATTTCTCGAGTTAAAGATTTATACTTCATCCTGCTATCGGATTCATCTCCTTTCTGTTTCAGCTCCCTTCGTTGTTTTATTAATTCTAACGTGTCTGATGTAATCCATGGCTTACGTTGCGTTTTCTTGGTCGGAATGAAATCTTTGGCTGCAGTTATCAAGATATCTCTAGCTTGTACTGCCAGTTCATCAGGTGTCATTTCTTCTTGTACAGACATCAAGACCCCAAAGCGATTCCTAACTTCTATGTTGTATGCGTCCGGTATTTGTGTGAGATCAAAACGAAGTGGCCTTGGTCCTCGGGTAAGCTTTTTGAGTTTTAATTTCAGATCTGCTTCTAATAACTGATGATCTGTATCACAGTCTGCACTTCGTAGGGTTTTTGCAGATGTTATGCTTGATCTCCATCTTCTTTGTATTAAAATATAATCTATCTGATTTTTGGTAAAACTGTCTGGAGACTTCCATGTGAAGAGTCTTCTTGGATGTTGTTTAAAAAGTGTGTTGGCTATCGTTAACTCATTTTCTGTGCAAAATTCAATTAATTTGTCACCTGCATCATTTCTATTTCCTAATCCAAATTTTCCTAAAATGTGTCTCTCATTTTCAGCTCTTCCTGCACCTACTTTAGCATTAAAATCTCCCATTATTATTGCTATATCATTATGACCAATCTTATTTAATGTGTCTTGTAGTGTGTTGTAAAAATCTTCAATTTCGTCCTCCTCTGCTGTTGAAGTAGGTGCATATATCTGTATGAGAGTTGTGTTTTTTGGACGGCCTTTAAGTCTAATAGTGAGGATTCTATCACTAACTGGATTATATCCCATTAAAGCTTTTGCAGTTGTCTTATCTAAACAAAATGCCACTCCACTCCGGCCTCCGACATCTCTACCAGAATAAATGAAAATACTTCCATTTTCAGTTGTGAAATGTCCCTTGCCGCTCCAGCGATGTTCACTAATTCCTAAAATGTGAATGTTTAACCTCTCAATCTCATCACACACTACTTTAAGCTTTCCCTCATACAAACTTCTCACATTCCACGTTGCCGTTCTCACTCTGTTTCTTAGTCTGACACAGGGAATTTCCTTGGTAACACAGTCAGGATTAACTCCGTCATCACGATTACTAGTACTGGTCCCTGCGTCACACTCTTCCCCAGTGTTATCTGATCTGCCTGGCCTGGGGGTCTCGCCACCAGATCTCTTTCTTATTATGTTTTCTTTCATGGTTGTTATGGTTTCTTGGCAAGTTTTGCAGAAGGTAGTTTGCCGTTGCTTTCCTTCTGGGCAGTGACTGTACTAGTCGGTGGCCATAGCCATTGTCTCTACTGATGAGATCATCTGCCTATCGCCGCAGAGTGCAAGACCATAACCAACAACAATCTGTCGGCTGCTCTCACACTCCATCCACCACCTGCTTCCATGGCTTCACGTAACCCTGATCGGGGGGCTAAACGGGTACTCCACCTTGCCCAAGGGTGTCCCGTAGACTAACGGAGGAAAGGAGGCGTCTTACATCTCCTTTGATAGGGGATACCCCTACCCCGCTAACCGAGAGATCAGGTGAACAATATTCTACCACCGGTATCTACATCACTCACCTACTGATGACTGACAAATTACTGGTGGAATGATGATCTGCTCCTCCAGAATCCTCGCACAAATACTCCGCGTTGTTTCTTTTGTCTTGAACTTGAACTTCGTTTTTTTTTTTTTTGAGTCTGAAATCTTGATTAAAGACTCGGGTTATACTTATCTGAAAAGTGTTCTCTTGTCCTCAGGTGGTGATCTGTTTGTCTATAGTGATAGGAAAATAAGTCAGCGTCCGGGCACCGTCCCGGGGTCAAAAAGGTAATAGTAGGCAGAAGTAAGAACCCAAAGGTCATGACAACCACTGAGATCCGGGCCAGTGTTGTCACACGACACTAAATGGTGGCCAGTATGGGGACTAGATAGATTCTAGTCCTATCGAAGATTATTGTTCTATAAGATCTGTGCTATAGGTTCGGGTACAGTCTAGTTAGATTATTTCTTTTGTGATAATCTGCCCTCTCTGGTGCAGGTCGGTATAACCTTTTCTGTCTGAACTATTGGTTGTCAGGGAAACGGCGACTGACTATCCTGTTGACTGACTTGGACGAACACACCACTTGCAAACACCGCAACACCTTGTCATTGTCTATTGAATGGTACATTGTTGTATATACCTTGATAGAGATTGCATTTGACTTCCGCGGCATAACAGCACGAGAAATGGCCTCACCACAACTGAATCTTGAGGAGGTGAAGGCTAAAGGTCGAGAAATTGGTCTGGAAGGGGTGGAGTTACGGAAATATGTCCAGGAGGTTGAAAGAGAATTCCGACAAGACGAGAGAGAAGCCAGGAAACTTGAGGCAGAGCGCGAAGACAGGAAACTTGAGGCAGAGCGCGAAGCCAAGAAATTCGAGGCCGAACAAGCGGCTAGAGACCATGAGTTCCGGATGAAGGAATTGGAAGTTAAGGTACAAGTTGCTAGGGAAACCGAGGGAGCTATGGGGGAAGCGACACTACCTGGTACACCAACTGCCGGAAGCATCGCCTATCAAGCAATGAAATTTCCTTTACCTCCCTTCGAGGAAGACAAAGAAAGGATAGACCAGTATCTTCAAAAATTTACTGCGATCGCTACTGCAATGGGATTGGAAAGGGGAAAATGGTGTTTGAAGATTTCCCAGGGACTCCGCGGCAGCGCCTTCGAAATATATTCCAGACTACCTCCAGGTCTGGAGAATGATTTTTCAGAGTTGGAAAGGGCGTTACTGAAACACTTCGAGATGACCGCAGATAAATATCGGACGTTGTTTCACTCGTCCCGACAAGAGACCGGTGAATTATAATCAGCTTATGCTGTACGCCTTAAGTCGTACCTATTAAAATGGATATCTCTGGTTGGATTCAAAAAGGACTACGAAAGTCTTGAAGAGTTGGTAGTTGTAGACCAAATGAAATCCCAAATGGCTAAGCCACTCCAAACTTTCTTGGCGGAAAATGGAGCAGAACGATTGGAGACCGTAGTTACTTTGGCAGAACGCTATGCGACAGCACACAAGGACCCTGTCACTCCAGCTCCAACACCACCAAAACCTGGAAAAGTTACTACGGAACCACCGGAAGATAAAAATGCAAAGAAACAAAAAGAGGGTTCCTTTTCACATAATCCGGACAAGTCTTCGGGAAAGTCTACGGAACAACGACCTGCCAAAACCGGGTGGTCAAAAATTTACTGCAAACATTGCAGAACAACTACGCATAACACAGTGGATTGTAGGAGCAAGCCAACAGAACCCAAGTACGTAGCTTGCATAGCTAGGACTGGGAGAAAAACGAAGGAAGAGAAAGCTCCTAAAGATAACCGACCAGCTGTGGTCGAGGTTATTAAAGTTAATGGACAACCAGTGGAGTGTTTATATGACTCATGGCTGTTTGAGGAAGCCGTCATAGCAGAACACCTGGTTAGTCCAGAGTCTCTTACAGGGGAGATGATGGAGATACAAATGGCGACAAAAAGTTCAGTTGCTATATCTGTACCGATAGCCTTAGTAGACATTAATTGTAGATATGTCCGGGGAACTATAAAGGCAGCTATCTTGAGTGATCCACTTTTTCCCCTAATTTTGGGAAATAAGTTTGTGGTTCTGGGTGAACCCATCACGCCCATGGTGGCAAGGGAAAAACCACCCAGATCCAAAGGATGTTCGTATCAGCAGCCCGGTAATATTTCCAGCACTCTAACCCCTCAGAGGAGAGACTGTCAACGACAAGGTGCGAGCTTGCACACTTGTCATACCCAGGTGCCCAAGAATAGTGAGCCCTCTACGAGGAGGCCTTACTATAGATGGAAACGCCGTAGGCCTAGGTATCACATAGACGATAAAGCAGAGGGGAGACCATAGGGACAGTACACATCCTTGAGGTAGTGGTAAGAGACTGTCTATTCTTCAGGTCCAATAACACATCTCATGTTTTCACAGGGATTGGCGTACAACAGAAGAATGATCCCATAGGGGATATCTTCACATGGAACCGAGTAGGGGGGTTGCCCATCTGAGTACAATTCGGAACCATAGTTCGGTGGTACCGTACTTTGGTCTGGGAATCGGCCTATGTGACAAAACAGAATTGAACCTCAGGATGGGGCAGCCGAATCCACACTCTGCAGTACCCCATTTTCATGGGTGTACAGTATGATAGTGGGTGTGTGTCTATTATTTGGTATCCAGGACCAGTTTCGACCATCTTTGGGTTCACGCAAACGCTTGTAGTCCAGCTTTGATGAAATTCACTGTCCTGAGGAAGATATCGGGAGATACTCTCTAACCCTTGTTGCGTAGTATCCATTCTAGTCTATCCAGAATCTCGCGTCATTCGATTTGACGACACTTCCTGAGAATGCTGGCAACGGCATTCACCGTTGATATCTAATGGACTAACGGTCATGTCTTGTGTTGGGGAATTATTATCCTCATACTGAAGACCCAAGGCCAGTCTATTGAAGGGCAGGGAGCTACCCTAAGGATCCCGTGAATCCTATTCTGGTGTCAAAATGAAGTCCTGTCTACTGTCAAGTGTTTCAACGTCTGGGGATCCAGATAACGACGGACAGTGGTGGCTCTCTAGATGCTAGGATAGCACATTCTGTGGCTGATATATTCCTACAGAAAAGGTAATTGTTCTCTCCCGCTGTACTGATCTATTTGAGTGTCTTGTGAGATCTGTCAACTAGTGGCCAAGCCAGTTTAGTGATGAGCCTGCTGTGTCTTCCTTTTGCATAGAGCTTTAATTTAACTACCCTAAAGGGGTAGGGGCACTAGCGACACAGATTATTATCATCATCAGGTGGCTCACCAGAGCCATGACGGGTATTTCACCACTGAGGAGGATAGAGGAATTGTAAGCTATGAAGGGATATCAACCTTGGTCGAGCTGTATCTAACTTGGGTTGTGGAAGAGGGGTACCGATATCTTCATACCTATTAGGGTAAACTCGCCCTGACACCTGTACATAAACACGAGGCACACACATACAATGTTTGCTTTCTAACTTCTAGTTTGATTAATATATTACCTCTTTTGCTCAGAGGATAATAATATTATGATGCGTGTCTAATGAATATACTACCTGTTGTATAATGGGAACAGGATGTTCTGCACATGATTTTACACTTGGTTGGGCTGCCAAGAGAAGCCAAACCAATGGGGTTCAGTGCATATAATTTCCAAACTTTCCATATGCCCGAGGAGAGGAGGAGAAAAAGCGACAGACCCAAGATGACACCCTTCTTTCTTTGTCTGTCTGTAATCAATATTTCAGGAAAGGTTTACCAGCGCAGCTGGAACGTAGACCAACACCCTTGGCCAGTATAGGGGAAATATTTCTACCTGAAGTCTTGAACCTTATATCCTCTCTCTCTCTCTCTCTCTCTCTCTCTCTCTCTCTCTCTCTCTCTCTCTCTCTCTCTCTCTCTCTCTCTCTCTCTCTCTCTCTCGAATGGTAATGGATCGTATTTCCAGAGAGGCTATCCTTGCCATGAGTGAGGTTAATCAGGGACATTGAAGTCTAGTACCTGGCTGCTCTACACAGATCTAGTGGCGAGATGTCTGAAGGCAGACCTATGGAATTGGTCTGAGGGTGGAAACTGACCACATAACTAGTATCAGTCTGAATCTGGTTGTGATGTATTAATAACAGGTGAAATGGATATGTACACCGGGCATCTTCTTCTTGCTTACAGGAACCCTCATTATCTTCATTATCCTCGTGATTATTATTGACGCTGGTGTCTACGGACGTGCTTGAAGTGCCGTGGAGGAGAAGAGTCGTTTTCATGCAGCTGATCTCAACTCCAGTCTGGTGGAAGAAGCGGTCTTGTACAAAGAACTTTAACTGCCTATAATCAGGTGAAGAGGAGTTCCAGGCAGCCTAAGGAGAGATCAGGTGAACAATATTCTACCACCGGTATCTACATCACTCACCTACTGATGACTGACAAATTACTGGTGGAATGATGATCTGCTCCTCCAGAATCCTCGCACAAATACTCCGCGTTGTTTCTTTTGTCTTGAACTTGAACTTCGTTTGTTTTTTTTTTGAGTCTGAAATCTTGATTAAAGACTCGGGTTATACTTATCTGAAAAGTGTTCTCTTGTCCTCAGGTGGTGATCTGTTTGTCTATAGTGATAGGAAAATAAGTCAGCGTCCGGGCACCGTCCCGGGGTCAAAAAGGTAATAGTAGGCAGAAGTAAGAACCCATAGGTCATGACAACCACTGAGATCCGGGCCAGTGTTGTCACACGACACTAAATGGTGGCCAGTATGGGGACTAGATAGATTCTAGTCCTATCGAAGATTATTGTTCTATAAGATCTGTGCTATAGGTTCGGGTACAGTCTAGTTAGATTATTTCTTTTGTGATAATCTGCCCTCTCTGGTGCAGGTCGGTATAACCTTTTCTGTCTGAACTATTGGTTGTCAGGGAAACGGCGACTGACTATCCTGTTGACTGACTTGGACGAACACACCACCTGCAAACACCGCAACACCTTGTCATTGTCTATTGAATGGTACATTGTTGTATATACCTTGATAGAGATTGCATTTGACTTCCGCGGCATAACAGCACGAGAAATGGCCTCACCACAACTGAATCTTGAGGAGGTGAAGGCTAAAGGTCGAGAAATTGGTCTGGAAGGGGTGGAGTTACGGAAATATGTCCAGGAGGTTGAAAGAGAATTCCGACAAGACGAGAGAGAAGCCAGGAAACTTGAGGCAGAGCGCGAAGACAGGAAACTTGAGGCAGAGCGCGAAGCCAAGAAATTCGAGGCCGAACAAGCGGCTAGAGACCATGAGTTCCGGATGAAGGAATTGGAAGTTAAGGCACAAGTTGCTAGGGAAACCGAGGGAGCTATGGGGGAAGCGACACTACCTGGTACACCAACTGCCGGAAGCATCGCCTATCAAGCAATGAAATTTCCTTTACCTCCCTTCGAGGAAGACAAAGAAAGGATAGACCAGTATCTTCAAAAATTTACTGCGATCGCTACTGCAATGGGATTGGAAAGGGGAAAATGGTGTTTGAAGATCTCCCAGGGATTCCGCGGCAGCGCCTTCGAAATATATTCCAGACTACCTCCAGGTCTGGAGAATGATTTTTCAGAGTTGGAAAGGGCGTTACTGAAACACTTCGAGATGACCGCAGATAAATATCGGACGTTGTTTCACTCGTCCCGACAAGAGACCGGTGAATTATAATCAGCTTATGCTGTACGCCTTAAGTCGTACCTATTAAAATGGATGTCTCTGGTTGGATTCAAAAAGGACTACGAAAGTCTTGAAGAGTTGGTAGTTGTAGACCAAATGAAATCCCAAATGGCTAAGCCACTCCAAACTTTCTTGGCGGAAAATGGAGCAGAACGATTGGAGACCGTAGTTACTTTGGCAGAACGCTATGCGACAGCACACAAGGACCCTGTCACTCCAGCTCCAACACCACCAAAACCTGGAAAAGTTACTACGGAACCACCGGAAGATAAAAATGCAAAGAAACAAAAAGAGGGTTCCTTTTCACATAATCCGGACAAGTCTTCGGGAAAGTCTACGGAACAACGACCTGCCAAAACCGGGTGGTCAAAAATTTACTGCAAACATTGCAGAACAACTACGCATAACACAGTGGATTGTAGGAGCAAGCCAACAGAACCCAAGTACGTAGCTTGCATAGCTAGGACTGGGAGAAAAACGAAGGAAGAGAAAGCTCCTAAAGATAACCGACCAGCTGTGGTCGAGGTTATTAAAGTTAATGGACAACCAGTGGAGTGTTTATATGACTCATGGCTGTTTGAGGAAGCCGTCATAGCAGAACACCTGGTTAGTCCAGAGTCTCTTACAGGGGAGATGATGGAGATACAAATGGCGACAAAAAGTTCAGTTGCTATATCTGTACCGATAGCCTTAGTAGACATTAATTGTAGATATGTCCGGGGAACTATAAAGGCAGCTATCTTGAGTGATCCACTTTTTCCCCTAATTTTGGGAAATAAGTTTGTGGTTCTGGGTGAACCCATCACGCCCATGGTGGCAAGGGAAAAACCACCCAGATCCAAAGGATGTTCGTATCAGCAGCCCGGTAATATTTCCAGCACTCTAACCCCTCAGAGGAGAGACTGTCAACGACAAGGTGCGAGCTTGCACACTTGTCATACCCAGGTGCCCAAGAATAGTGAGCCCTCTACGAGGAGGCCTTACTATAGATGGAAACGCCGTAGGCCTAGGTATCACATAGACGATAAAGCAGAGGGGAGACCATAGGGACAGTACACATCCTTGAGGTAGTGGTAAGAGACTGTCTATTCTTCAGGTCCAATAACACATCTCATGTTTTCACAGGGATTGGCGTACAACAGAAGAATGATCCCATAGGGGATATCTTCACATGGAACCGAGTAGGGGGGTTGCCCATCTGAGTACAATTCGGAACCATAGTTCGGTGGTACCGTACTTTGGTCTGGGAATCGGCCTATGTGACAAAACAGAATTGAACCTCAGGATGGGGCAGCCGAATCCACACTCTGCAGTACCCCATTTTCATGGGTGTACAGTATGATAGTGGGTGTGTGTCTATTATTTGGTATCCAGGACCAGTTTCGACCATCTTTGGGTTCACGCAACGCTTGTAGTCCAGCTTTGATGAAATTCACTGTCCTGAGGAAGATATCGGGAGATACTCTCTAACCCTTGTTGCGTAGTATCCATTCTAGTCTATCCAGAATCTCGCGTCATTCGATTTGACGACACTTCCTGAGAATGCTGGCAACGGCATTCACCGTTGATATCTAATGGACTAACGGTCATGTCTTGTGTTGGGGAATTATTGTCCTCATCCTGAAGACCCAAGGCCAGTCTATTGAAGGGCAGGGAGCTACCCTAAGGATCCCGTGAATCCTATTCTGGTGTCAAAATGAAGTCCTGTCTACTGTCAAGTGTTTCAACGTCTGGGGATCCAGATAACGACGGACAGTGGTGGCTCTCTAGATGCTAGGATAGCACATTCTGTGGCTGATATATTCCTACAGAAAAGGTAATTGTTCTCTCCCGCTGTACTGATCTATTTGAGTGTCTTGTGAGATCTGTCAACTAGTGGCCAAGCCAGTTTAGTGATGAGCCTGCTGTGTCTTCCTTTTGCATAGAGCTTTAATTTAACTACCCTAAAGGGGTAAGGGCACTAGCGACACAGATTATTATCATCATCAGGTGGCTCACCAGAGCCATGACGGGTATTTCACCACTGAGGAGGATAGAGGAATTGTAAGCTATGAAGGGATATCAACCTTGGTCGAGCTGTATCTAACTTGGGTTGTGGAAGAGGGGTACCGATATCTTCATACCTATTAGGGTAAACTCGCCCTGACACCTGTACATAAACACGAGGCACACACATACAATGTTTGCTTTCTAACTTCTAGTTTGATTAATATATTACCTCTTTTGCTCAGAGGATAATAATATTATGATGCGTGTCTAATGAATATACTACCTGTTGTATAATGGGAACAGGATGTTCTGCACATGATTTTACACTTGGTTGGGCTGCCAAGAGAAGCCAAACCAATGGGGTTCAGTGCATATAATTTCCAAACTTTCCATATGCCGGAGGAGAGGAGGAGAAAAAGCGACAGACCCAAGATGACACCCTTCTTTCTTTGTCTGTCTGTAATCAATATTTCAGGAAAGGTTTACCAGCGCAGCTGGAACGTAGACCAACACCCTTGGCCAGTATAGGGGAAATATTTCTACCTGAAGTCTTGAACCTTATATCCCCTCTCTCTCTCTCTCTCTCTCTCTCTCTCTCGAATGGTAATGGATCGTATTTCCAGAGAGGCTATCCTTGCCATGAGTGAGGTTAATCAGGGACATTGAAGTCTAGTACCTGGCTGCTCTACACAGATCTAGTGGCGAGATGTCTGAAGTCAGACCTATGGAATTGGTCTGAGGGTGGAAACTGACCACATAACTAGTATCAGTCTGAATCTGGTTGTGATGTATTAATAACAGGTGAAATGGATATGTACACCGGGCATCTTCTTCTTGCTTACAGGAACCCTCATTATCTTCATTATCCTCGTGATTATTATTGACGCTGGTGTCTACGGACGTGCTTGAAGTGCCGTGAAGGAGAAGAGTCGTTTTCAGGCAGCTGATCTCAACTCCAGTCTGGTGGAAGAAGCGGTCTTGTACAAAGAACTTTAACTGCCTATAATCAGGTGAAGAGGAGTTCCAGGCAGCCTAAGGAGAGATCAGGTGAACAATATTCTACCACCGGTATCTACATCACTCACCTACTGATGACTGACAAATTACTGGTGGAATGATGATCTGCTCCTCCAGAATCCTCGCACAAATACTCCGCGTTGTTTCTTTTGTCTTGAACTTGAACTTCGTTTTTTTTTTTTTTGAGTCTGAAATCTTGATTAAAGACTCGGGTTATACTTATCTGAAAAGTGTTCTCTTGTCCTCAGGTGGTGATCTGTTTGTCTATAGTGATAGGAAAATAAGTCAGCGTCCGGGCACCGTCCCGGGGTCAAAAAGGTAATAGTAGGCAGAAGTAAGAACCCAAAGGTCATGACAACCACTGAGATCCGGGCCAGTGTTGTCACACTCTCGCTGAACCCATTACTTACGGGATTTATGAGCCGGCCGCTCAGAAAGCAATGGCAAACTACTGAGCGTAATCTTGCCAAGAAATCAACAACAGGTAAAATGCTGGTGTTGACAACAGGATATGCGGAAAAATGGGGGGGGGGGGGATTTTTACGTGCGCAACAATACACAGGCGTCCGATCTCACTTCCCAGAGACCAGGGGAAATATTGTTACTAGAAGTCCACGTGAAAAGGTCCCGGTCCTTACCGGGGCTTGAACCCAAGACCTCCAGCACTCGAGGCGGACACGATATGTCTAGACAACTCAGCCCCCTCCTACCATAAGACCTGGTCTTATATTAATTTTAGCTTCAAAACATTCACTAGGGCGTAATTTCGGAGGGATGTCTTTTTTTTTTTTTGGTTCAAAAATCTACATTTATTCAAAAACAATGACATTTTCTTCTGGAACATCGTCATAACTCTCCAAATCCCGAATTGTCGTTTGATGTCCTAGGTTCATAAACACTGCAGTTTTATCCATGGCAATGACGTCGGAGCTGGTTTCCGTGGCTAAAGGCATTACGGACGCGATTCGTAATCTCGCTTAACCGCGTTCAAAACACAGCTGCGATCGATTTGTCAGCAGACTGCGTCGCGGTCGGTTTTAACGAGTTGATATGGGAGCCGGTCGTTCAGAAAGCAGTGGCAAACTACTGAACGTAAACTTACTAGGAAGAACGTCACTAGGAAGAAAGAACTACCACAATGTAATATACAAGTAAATGGGAATATTCTTCAACAAGTGAATCGGTACAATTATCTCGGAAAAGTCATAACATCTGATGGGAGATGCCTTGAAGAGATTAGAACATGAATCGCCATGGCGAAAGTAGCAAGATGAAAAACATATTGACCAATAAAAAGATGTCAATTTAAACTAGAAAAAGAGTGTTGAGGTGCTACATAGAGCCTGTTCTTTTGTATGGATGCGAAACTTGGACAATGAGCAGTGAATCTGAAAAACATCTGATGGCTGCAGAAATGTGATTTCTGATGAGAATGCAAAGAATACCATGGACAGACAGAAAACCCAATGACCAAGTACTACAGGAGACAAATGAAAATCGTAATCTGATTAGAGAAATTAGACGTAGACAGTCAACATTTTTTGGACATGTTATGCGAAGAAACGGATTGGAGAACTTGGTGACAACTGGCAAGATCGAATGGAACAGACCAAGGGGAAGACCGAGAAGTAAATATCTGGATGGCTTGCCCACATGGCATGGTCGAGACAGGAACACTGAGCTGATCCACGACTCTGGTGATTGAGTGAAATA
>OY992897.1:22379631-22857131 GCA_963921405.1 Cepaea hortensis
TATATAATTCTGTGCGTGAACGTATCTAAATATTTTTCCCCCGCACGAGGCCATCGTATTTGACAATATGTACGAGTGTTAGCAACAATTTATTATTATGCATGTGGCAAGAAATCATACAATTTTACTTCCTATATTTACTTCCTTAGTCTCTTATTTTTTTCCGCGTTTACATCCTCTTTCAGGATATTGCGGTCAACACCAGCATCTTTCAGCTGTATGTTGATTCCTAGGCTAGATTACGCTCATAATCACGCCACGAATTTCTGAGCGACCGGCTCCATACTCTCGTAAGTCATTCGCGCGACTCGAACCCCTTCAAGTTCTCGTGCGCTCACATCAACCACGAGAGTATTCCGGGTTACGGAGAAAGCTGCTAACACCTCAGCCAGGGAGACCGGCCTTAGTCTCTTATAGCATATATAAATTAGCATAACAAGAGGCTAACAATGCGTTGATTAATCACCCTTTTATGAACTTGTAGAAAGGGACATAACAACATAACAGTTATGTCAAGGGAATATACTCAAAGTAAATTAAATGTATAATGTGATTTAAATAATGGTACTATTTATCTCGGTATGCTACGTCATTTACTTAGCCATTAGCGAAATATATTCTTGAGATACGAAGCAGTAATAAATTTTAGTAATCTTTTAAGATTCTGTTAAAATAGTGACATTATTTAATGTGTATGAGAATTTTATAACGGACTTTCATATTTCTGCACAATATTACATTCAATGTTTTATTCTTTCAATGGTACCGGTTATCCCACAGGATTTCAAAGATTCAAACATCATAACGCTGTACAAGAACAAGGGAGATCGGAGCGACTGTAAACAACTATAGGGGTATCTCAGTTTAGTTTAGTTTAGTTTAGTAGATGGATCAACATCACGGCACACGGGTGCAACCCATAAGTGCTCCGTTCTCCTCCTAACTCAAACCTGAGTCTGGAGAAACTCAGCTCAGTGCACGAACTCCGTAGCGCCGCCGAGGATCCTTAAATACTTTGGGTAGATTTTTAACTCGAAATTTTGCCCGGGCAGCGCCATTAGTCTACTCTTTTTCGATTTCCAACTGCCAAGGGATTTTTTACGTGCGCAACAATACACACGGGCGTCCGATCTCACTACCCAGAGACCAGGGGAAATTTATTACTAGAAGTCCTCGAGAAAAAATCCCGGCATCACCGGGGCTTGAACCCGGGACCTCCAGCACTCGAGGCGGACACCATACCTCGAGACCACGCAGCCCCCCTGTCTCACTTCTGTGTATTGTTGGGAAAGTATTTGCCAGAATTGTCCTGCACACACTTCAAGTCCTGGGAGATCAAGTCTACCCTGAATCACAGTGCGGCTTCCGTCAGAACCGGTCTACAATTGATATGATATTCTCATTGCGACAGATGCAAGAAATATGCCGGGAACAAAATCAGCCACTGTTTATTGCCTTCATCGACCTCACAAAGGCATTCAATCTGGTCAGTCGTGAGGGTCTGTTCAAAGCACTAAAGAAGATTGGCTGCCCACCAACTCTTCTGTCCATTGTGGAATCGTTCCACACAGGCATGAAGGGTATAATCAAGTTTGATGGCTCAACTTCAGAAGAGTTTGAAATCAAGAGTGAAGTTAAGCAAGGTTGTGTACTATCCCCCACCCTCTTTGGGATATACTTTTCACTTCTGCTGAAATATGCCTTTCGTGATCAGGATGACGGTATATACATTCACTCACGCTCAGATGGTGGCCTCTATAATGCTCAGAGATTGAAGGCCAAGACCAAAATTAGCAGGGTACTAATCAGAGAGTTGCTTTTTGCGGATGATGCTGCGATTACGACCCACTCTGAGGAAGAATTACAACATCTACTATCATCATTCTCCAATGCTTGTTCTGAATTTGGTTTAACGATTAACAAAAAGAAGACACAGATTATGTCACAAGGTGCACATGATGTACCATCAATCTTTATTGAGGACGCCGAACTGGAGATAGTAGACCATTGTACATATCTAGGATCAGAGGTAAATATCAAATTATCCCTCGATCAGGAAATCAACATCAGGATTGGCAAGGCAGCAACAACAATGAACATGTTAGCAAAAAGAGTCTGGGAGAACAGGAAGCTTACTGCCAAAACAAAAGTCCTCGTCTACCAAGCCTGTGTCCTTAGTACTCTTCTTTATGGCAGTGAAACCTGGACAACTTACTCACGCCAAGAGAAACGTTTAAACAGCTTTCATATGCGGTGTCTGCGAAGAATACTTGGTATTAAGTGGCAAGACAAAATCAAAGCCCAGGCATTGTGCAATGGAATTCTAGCTCTAGTTCCAATCCACATATTTTCGTCTGTAAGAAAGGCAATGTGCCACTAGTTTTAAAAACTGTGCAGTGTCTGAAAATATTGCCGGTCTAAGTTTTGTATTTACCTATTATGTTGCATGAACTTTACAGAGGGAGAATATTATATTATGTTAATACGTTGCCGCGGAGTTTCACTAATAATACTCTTTCTGAGATTTTCCTAAATCCTTTAACCGCCCCAGCACTCATTTGATCCAAAATTATGCCAATTCCCCTTTTGTAGTCCTTCCCTCCAGATTATATAATTCTGTGCGTGAACGTATTTAAATATTTTTCCCCCGCACGAGGCCATCGCATTTCACAATATGTACGAGTATTAACAACAATTTGTTATTATGCATGTGGCAAGAAATCATAAAATTTTACTTCCTATATTTACTTCCTTAGTCTTTTATAGCCGGTCTCCCTGGTATAGCGGTTACACGACTTTCTCCGTAATCTCGTATACTCTCGTAAGTAAGGTGACGTTGCGCGAGATTCGGTAGCGGTTCTCTCCGCGTCGGTAACTTACGGGGTATGTGAGCCGGTCGCTCAGAAAGCAATAGCAAACTACTGAGAGTAATCTTGCATAGAAATCAAAAATCAGCTGAAATATGCTGGTGTTGACAACAATGTCCTGTAAAGGATATGCGAACCAAATCAAAAACAAGTCTCTTATAGCATATATCAATTAGCATAACAAGAGGCTAGCAATGCGTTGATTAATCGTCCCTTTTATGATCAATTCTGTCTATACGGGTTGTGGTGGACTGAACATCATCAATAAAACTGTAGAAGGGGACATAACAACATAACATTTATCTCAAGGGAAAATACTCAAAGTGCATCAATTTTATTATGTTATTTAAATAATAGTAGAATTTCTGTTAGCATGTTAAGGACATTTTTTTAGCAATTAGCAAAATATGTATTTGCATCAAAAGCACGTAAAACATTAAGAAATCTTTTAAGGTTGTATAAAATTATAACAATATTTTATGCATATGAGAATTTTATAACGCACTTTGGTATTTCTCAACGATATTACATTATATTGTTTTATTTATTCAATAGTACTTGACAATTAAAACATAAGGTATAATTTTTGGCCGTCCTTGACTTTGGACGACAGGAAAAATAACAGGCGATCACCGTATACTGTTTACTATGCCAGGTCGCCGGACCCAATGTCCATTTTGCAGTCTAGACGATCACTGGTCTAACAAATGCCCGACAAGGCGGCAGAAGAAAGACAATAATTAGAAAACCTCTGAACTAGCACAAGAGGAATTCCCGGCAATCATGGGGAAGGCCGACACACAGCAAAACAACGTCTTCCAAGAAGACGTCGAGGTAGCTGTCAGACCGGTGACCACGGCGACAGCCGTAGACACTCAAACAAAAACAACTCCACAAGAAACCAACAACGACGGTTTCCAAACCGTCCACTACGGCAGAAAAAGACAGTGGACAGAGAGAAGAAATTCCTCAAACAACAAAGACATAAGAGAAGAGGAGGGAAGATCTTCCCCTTCTCCTTCCAAACCATGCAAGAAAGCTGCTACAAAACACAATGAAAACAGCGACAATGAAGGACCACTTTTTATCAACACTGACGAAGACACCGACGAAGACCACGAGGAGAACGAAGACCACAAAAATATTATCACAACCAAAGACACAACCCAGAATTAAAGTACCACAGAAAAGATAAAGGTAATTACTTAAATGTAACCACCATGTTGTTTAATTTTTATTTTAAAAATGGCAGACAACTTATGTTTAATTAGCTTAAATATTCGTGGTATGAGAATGAAATTACAACATATAGTCACACTCATACACAAACACAAAACCCTATTTTATTTTACTACAAGAAACAAACATTAAAACAGACTTTCAAGCAGCAGAACTTGTAACACGGTTAGGATTAAGAAATTCGTGTTTCAGTTTGGCCAAACATAACGTAGGGTCAGGGACAGCCATTCTCCAAATTTCCGACACGTGGCCTATTTTTAGAACACACACACACCCACATGGTAGAATTTCCACAGTTCAAGTTAACAACGGCACACACTCATTTGTCATTGTGAACATACGCGCACCACCTAACTACAATTATCAACCTCTATTTTATGAACATTTAGACGACTTACTAACACAGACATACAGGGGACAAAATATTGTTCTTGCCGGTGATTACAATTGTCTTCTTGAAGATTTAGACGTGGTGGGTGGGGAGGTGAGAACACAGCTGAGGAGAGACGGCAGGGACAGCTGACATCAACTTGACACACTACGAAATATCATCGATACACACAACCTTACAGACGCATTCAGGCATACACACCCCTAACAGTAGAGAAACGACATACACAAACAAAACACACAACAGATCATCTAGATTAGACAGGATTTACACGCCCGCAACACACCACATCATACAAACCAAACACATACGGGAAACATTAGAATACACAGACCACAAAGCAATACTAGAACACATCAGCACAAACAGCACAAACACGCAGCCAAACAAAAGGTCACCTCACTGGAAGTTCAATAATTCACTATTGGAACACTCAGAATATGTAAAATATGTGACACAGCTTATACACCCGTACACAGACAATATACCGACTGAGAACATCACACAATACTGGGACTTATTGAATACGCCATACGAAGCAGAACACAACATCTAGCAACCATGATCCACAAAGACAGACTAAGACAGGAGCGCATCATACAGACAGCCATACGACTAACAAAACAAACAGACAGAGACGCACATCACTTACACACACTAGAAGCACAACTAAAAGAACACCAACAACACAGATATCTGGGTGCTCTTCTAAGAACAAAACTCAACACAATTACACAAGAGACAGCTACGAGGCAATATTTAGCAATAGAACAGAACGTACAACGTAACAGACAAATAAGCAAAATATCAGACATGCAAGGAAACATGCAGACAGAAACACCACACATAGAGACTGCTTTCCAACAACACTACACACAACTATTCACAGCAGAGACAGTCGACATACAGATACAAGACAAATTCTTACGGCATACAAAGAAATTATCTGACACAGACAGAGACACACTGGACACAGAATTGACACTGACATACATAACACAGGCACTAAGCACACTAAACAAAGACAAAACTCCAGGACCAGACGGTTTGACAGTAGAATTCTACCAACACTTCTTTCCTATTCTAGGCAACCTTCTCCTCAAAGTCTATCAGGAAGCCTTTGACCAAACAAATCTTCCGGACAGCTGCAACATGCCTTACATATGCAAAGATAAAACTGACAATACACAACTGAAGAACTACAGACCAATTTCCTTACTCAACACAGACTACAAGATACTCGCCAAAACACTCACCAACAAACTTAAACCTTTCATGCCAACACTCATACCCCCCGACCAACAGTGCAGCGTCAAAGACAGAAATATACACAACCACACACACCTCATTAGAGACATAATCAACTACACACATGGGAAAGACTGTCCATCCTAGATCTTATCCTTTGATCAAGAAAGGCCTTCGACAGAATTTCCCACACATACCTGCATAGGACACTAGAATTTTGTAACATAGGAGAATACTACAGGCAGTGGATACATATCTCGTATAAAAATCCTGAGAGCAGAGTGTTGGTGAACGATTCACTGACAGCTAGCTTCAGGCTCACGAGATCTGTAAGACAGGGATGTCCCTTATCACCACTCCTGTATGTGTTCACTATAGAACCTTTATTAGAGAAGATAAGGAAAGACACTAGTATTAAAGGAACATTCCTGCATGGGATAGGAGAGCAGAAGCTCATCGCCTATGCAGATGACACTGCCTTCTTTCCCACCAGCAACACATCAATAAGGAATATATTCCACACCTTTACCAATTTTGGAAAAGACAGTGGAGCCAAAATTAATGTACAGAAATCACAGATAATGGGTCTGGGAAAGTGGAAACAAAAGGCTGATTTCCCTCCAGATATGAAACACATAGACACCATGAAGCTGTATGGGATCACATTTCCATGTGATCCCACAGAAACACACAGACAGACATGGCACGCACTGACCGAACAGAACAAAGACATGTTACACAGGTATAGGTACAAGACATCCACAATATTTGGTAGAGGCCCAATAGTCAACACATACATATTACCCAAAAAATATATTTAGCGACAGTACTGGATCCTCCCAAACAGACCGTCACAAACATAAACAAACAAATCAGACGCTTCATCTTCACCAACACAATACACAGCATTCAACACAAAACTCTCATACAAGACAGTAAACAAGGGGGGGGGGGGATTGCACTACAGGACATCCAGACAAAAATACTGTCACTTAGAATCAGTCACATAGGTAAAATCATCAGACACCCAGAACAGAACAGACTAGCACTATACTACATAGGCCACAACATCAAACATCTCACACCTCTTAAAAATGCAACTGCACACTACCAGGGAAGACTACCAACATTCTATCAGACATGCATACAGGCAATAAAAGGACATGAACAGTTAATACAGCAAACAACACACACACTATACAAACATTTAGTTAGAGAAAAAGCACCATCACTAAGACTTAGGATTAAAAGAGGACACAAATACTTCATGACTGACTTCACATGCACCTTTTTAAACCTACACAACAAACACATAACTCCAAAAGCAAAGGAAATCACATATAGACTGGTATACAGTATGACCCCCACAACACAGGTAGAAGCATACATATCCAAACAATGTCAATTATGTAGGAACAACACACAAGAGACAGAGTAACACATTTATTATACATGTCCAACAATTACTGCCACACGCGCAACACTCAAACACCTCATACAAACGCACACAGGCAAACAAACCGACATATATAAAGCAATTTTTTTCAATACTATACCAAAGACAGCTAAGGACATACATATAAAACTACTTGTAGCACTTTCTTACTACAGACAACTTATATGGACCTGCAGAAATTTTGCCAGATACAAACACCACACATATAACACACACTTAATTTCCTTTATGTACACACACAAAATATCACAACTATTTCCAGAGTAAATCATATGTATTCTTCCTTATTGTATTACAAATTTGGTATACATGAGTGCGAGAAAGAAAGTAGAAACTGTGAGTGAATGGTGAGTGAATGATTAAAAAATATCACATATTGTCAAAAGACCAATGGAAAATCCCTTATGTAAAGAATAGTGGAAGTATAAATGCTTGTTTTATGTGCTTCAAATGATGGTTTCAACCCTTATAGATAAGGGAAAAAGAAAAGGAGAAAAGAAAATCAACTCCTTCCATTCCAAATTACTATTTATGGAATGTTTGCTTTAAATGCACTTATTGTGCTATACCACCACCACTACTAAGTTTATCATTTTAGTAAATAAAACCACATATCTATTATTCTATTATTATTACTATTATTATTTTTATTATTATTATTATTATTATCATCATATGGCTTAAAAAACACATATAGCTTAAAAGACAAAAATGGGAATATGATAAATACCAATGAGGAAATGTGCAACACTTGGAAAGAATATTTTATTGAATTACTAAATTGTGAAGCTCCAAGTAACATTTTCCCACAGGAAGAGGTTCTAACATGCGAACCACAAATTGAAGAACCTACATTTGAAGAAATCCTATATGTAATCACACGAATTAAAAACAATAAGGCAACTGGGACTGATGGAATTGCTGCTGAATTTATAAAGGCAGGTGGCCATGCATTACATCTAAAGCTATACGAACTAATAATAAAAATCTGGAGGACAGAAGAATTACCCCATGACTGGAAAGAGTCATTATTGATACCTATCTTTAAGAAAGGAGACAAGTTTCAATGTGGAAATTATAGAGGAATATCACTACTGTCCACAAGCTATAAGATACTATCCGCAGTATTACTAAATAGACTAAAACCATATTCAGAAGACATATTAGGTGACTACCAGGCGGGTTTTAGACAAAACAGATCAACAATAGATCAGATATTTATCTTACGACAAATAGCCGAGAAACATTGGGAATATAAAAGAGATCTCCATAACATTTTTGTGGATTTTAAAAAGGCTTATGATAGTGTCCATAGGAATAGTCTATGGAATGCTATGCAGGAATTTGGAATACCAAGGAAGTTAATCAACATGACCAGACTATGCATGGAAGATACTTATAATATAGTAACATATAAATGCAGGAAATCAGACCCCTTCCAAATAACATCTGGCTTGAAACAGGGTGATGCACTATCGCCGCTACTCTTCAATCTGGCTCTAGAGAAAGTTGTAAGGAAGGTAAAGGAGGAATGTGATATTGGAGGAACATCCAAGCTGCTTGGTTATGCAGATGATATAGATATTATAGGGCAAAGTGAACAAAAGACATTGGAAATATTGACTCACTTAAAGGGAAAAGCCCAACAGATGGGGCTGGTTATCAACCAAGATAAGACAGAATATATGGTAATTTCAAGAGACGGAATGGCTAGAAACTCTGGCCACATACAAATAGATAATATGACCATTAAAAGAACGGAAACATACAAATACCTGGGTACAATCTTCAACTGCTCCAACATCATAAGGGAAGAAATACAAACTAGAATCAACTCTGGAAATAAGATATACTATGCACTACAACATCTACTAAAATCAAAGGCGCTATCTCGTAACACCAAAATCACAATATACAAAACACTGATCAGACCAGTTGTGCTGTATGGCTCTGAAACCTGGAGTACAACGAAAGGAGATGAAGCCTTGTTACAAACCTTTGAGAACAAAATTTTAAGACGCATCTTTGGACCCATTAGGGATACACAAAGTGGAGAGTGGAAAAGAAGAAGTAACAAAGACATTTATGATCTGTTTAAGTCCCCGCTAATCACTGGTATCATGAAGGCTAATAGACTACAATGGCTGGGGCATATAGAAAGAATGGAAGATAATAGGGAAACAAAACTCGCTTACACTCAGGAAATAAATGACCGTAGACCCCGAGGTAGACCAAGAAGGCGGTGGAGAGATAATACATGTACAGACCTACAAGCACTTGGAATCAACGACTGGCAAGAGAAGGTCCACCAGAGAGACGAATGGAGACGGATTGTATTTGCAGCAAAGAACCTCAATGGCTCGGAACGCTGAAGAAGAAGAAGAAGATTATTATCATCATTATTATTATTATTATTATTAATATCATTATTATTATTATCATTATTATTATTACCATTATTATTACTATCATTATCCTACCTTATTATTCTTTGTATCATTAGTGTTATAAGAATTATTGATATCATCATTATATATTTACAACTTCATCTCCCATGTGCCCCCTTTTGCTTATGGTTTTGTTGCCTTTGCTACTACCCCCACTGGTCGGTTCAAACATTTGTCCTGTCTGTACCATCATTAGGGTGGTCATGAGGGCATTGGTGGAGTGGAACCAATTTAGTGGGAGTGTAGCGAGGGAAACAAAAATGTAAAGATTTCCCTTTCTCTTTGTCACCCCCTTTAAATATTGTGAGTAAGTGTTGAATGAATGAATACAAAATCACAAATGGTTACCAAACCAATGATACTGTAAAAACTTGTGTTAATACAAATGCTTGGTTAATTTTTATTAAAAAAACAAAAGAAAGAAAGAGCAAAGAGGAAAATATAAATGAACCCCTACAGTTAGGAAGAAACAAGGAGGAAAATATAACCCACTCCTTTACTCCAAGTATTAGGCAGGTTCGGCAGGCAGAGTGTCAAACTTTCAGGAATACTCTGAGCTGCTTCGCAATGAGCACTTTCCAGTAAACTTTGCTTGAAATCCTTCAATGACAGTTTGTTTCCTCCTTTCTCTGTTTGGCATATAGAATGTAGGATGTGAGCATTGATCTGTGCAATTTCAAAGATCCAGTAGTAGATTTTCTTCCACCACTTAATGGTTTTCCTATCATGGATATTGTAATATCCAACCATTTGGTCCATTCTGTCGCAGCCATTCATCATCATCATCATCTTCCACTTCTGCCGTCAAGCGTCGTGGGGAGGAATAATTTGCGTTCCAGCGCCCGGTGGACGGCACTGGATAGTGTCATTCCGTGAGGTTGTACAATGTCTCTGATGTCGTCAATCCATTTTCTTCTTGGACGTCCTCGTGGTCTCGTCGCAGATGATCTTTGATGTAAGGCCAGTGATGGTAGTTGTTGATGTTGCATTCTAATGACATGGCCAAACCACTTGATCTTCTGTCTGTCAATAAATGTGGCACAAGGTGTTGATCCCACAGTCTGTCTGATAGTAGCATTTCTTACTCGGTCTCGGATTGTTAAGTTGGCCATTCATCGCCATGTTATATTCATGGATCATCTTCGGCTTGCTTTGCGGTTTTCGCAATCCGCTCTCAACAGTTCCAACTACAGACTTGGTAGAGACAACAATGCATGGTTTTTTAGCTTTTTTATCTCTCCATGCCACACAAAATATTCTTTCTCTTTCAAGAAACCACTTCATCTCTTGATGCTGAAGTCGCAAATGCTTCAACTCAGGAGGGAAGCCTACTCGGTTGACATTCAGTGTCCCTGTATAATTGAAATTGTTGGAATGCAGATAATCAATCAGAGCTTTTGAAGTGTAGAATCTGTCAGCAAAGATGTGATGGCCAGCTCCGAGAACATTCAGTAGTGTGGCAAACACTTTCACTGCATGAGCAGTTGTGAGATCTAAATCTGGACTGTATTCGGTGTTTCGTCCATAGTAAATTTTTAAATTCACCACATAGCCAGTCGCAGAATCACAAGGGCCAAATGTTTTGATGTGGTACTTGTGAGGTTTTGTTGCATTGTATTGTCTGTGCTGAAATCTGCCCTTCCATCCAATAATCATTTCATCAATGGACACATTTTCAAATGGGTAAAACGCTTCCTGGAATTTCTTCAGGATCATGTCAACAAGAGGATCAATTTTTTTTTCACCTGATGCTTCTGGTTCACATACGTGAAACATGGTGTGAATAATAGATTCAAATCTGTTCCTGGGAAACATAGTGGCATATCAAGGAGTTTATAAATGTGCACTTGTACACCAGTAGTCTTTGATAGATGGTCTTGGATCAAGTCCCATAGCAATAATGACAGACGTAAACTTCAGCCATTCATGCTTCGTGAGTGGGGTCCAGGATAACAGACTAGAATGTTTTCTTTTAGGAGTGTTCTGCATCAAGATCTTTTCTGCATATTTGTTTACATTTTTAATTAAACAATCCACTATGTCATCATCAAAAAAAACTTTGAGAAAATCCATAGGTGTTTGCAGATGATAAAGTTTAGAGTTGACGTGAGATCTTCGACGACGAAACTCAAACTTCGGTTTTGTTTCTCCTTTTGACACATCTTGCCATGTCGATGGTGATGGGATAGGTGCATCACGCTGTACAGAAGCTTGTAGATTCAGGTTTTTTCATCCAGTTTTATTCTTATTTTGTACTGTTTGCTTTCCTTTGCGATGAGAAGTGATTGTGACATCCTGACATTCATTGTCAGACGGACATTCATCAGACACCTCAGCTGAAGACGAAGTTCCACTAGTAGTATCTTTATCACCACGTGCTAAAATGTTAGATTCACTGATATAACTGCTGTCTGAATAACTAATATCGGAATCACTATTGTTTAAAACAGTTTCGAATAATAATTTAGCTTGATCTGAAGTCATTCTACGTGGACGCATACTGGTGGGCGTTTCCATTGTGAAAACCCCAAACAAACAAATTAACACTACCTTAAAACTGAAAGTTCACAAGAATCCAATATTAGAAAACGTTTGACCGCACAAAGATGGCGTAGAAATCTTTCGGCTGTACGACTTTTCAGTTTACTGTAACTTAAAATTCCGAAACGGAGCAGAAATATATGAAATAAACCACTGATCATTTTGTGGGACTAAAAGGACGAATTGCCATCACAGCAAATCCACCCTGGCCACAGATGGGCTAACGGTAGCGAAAGAGTTAAAAACTGCAGTTTTCATTTGTATGTATCTGCTATGCTATGTTAACACCATTCCAAAGAAAATCATCCTAGCAAATGGAATCACATGTTGTAAAAATGTTATCATTTTCATAACAAATATTACCATGGCTGGTTTTTATATTTGCTGTTATTAACCTCAGTATGGTTCTTACGTGTCATTATTATTATTGCCATCATTAGTAATAAACAAACCAAAAAAAAAAACATTTCCCATGTGCCCCCCCCCCCCCCACTCGCTCATGGAGGTTGTTGCCTTTGCTGATACACACACCGGTTTGGTTCAATATTTATCCTGCCTTTATCATCATTGCCCAGTGAGTTGTGATGAGTGCATTGGTGGAGTGGAACCAATTGGTGAGAAGGTGGCAAGGGAAACAAAATGTACAGTTTTCCCCTTTTTCCTTGTAAACCCCCATTCACATGTAAATGTGTTCAAGGAATGGAATATGCTAATGGATAAATTTCCTATGTTGTAAACACAAAATATCACAGATATCTCCAGAGTAAACACAAGTACTCTTCTTTCTGATTTTAAAATTTATTACACATGAGTGCGAAGAAGAAACAAGAAGATGTGAGTGAATAGTAAATGAATGAATACAAAACGACATATGTTTACCAAACCAATGAGATTTAATTTTTTTTTTGCAAATACAGATGCTTGTTTACTTTTTACCCCCCCCCCCCCCCCCAAAAAAAAAAAATGGAAGGGAAAAATATGAATGAACCCTTACAAATAAGACCCAAAAAAAAATAAGCAAGGAGAAAAAGATAACCAACTCCTTTTACTTCTACTAATATTGAACATTGCTTGTTGCAATTTATATGTACCTGCTATGCATGCTATGCTAACACCATTCCTAGGAAAATCATTCTCGCAAATGGAATCACAGTTTTGGAAAGTGGGATCATTATCATAGCTATTATTATCATTGCTGTTACTATCAGTACTGTTATCACCCTTAGTAGGTAAATGTTGGTCATCATTATTATTGATGTATTTGGTTTATTTGCATTATTATTATAGTTACCTTTATTAATATACAACCTCATCTCCCATGTGAACACCCCCCCCCTTTCCCTTGCTCATGGTTTGATTGTTGCCTTTGCTGACACCCTCACCCTTTGGTTCCAAAAATTGTCCTGCCTTTACCATCATTACCCATCAGTATGGTGGGTCAAATGGGTGAGAGTGGGACAATGGAAACAAAAATGGATTTTTTATCCTTCTCCCTATCGACTCCCCTTCACATGTAAATATGCCCAATGAATAAAATATGCACACGTCACATACACGCCCACATGCAACGCTCTGTAAACACACCTACACAAATACAAAATACACAGAACGCATGTAACAACACAAACATTATAAATGCAACCACTACCCTTTCTGCCTTGTAAACCCCGATACTGTTTACAACTCCCAATCCCACCATCTTGATACTGTTTGTTTGTTGATGCTGCTGCCGCCATCTCCGATCGGTTCAGACTTTTTATACTGCCAGTTTCATCATTACGAAGTGGTGGTGTTGAAATTGGAGGTTTTAGAGCCGACAGGAGAGGGAGGCGACAGGGGAAATAAATATCGGTGCACTATCATCAAGCTGTTGTTTCTGTAAGGTTTTTACCCTACAACAAATTCAATGTAGAAATGTTAAAATGTATAAAATATTTGTATTTTTTTGCGCATATGTCACCTACACGCCCACATGCAACGCTCTGTAAAAACACAAACAATACACTTTGCAACGATTTTAACACTCAATCATCATCATCATCAAGTGCCGTGCCGGCTGGCGTAGGCGTTCATGGCTCTCCATAGATCTCGGTCTTTGGTTCTCTGGATCAACTCTGCTGCTGATATTCCTCCATGCCACCGTCTCAATCCATCCAGCATCACTTCTCTTGGTCTACCTCTGCCTCTCTTCCCCTCGATCTTTCCAGTTGTTACGATGTTCTCCAATGCCTCTCTTCTCATCACATGACCGAGGAAAGCTGTTTGTCTCTGTCTTATTGTTGTATATAATGTTCTAGTTTCATTAGCCTGTTTCAGGCAGTCGTCGTTAGTTACTCTGGCAGTCCAAGGAATTCGCAACATTCGTCTCAAGAACCACATCTCTGTTGCTTCTAATTTCTTCTTAATTTGTTCATTTACATTCCAAGATTCACTGCCATACAGCAAAACTGGTTCTACATAGCATTTCAGCACTCTCTTTCTTACATTCAGTGACAGTGACTTATCGCATAAGATACTCTTCATTTTATGAAATGCGGCTTTTGCCTGCCCTATTCTGCTCCTAATCTCTGTTGTACATCTTCCATCTGATGTTATAAATGCCCCTAGGTATCTAAAATTATCAACTTGGTTAAGGATTTTCCCTTCTATTTCTATGTCACATTTTGGTGTCACCATTTTCTTTGATATTACCATTGTTACTGTTTTCTTGATATTCAAGTTGAGTCCTTTCCTTGCACTCTCTGTTACTACAACGTCTAATAATTGTTGTAGGTCTGTTGAATTATCCGCCACCAATACTGTGTCATCTGCATAGCGTATATTATTTATATTATAACCTCCAACTAGTATTCCTGGCATCTCTTTGATCTCTCTCATTATTACTTCACTATACAGGGAGAAAAGATCTGGTGACAAGACACACCCTTGTCGTACTCCTAGCTTTATCTGTTCGTAACTACCCTCTTTATTTCCCATTTTAATTGCTGCTACTTGGTTCCAGTAAATATTCTTTATTATTCTTAAATCTTTTCCATCAGTGTTGATATCTTCCAACATTTTAATCAGTTCATCATGTTTTACTTTATCAAATGCCTTAGTATAATCTATGAAGCACAAATATATGTCCCTCTGTTTCTCTATTGACCTTTCTATTAGTGTCCGCAATGTATAAATTGCATTGTTTGTGCCCTTTCCTTCCACAAATCCATACTGTTCTTCACTAATTTCCATTTTTATTTTCTTTTTGGTTCTTCTCATTATGATTCTGAGTAGAAGCTTAGTGATATGGTTTATAATGTTAATTGTACGAAAATCTTCACAATCAATTGCTCCTGGTCTTTTTGGTATAGCTATAAATACAGATTTCAGCATATCACTGGGTAAATATCCACTGCTGTAAATATCATTCAACATTTTGGTTAATATATCTACTCCAAATTCTCCCAATACTTCTAATTCTTCTATTGTGATTTCATCTGGCCCAGCTGTTTTTCCTTTCTTCATACGTTTCATAGCGTCAGCGACTTCTTCTTTCAGAATAGGTGGACCTTCTAAGTTACTATCTTCTGTTAATTCTGCCCTTTCTCCTTCATATAATTCTCTTATATACTCATTCCACCTCTTCATTATAGCATCTTCCTCTAATATTATCTTTCCTGTTTTTGATTTCAAACACCCTGTATTTATTCTTATTTTTTTTCCTGTAAGCTCACTGATTTGTCTGTGCATATTTTTTGTATCTTTAATGGAATTTAATTCAATTTTTTTGCATTGCTCGTTTAACCAACTTTCTTTAGCCTTCCCACATTTATCTTTTATTTCTTTATTTATCTTAGCATATTCTTGTTTGTCATTTTTACTCTGTTTTCTTTTGTCCATCAGGTTTAAGATATCTTCATTCATCCATTTTTTCTTAGCTATTTTGCCTCTCTCTGGTAATACTTCTTTGCTAGTTTGATGAATGGAGTCCCTTAACATTTCCCATTGTTCATCTATACTCTGTATTTTAGTTATTGCATTGTACCTATTTTTCACAGTCACTCTGTATTGTTCTTGCATTTCGTTATCTATTTTTAGAACCTCTTTATTAAGTCTCATGTTCTTAACCATTTTTTTCCCTCTTTTTAATCTTACTTTTATTTGTCCACATAGTGGTACATGATCACTATTACAGTCAGCACCAGGCATTGTCTTTACATTAATTAAAGCATTTCTAAATCTTTTATTAATTAGTATGTAGTCAATTTGGTTGCGTATTTTCTTATCAGGGCTTATCCATGTGTACAGTCGTCTTTTATGGTGTTTAAACCATGTGTTTCCAATTATCATATCATTGATATTTGCCCATTCTATTAGCTTTTCCCCTCTTTCATTTCTTGTACCTAGACCATAATTCCCCACTACATCCTCCATTTTTCCCTTTCCTACTTTTGCATTAAAATCACTCAATAAAAGTTGTAAAACAAAAAAAAGTCCTTGACTTTGGGACGTAATTTGCAAATAACTATACATCTGTGATCGGTATTTCAACTATTTGGCATATACATCTTTAACTCGAGAAATAAGAAAGAACACCAAAAAGGGGGGAAACAACAACTAATATATACAAGATTTGAATAACGAAGACACAAACCATATATAGTACGATTTATTACCTGGCACATTTCGCTGCGCCGGTCTCACTGGTCGAGGTATTAGCAGCTTTTTCCGTAACCCCGAATACTCTCGTGGTTGACGTGAGCTCACGAGAATTGGAAGCGGTTCGAGTCGCGCCAGTGACTTATAAAAGTATGGAGCCGGTCGCTCAGAAAGTAATGGCAAACTATTGAGCGTAATCTTGCCAAGAAATCAACAATCAGTTTAAAGATGCTGATGTTGACAGCGATGTCCTGTAAAGGAATTGCAAAACATTTTTTTTTTTAATGAGAAGAAACGGATTGGAGAACTTGGTGACAACTGGCAAGATTTAAGGGGACAGACCAAGAGGAAGACCGAGAAGTAAATACCTGGATGGCTTGGCCACATGGCATGGTCGAGACAGGTAACACTGATCTGATCTACGACTCTGGTGATCGAGTGAACTGGCGAGTCATGGCAGCCCACGCTTTCCAGCATGGCACATGATTGATTGACGAGTATAACAACAATTTGTTATTATGCATGTGGCAAGAAATCATAACATTTTACTTCCTATATTTACTTCCTTATCTTTTATAGCATATATTGATTGATTGATTGATTGATTGATTGATTGATTGATTTAGGAACCGACATAACAGCATTCGGGGCATTCCCATTAGCGCTCCGTCCCCATCCTCAGAAGCCAGCGAAGAGTTCCAACCCCAATAGTACCAGTAGTAATCTGATTATATGTGTGTCTCGCCTTTCCTCTAAGCGTCGAGCATCGGCCAGATTATAGCATATATCAATTAGCATAACAAGAGTCTAGCAATGCGCTGATTAATCACCCCTTTTATGAACAATTTTGTCTAAACAGATTGTGGTGGACTGACCACCATTAATAAAATTGTAGAATGGTATATAACAACATAACAGTTATATCAAGGGAATATACTCAAAGTATATTAAATGTATTATATGATTTAAATAATGGTTGTATTTAACTTAGTGTGTTATGGAATTTTCTTAGCAATTAGCGACATATATACTTAGCGTAAAATGCATGTACTAGCAAATTTGTGTTAGAATAGTGACATTATTTTACATGTGTGAGCATTTTGAAACTGACTTTGATATTTCTCAAGGATATTACATTCTATGTTTTATTCTTTCAATGGTAGTATAACCGTCACGACTAAGAGTGTTGTTTGGCCGTCCTTGACTTTGGGACGTAATTTCCATATAACTATTTATCTGTGATCGGCATTTGGCTAAGATCAAGTGTAGATTTATCTGCGCTTGGTCTGGTCGAAGTAAAGAGATGGCCACCAACTACCTAACTTAACTCACCGTCCACTGTTGTGTTGTTTGTCCATCAATAATGATGATGACCATTCATTTCATCCAGTGGGGTTGAAAGTATGGAGCCGTGAGTTCTAAGATGGCTGATGAGGCCTATTTTGGCTCGAAATGTTCTTTGACAATGTGAACAAAGAATGTTTGACGCTTCTGGAGGAGGATTTTCTGCAGTGGTTTTTCTGTTCTGTCTTTTCTTCACAGCTCTTGCAGTCCTGGTTGCCTCACAAGTGACTGCACCCTTGCGTAATGATGCACGCCACAAATTTCGGTCTCTGGCTGCAGTCTCCCAGGTGTCTTGATGAATTCGAAAAGCATTCAGTGAGATTTTCAGAGTGTCTTTAACGCGTTTCCTCTGGCCGCCTTGGGAGCGTTTACCACAACGCAACTCGCCTTAAAAATTCATTTAGGGAGCCTGCGATCTGGCATGCGAGTTAAGTGAACAGCCCAGCGAATCTGATTCTTCATTAGTAGAGTGTGGATACTGGGCATGGACGCTCTTTCTAGGACTTCAGTGTCTGGGATCTTGTCTTGCCAGATATATGATGTTGGATGAAGGATGACTTGCGCGATGAATTGGATTTATGTGAGGAAGAGTTGCGCAATTCGTCGACCTCCCTCTCTCGCATGAGTCCATCTGAATCCAGTGGCAGACAAGTCTAGACGACTGGAGACGAATACAGGTGCAGTGGATGACCAGGGCTCTCTACGTGCCTTGCCGTGCTCATTACGTTCCACAACGCTTTGCAAGTAAACGTCGTCTTGCCCGTTGAATCAGGAATGATTTCTTCCGCGCAGTCTGCCTGATCCTGTCTTCACATGCTAGGTAGGCATGCCCTAGTTTACCGCTTGGTTTGACACCAAATCGGCTACCCGCGCCTGGTTTAGCCAGCCTCTCACAGCTGCTGCCCGGGGGGTGGCCGTTGCCGCATGCTGACAGCTACTACTGTCCACTAATACTGGCCAAAATGCACATGGTCGGATCATCAATTTTTGCAGCTTGTTTGTAAGTAGTGGGTAGAATTGATGTTGACACCAGGTTCTTTAAAGTCGACCAACAATAGCCCTTCATGGTAAAAACGCGCTCAGCATAACCTTACCAGCAGAAACCTGTAACTTGAATATTTTGGCTTTTGGTGATCCAGCATGCTTCCATTGCATGCTCTCTCTTTTGCTGCTTGGCTCAAAGGGCTGACACCATGATTAAAAGCCTGCGACAATGCGGAAGAGAATGCATCACTCTCCAGTCTGTAACGCAGCAAGTGGTTCAAACACCATCCCATGCGTTCCTCTTTTTGGTGGTCGGTCAACATCCGTGGTACCCACTGTGAACACACCTTCCGATATTGCAGTTTTATACGAATTGTAAATTGTCCCAATAGACACATCACATTCTTTCGCTAGCGAACGTATACTTCGACAACGGTTCATCTGTACTGCTGCGTCAATTTTGGCTATGGGTTTTTTCTGTTGCAAAAATATGCTTTTGACCCGGCCGTCGAAGATCTGTCGTGAACTGACGTCCTTTCCAAAACATTCGTGCCCAGTCTGCCACTGTTGTCTTCGACACACATTAGTTACCGTACGCTGCCTGCATTCTTCGATAAATGTCCACTGGTCGGCATACTTTAAATGAAAGAAACTGAATCGCCTCTCTTTAAGCTTCTTTGGAAGGATTTTGGATCAACCCGACCATTTTCTCAACGGGCAGAAACAGAACCTATGCATCATGGGACGATAAGCACGTGCTCTTTTATTCATTCGTCAGTACTTATCACATGACTATGACATGATAATAATTAACGTGTGCAATTACTCGCGGTGCGACACGAACGGATTTCAAATGAATGCCCTTTATATGTTGCCACGGATTTTAACTAATAATGCTCTTTCTGAGATAGTCCGACATCCTTTAACCGCCCCAGCACTCATTTGATATAAAATTATGCCAACTACCCTTTTGTAGTCCTTCCCTCCGGATTAAACAATTCTGTACGTATCTAAATATCCCCCCCCCCTCCCCCCGCAGCTGGCCATCGCATTTCACAATATGTACCAGTATTAACAAAAATTTGTTATTATGCATGTGCCAAGACATCATAAAATTTTACTTCCTATATTTACTTCCTTAGTCTCCTATAGCATATATAAATTAGCATAACAAGAGGCTAGCAATGCGTTGATTAATCACCCCTTTTATGAACAATTCTGTCTAAACGGGCTGTGGTGGACAGACCACCATCATTAAAATTTTAGAAAGGATCATAACAACATAACGGTTATTTCAAGGGAATATACTCAAAGTAAATTAAATGTATGATGTGATTTAAATCAGTGGTTCTCAACCTTTTTTTGGCCCGTGCCCCCCTTCACCATATTTTCAGAACGCCATTCCCCCCTTCCGTATTTCCTACCTAAGAATTCCTCCTCCCACCCCTACACAGTATACGTAATAATGGAAGCACATACTAAAACACTCTAGACGTCCGCATAAAGCGTGATTTGTGGGTCTACTCACTTTATAAAATGAATTTTAGAAGGGAGAGACGGTCAGAACCGTAAAGTATGAAGGGAAAAAGAAGATCAAGTAATCGATTCTTGTATTAACGCGATCTTGAAATAATCTTCACCCCCCCCCCCCCCGGAAACCCCAAAATTTTCCCCCGGAGGGGGGGGGGGTATTCCCCACCGGTTGAGAACCACTGATTTAAATCATGGTGGTATTTCTCTTAGTGTGTTATGGAATTTTCTTAGCAATTAGCGAAATATATATTTGGCATAAAAATCATGTAAAACGTTTAGAAAATTTCCAAGATTGTGTTAAAATGTTGACATCTTATATATAAAAAAGACTTGTGCGTATGTATCTCTGTATGTATTTATGTATCTCTGTCCGTATGGCCTTTATTTGTTCGCGAACGGCCCATCCGATTGAGATGAAATTTTCTACACGCCTTCCTTTCATTCCAGAGCTGACAACTGTGATATTTTGTTAGTGTGAAATCGCCTGCATACTCAGTATTATTTCATTTTTCATTTTTCATCATAATTTCATATATTTCAGGGGACCTAACTCTGTAAAAGTTATTTCAAGGGGCATAACTTTTCTGTATAACTTATAGTCATATTGTGGCATCGTTTTCAAAGATTTATAAACTCTTTGTCCATAGTTATGTACCGGCATATGAGTTATAATAAATAATGATACAATCTGTAAGGCATTTTCAAAGTTTTCATAAAAATGATGCACAATGCATAACATTGTAACTCATCTTTTTTTGCTTAAGAAGTTACTGTAGTCATGCAGGTGATTAGAAAGAGTTTTCATTAAAAATAATGGATGGTGTGTAGAAGAACGTTCTTTTAAGTTACTTTTTTTGTTGTATGAATTTAATGAAGCCGGACAGGGTCAGGCAGACAGATAGACAGACAGATAGACAGTCGGGAACGGGAACTTATATGACTACTTATATGAATTAAATGAGATGCTCCACATCAGGAGCTGGGAAATGCCGGGCCGGGTCAGACAGACAGACAGACAGACAGACAGACAGACAGACAGACAGACAGACAGACAGTCGGTAACGGGAACGAGAACTTATATGACTACTTATATGAATTAAATGAGATGCTCCCCACCAGGGTCTGGGCGAAGCCGGGCAGGGTCAGCTAGTAATTTTATAAATGTGAGAATTGTATAACTGACTTTGATATTTCTCCACGATATTACATTCTATGTTTTATTCTTTCAATGGCACTGATATCTATAGAAGGGTTTATGTGTTTTTCGCCGTCCTTGACTTTGGGACGTAATTTGCAAATAACTATATATCTGTGAGCGGCATTTGGCTAATATCAAGTGTAGATTTATCTGCGTTTGGTCTGGCTAACGATGTAGGTCAATATCAGCGTATTAAAAGAGGTGGTAGACAGGGATGTGTAATGTCTCCAGATCTTTTTTTTCCCTGTACAGTGAAAATATTTTCAGAAATATAGACGATGTGGAAGGAATCAACATTAGGGGAAGATACGTCAATAACATTAGATATGCAGATGATACAGTCTTGATTGCAGACAATCAACAGGACCTGCAACATTTAGTAGATGCGGTTGTTGCATACAGTGAGCAACTAGGGTTATAAGAATTGAATAATAGAATTGAATAGTAAGAAGACACAGATTATTGTCGTCACTGGGAAGAAGGAAATGCCGCAATGTGATATACGAGCAAATGGGCATATTATTAAGCAAGTTAATCGCTACAGTTATCTCGGAACAGTCATAACATCTGATTGGAGATGCCTTGAAGAGATTAGAACAAGAATTGTCATTGCGAAGGTAGCCTTTTGCAAGATGAACAACATACTGAGCAATGAAAAGATATCAATTGAAACGAGAAAAAGAGTGTTGAGGTGCTACATAGAACCTGTACTTTTTTATGGATGCGAAGCATGGATAATAAGCAGTCAAGCTGATGGCTGTGGAAATGTGGTTTATGAGGAAAATGCAAAGAATACCATGGACAGACAGAAAAACCAATGAACAAGCCCTTCAAGAAACAAATGAAGATCGTAAACTGATTAGAGTCATTAGACGTAGACAGTCAGCATTTTTGGGGCATGTTATGAGAAGAAATTATTTGGAGAACTTGGTGACAACTGGCGAGATCGAAGACAACTGGAGACCAAGGGAAAGATCGAGAAGTAAATACCTGGATGGCTTGGCCACGTGGCATGGTCGAGAAGGAACATGGAGATGATCCACGACTCTGGTGATCGAGTGAGATGACAAAACATGACGGCCCACGCTTATCGGCATGGAACATGATGAATGGATGGTCTGGCTAAAGTAAAGAGATGGTCACCAACTACCTAACTTAACTCACCGTCCACCAATACTGGCAGTGGACCACCATGGGCTAAAAGGCACATAGTGCGGACTAAGAGTTCCCAGCAAAACCAGGGGGGGGGGGGCGCGGAGGGCTCAGAGTGGTGCTCTATCATCTGGGGAACCGCGAGCCGTTAAACAAAAACAAAAATAGGCAAATAACTGAAATCGGAGTTGGTGTTCGCCTAGTAATCCATCCATCATGTACCATGCCGGTAAGCATGGGCGGTCATGTTTCGCCACTCTCACTCGATCACCATACAGGAGGTAATGACACCTGGTGACTTGGCAGTACAAGCTAGAGATATCTTGATAACTGCAGCCCCATATTAAATTCCGACCAAGATAAAGCAACACAAGCCACGGATGACATCAGACACGTTAGAATTAATAAAACAAAGAAGAGAACTGAAACAGAAAGGGGGTGAATTCGATAACAGCAGGATGAAGTATAAATCTGTAACTCGAGAAATAAGAAAGAACACAAGAAAGGAGAAAAAGCCAATATATACAAGATTCTTGTACCAGAATAGATCAATATCATAAGACTAGAAGAGATGGCGTAATGTTCAAAGAAATGAAGTTATTGACAAGAAATGTTTACCTCATTTGAATGTTATCTGTGACAAGTTGTCTGTCAGGTCTTAGTCAGGTATGACTGAGCTACCGTATGACAGTAGACGGTACTACCTGCTTTCTGTCAGCGCCGAATGTTGGGCGGCGCGTACCAAACCCGACACCCCACATTGCGCCAACGGCTTTGGGCTGAAGAGCGCAATTGGGAGGGTGCAAGCCTTATCCTGGTGCGAGGAAATACAACCCAAAGACAAAATAGTCATGGCAGGGCAGACCAGGCCCTAAGCCTTGGTTGGCAGCTGGTCTAGGATCGAAGCTCCGACAGGCGGACAGTTAGAGCATTGCTTTGCTGATCCGGCAGCTTCTGCAGCTTGTCTTGTTCCAGATGTATATGTGTTAACTTTCCTCTGGAGTGAACTAGGCAGGCCGAGAGAGGAATCATGCTGCATGGGCAACACATTGTTTCTTTATTTTAGCCCAGGCTTTGTGCTATGGAGAGGCAATAACTCCATCCCTGGTCTTAACCGGTCTATGAATCAAAGCGAGAGGCAACTGTTACGGGTTATAAGTCCTTGTCAATTGGCGTAGACATGGGGCGCCACGCGTTGCCTCTGACGGTGGGAGACACCTAAAGGTGTCACTGCTCAGCTACCGCCCGCCTCAAGCCGGGCAGCCCCGGCCATTTGAGTGCTGATCCGCCACAGCCTGCCTGCTTCAATGAGTGCTTGGGGCTAGGACAAAATCTGAATCGCAGGCTGTAGAATCAATGCACCAGGTACTAATAAAAAGAATAATAGAAACCTCAAGCTACGGCTTGCAACCTGGAACGTAAGAACTATGTTTCCAGGATTTTCCACTGACTTGACAAATATTGACGATGTGAGAAAAACGGCTGTGATTGATGCTGAACTCAATTGTCTTAACATTGATATTGCTGGCCTGCAGGAGATTCGCATCGCTGAGGAAGGGTCACTCAGGGAAAACAATTACACCTTTTTTTGGAAGGGTAGAGGGCAGGCAGAAAAAAAGGCAACAGGGTGTGGGCTTTGCAATGAAGAATGGGAATGATTGTTATCCCAGCTGGAGGAAATGAAAGATTATTATCCCTGCGCTTGGCAACCTCTTGTGGATTTGCCACCATTATCACTGCATATGCACCGACACTCGCTTCCTCTGATGATGTGAAGGATACGTTCTATGAGCAGCTAGACTCTGTGATCAAAGCAGTTCCAAAATCCGACTACATTTATATGCTCGGTTATTTCAATGCTCGTGTGGGCAAGGACTCGAGTTCATGGCCAGTGTGAATTGGAAAATACAACATCGTTCGCATGAATGATAATGGTCAAAGGCTGCTGGAGCATTGCACTAGAAATGACCTATGTATTAGAAACTCCTTTTTTAAAACAAAAGAGCTGCATAAGGTCACATGGAAACATCCAAGATCCGGCCATTGGCATCAGCTGGACTTCATTATCACACGGAGACAACATCTGAACCATACATCATTAACTCGAAGTTACCACAGTGCTGACTGTGATACAGATCATTCTTTGGTTGTTGTAAGTGTTAGACTGAGACCAAAGAGAATCTACACAGCTAAACACAAATCTAGCCCCAGGATTAATATTATTAACACTCACGATCCTGGAAAGTGCTTTGAATTTCAACAGCAACTTGAAGACGCTTTCACTGATACATCAGACAATTTTACAGTAAATGATAAATGCAGTAAACTTAAGGAAACTATTTATAAAACAGCGGTAGGGGTTTACTGCACTGTGGATCATAAGAGGCAGGACTGGTTTGCGGCAAACAGCCAGATACTGCAGCCCATGAAAGATAAAAATAAGATAGCTCTCTTAAGAAACAAGGAAATACCAAAGCGTAACACTCTGAGTGAGCTGAAGCAAGCTAGGAAGGTGCCACATGGTGGTCACGCCCACACGCACCACCTAATGTGAATTAGGAGATTCCCAGTCTAACAATAGAATGACTTGACGATTAGAAACTGAGGACGACGTAATCATCGTCAGGGACAGCAGAAGGGGACTTCGAGAAAGGACATCAAGACGGCTGTGTGTGTTTTTCCCTGAAAGCTCCGTGAGCAAAAGGTTTGATCATTTAGGGCAAGGCATTGTTACTGAGGAAGGGATATCGCCTGTTTATATATAGCATTCTTGTCATACTCAGGACCGGGACATTTATCAAGTATAGACAACGAGTTAACGAGTTATGTTTGGACATTGGTTGCAATATGCTTTAGGAGATTGGGTAATTATAGAATTAGATGAACGGCCAAGTTGTATTAACATATATAACGTCCCGTCCCCGTGTCAGGGGCCCGTTATATGATACAGCAGCATTGTGTTCATTTTGTCTAAAAAGAGAGCAGATCCGAAATAAAAGGATTTATCTCAAAATTATATCAGTCTTCAAGGTGTTACATAATTTCATTCAAGTTTGAGTTATAATGCTTCGGCGGTTGAATGCACGTCGAGACACGTGGGGTCTGTTATCCGAGGAAACGATGATAATATAAATAAACGACGATTGATTCCCGCCAGATCAGTAATAAACGAAATGCACCCCACGATGATATATTCCTAATCACGATGTTGCATCAGGTCGATGTACAATGCACCAATATGGCGCCCGATTTAATATAAGCTGTCTTACGTCGCCAGAAAACGAAACATAGCATATTATTGTTACACGGAGAGTAAGACAGTATTACAGATTATTAATGAGGAAAGAATGACTACCGCTTTGCAATGATGACAATTGCACGTCAAGTTGAAGTGCACGAATAGTACAAACGACGCGCACCATTTTAAACGTAACAGAAGACAGAAGTTACAACTGGCGCAAACAACAGTTGCTGACTGCAACCATGTAATATTAATGATTGATTATTCAAATCAAATGTCGTTTCTTACACACAAGGTAAGAAAGTAAACTGGTGCTATTTCACAAAGCTATACGACAATGTAACACGTTATCAGTTCGATGTCCGCTATCAGGAGACATATTACACATGATAGTACCAATTGATTACATAGGACATGTTTTGAAATTAGACGTAGTCTACACAGCACATTGCACAACTCTTGAACATTAATATACTACAGTCAAGATACACTTGGCGAGGAAAAGGATATCTACATAATGTTATTGGCTGCCGACACTTTGTCAAATTTACACTATCGGCATAAGGAACATTCATTACGTCTATGAAGACATTATAGAGATTAATTACTTAACATTTTAACGTACGTGATGTCAAATGCCAATATTACGTCGGGACTTAGTGCATCGAGTCCTACACTACCACTCTGATACCAGGCTATTTAAACAACGCCACGTATAGATACTCAGAAGCCAGGACATTGGGGAAATGCCAGATGCATCAACACAGAATACCACACACGATTTGAAGAGTTTACGATTTATATTTACCCATAATCAAGTCACCGAAATTAAGTGAAGACATGGGATGCCAATGCTGTTCATAAGGAATCCACGAATATTATGTTGGACTCAACGACACTACTTACGTAATAGAGGACAGTACATAAACATTATTCAAATACAGGACATTATTGCACACGGATACTAGGACATACTATTTTGAAATCACAGAGGATTTCGTTATATTTGAAGAATTCAACTTGGTCAGTCGGGACCGAACATTAACTCATTACGTCGACATCTACGGACAACAGTAACGTTTGAACACAACCTCAACCTTCTTTCCACATACTGGACCAAAGGAGTCAACACAACTATTGCACAGGGCCAGTATGATGATGCCATTATCAGGAACATATAGAGACACTTATGAATGTGACACGTTGCACCGCTGTACCAAGTGAGTTACACCATTACTCTCATTGACGGACATAGAAATAACACTTCATTCTTTGTACGGTACCATGATGGACACCTCTCTGGCAACATTAACGCATATGAATCTGTTACATGGAATGTCAGACTTTTCTACATCAACACTGGACATTGATTGACTGTACACGGATACACTACACACGTCAGGAGGCTACTCACTTTACACTTCAGCGGTTACACATCGGAACGTTATACGGAGTGACATTGTTCTTATTGGGCGTGATACCATTCGTCTTCACGCTAAACTTTACGACGCTATACTCCATTGTGGACATTAAGCGTTCCAGTACCCACAGCATTCAGCTGCTATAACTCAAGTATCGTCGAAAACACCCAAGCCAATCACGTTTCTCAGAGATTGGTTATGAACCGCGTTGGTTCGGGTTTAAGTACAAATTTATTGTACTTTCGTACAAGCAAGGAGCGGTCTACTTCCTTATACAATTCCTTCCCTTGGCATATCGTGGTTAACATATAGGATGTAAATTATCGAGCATTATATTTACGGACACGAGAACCGGAAAAAGGCCAGTATATGTTATTGTTGGTTAATGTGTTGTTGTTGATAAATGAGGTGCCTATAATTTAATATTAAGTAAATTAGTTCAAAAATGGATAATGGGAGCGGTTAGAAGAGTGCTTCTACATTAAACAAGGACACTGGTAGTGGCAACACATAATTGTTGTCTTGTGTTAAGTGTAGTAGTAATTTCTATAAAAGTACTATTGTCTTTTATGAAAGAAAATATCTAGTTACGTCACTCGTCTGTCGTCTTCTGTCATTGTTGACTGTCTAGTATTATATATTCTCTATACTGAATATATTTCTTATATTATTTTCTGTTATTTACAGATAGTAACTCTTCAGATATATAGATAGCAAGAAGTTACTGAATTTCTTTATTGTTCAAGTTTACAGTGCTGTTGAGTTACAATTCACATTTTGTTCAACAGTTGTTATATTGATTATCTTATCTGAATCGAACATATTTACATTTTTGCATTGTTCTATCATATTTCAGCTAGATAAATTATTATACAGGTAGGTCAAGATGGCTACACTTCTAGATTGCGTTATCTTGGGAGAAAAAAATGGTCTAACTGGTGCTGAGCTTCGAAACTGGGCACTGCAAGAATTCAGAGCTAAAACCGCACGTGAGAAGGAGGAACGATTGCAAAAACTAGCAGCTGAAAAGAAGGAACGACAGGAAAAACTGGCAGTAGAGCAACTTCAAGCTACGCGTGAACAACAAGAGCGAATAAAGGCTAGAGAAAAAGAAATAGCCCTGCAACGCGAACGAATAAAGGCTAGAGAAAAAGAAATAGCTTTGGAACGCGAACGAATGGTGGCTAAGGAAAAAGAGTTAAAGGCAAGACAGATAACAGCGGAGGCAGAATTAAAGGCAAGACAGATAACAGCAGAGGCAGAATTAAGGGCAAGACAGTAAGCCATAGAGGCAGAATTAAGGGCAAGACAGTTAGCCGTAGAGGCAGAATTAAGGGCAAGACAGTTAACCGTAGAGAAAGAAATCAAGCAAAAACGACTCGCACTTGAAAATGAGAATCTTGCAAAGGAAACAATGTGGAAGGAGCGTATGAGACAAATGTATGAAATAAAGGAAAATAATCACACAGGTAAGGTATCTGCTACAATAGTGAACGAACCGAACGCCAGAGATTTCGTTCAGAAAGTAACTATCGAACACAAGTCTAACGAAACACTTACAAGTACAAATGCCCAAATTGAAACAACACAAGAAGAAGAAGAAGAAAAGACGCAAATAGAACAGGGTACATCAACGGTAGACATGCATGATACAACGCTAAAGAGGGATAGCATAACGGTAAATAATTGCGAATACCAAGATTTGCACAAGGTCAACGAACCCAAACATGAGGAAATAACTGATACTCAAAAACAAATTAAACGTGATTACATGTCTCTTAATGACATTTTTCTAAAACATCCTAAACTCATAGATTGGTTAACAGACACCAAGAAATACACCACAAACACTTGTGCGCAAGTCAAAACAAAGTTAATAAACTTTAACATACAAACAAAACTGTACGTTACGAAGTTAAGAGTTAAATGCAAAGAATATTACAGAAAACAAAATACACTTATCTTTGCTGACTTTGGTTACTTGTCTTACTTTTGGTACAAATTTGCCAAACGTACATCATTGTACGGTATGCTTTACATATCATACACAAGAGTGAAAACTAAAACATTGTTCCAATCAACAAAGTTACAATGTACAAATATTGGCATGAGTGCAGAAGAGAGATTCTACAGATTTGAAACAAAGAAAGAAAGAAAGAAAATGAATGAAAGGACGAATAAAAGAAAAGAATAACAAGAAAAATAAAATGGGATGAAAATGTTAGTTTCATATCAACACTTAGTACACCACAGACACATTAGGGTCTTATTACTTAGTTATTCCAGATGTCACTGTGTAAAGTTATACTTGTCAGAATTGTTCTCACTATCTTTCTTCACTTAAATGTGTGAACATATGTTAGTTCTCTATTCTACAGATAATTGTTCGTAACTATATCGTTATTAGAGAACTTAATAATTTTATGAAAAGTATTTGATTTAAATATTTATTATATTTCTGATTTATTATCTTAGAAATCTTGAATCTTTGAGATATGATTCTTCACAAAACTGTAGGATCTACAAATCAATTATAATCTTGCCGATATTCTAAATCAACTATAAATATAAATATTTTATTCAATTTATTCAATTCTAATTTATTATATTTGTTTGTTCATAGAGTGTTTGGAAATATGTGTTAGATAGCACCGAATTTACTGGCAATACACACACAGATCAACAATTACATATTATTAATGCAAATAGCTAGTTTAAGTAGTTGGATACTTCTGTCAATATCTGATTTTGACAGGATGATGGGGAGGAACCGATGAGGCATGGAGAACTTTGAGAACTGTGACTTGTGTGGCTTCTCTCCTGTGTCGGGTTTTCACTTGGATGGTTTGTGACGATGTGACTTTAAAGAAGAACCGGTGAACACGTATTGTGCTATGACAAGTTGAACTTAATGAACATTTTATAGAATTATTATATGTAGTATGTGTATATAGAGTTAATTTAATGCATTGTGATAATGATTGATTAGTTAACGTAGTTAGATTAAATACTATGTTGGTATAGTTATATGTTGATCATTGATCGTTAGTTATTATTACTTAAGTATCCAGATGTTGGGTCCGAAGGGTATGTGTCATGTTATGCTGTATGCTTATGAATCAGTACAGGAGCTAAATATGACTAAGTGACAGTCCAAATCCCAAAGGAAAATATCAGGAAAAAGTTCAGGTGGAATCACAGACAAGCACCCTACCCATTAAATGACAATACGACAACAAGTAACGACTACGACTAACATGGTTACTGGAAAAACGTCATTATTACCCTCGTTCTAGAACTAGGACATACTTGTCATTAGGACAAGGTAGGGACTAATATTAAATTATTAGTTGAACTGATCCCATAGGATCAGTCACACGACGTTGGACGTAGGGTTCGGACAGGTGGGCATGCCCGTTATGTAGCATTTATGATTTTTTTTTTGAGGGTTAATGATGGGGTAAATCCTGGAGCTATGTGGTAGTGCGTAAAAATATGGTTACAGTTGTAAGTAATTATGAGAGGAAAAATGACATATCATTTTTTTTTTGGGAGGGGGCATTATGCCACATGGTGGTCACGCCCACACGCACCACCTAATGTGAATTAGGAGATTCCCAGTCTAACAATAGAATGACTTGACGACTAGAAACTGAGGACGACGTAATCATCGTCAGGGACAGCAGAAGGGGACTTCGAGAAAGGACATCAAGACGGCTGTGTGTGTTTTTCCCTGAAAGCTCCGTGAGCAAAAGGTTTGATCATTTAGGGCAAGGCATTGTTACTGAGGAAGGGATATGGCCTGTTTATATATAGCATTCTTGTCATACTCAGGACCGGGACATATATCAAGTATAGACAATGAGTTAACGAGTTATGTTTGGACATTGGTTGCAATATGCTTTAGGAGATTGGGTAATTATAAAATTAGATGAACGGCCAAGTTGTATTAACATATATAACGTCCCGTCCCCGTGTCAGGGGCCCGTTATATGATACAGCAGCATTGTGTTCATTTTGTCTAAAAAGAGAGCAGATCCGAAATAAAAGGATTTATCTCAAAATTATATCAGTCTTCAAGGTGAGCGACTTTTGTTACATAATTTCATTCAAGTTTGAGTTATAATGCTTCGGCGGTTGAATGCACGTCGAGACAGAAGGATGTGCAAAAGGCTGCCAGGCAGTATGCGAATGACTATTGGATCAAGTTATGTGAGTCCATTCAAATCTCAAGTGATAAGGTAAACATCAGAAGCATGTATGAAGAGATAAAGAAAGCCTGTGATCCAATGATCAAAAGAAGTGCACCGCTGAAAACCTTGACTGGAGAAATCATCACTGATAAGAAACAGCAGATAGATAGATGGGTCGAACACTATTTAGAGCTTTACTCAAGTGAGACCAAGCTAGCGGAGGATGCCCTCAACGCCATAGAGGCACTGCCAACACTTTACCACCTGGATACACTTCCCACTATAACAGAAGTTAAGTGTGCTATAAATGAGCTTGCATCTGGCAAGGCTCCAGGTAAGGATGGGATTCCAATAGAGGTAATCAGGAGTGGGCAAGACACACGCACTCTACAGATCCACCAGCTAAAAGAGCTATGCTGGCGAGAAGGACAAGTCCCACAGGATTTCAAAGATTCAAACATCATAACGCTGTACAAGAACAAAGGCGATCGAAGCGACTGTAATAATTATAGGGGTATCTCACTTCTGTGTATTGTTGAGAAAGTATTTGCCAGAATTGTTCTGCGCAGACTTCAAGTCCTGGGAGATCAAGTCTACCCCGAATCACAGTGCGGCTTCCGTCAGAACCGGTCTACCATTGATATGATATTCTCATTGCGACAAATGCAAGAAAAATGCCGGGAACAAAATCAGCCACTGTTTATTGCCTTCATCGACCTCACAAATGCATTCGATTTGGTCAGTCGTGAGGGTCTGTTCAAAGCACTAAAGAAGATTGGCTGCCCACCAACTCTTCTGTCCATTGTGGAATCATTCCACACAGGCATGAAGGGTATAATCAAGTTTGATGGCTCAACTTCAGAAGAGTTTGAAATCAAGAGTGGCGTTAAACAAGGTTGTGTACTATCCCCCACCTTCTTTGGGATATACTTTTCACTTCTACTGAAATATGCCTTTCGTGATCAGGATGCCGGTGTATACATTCGCTCACGATCAGATGGCGGTCTCTATAATGCTCAGAGATTGAAGGCCAAGACCAAAATTAAGAGGGTAGTAATCAGAGATTTGGTTTTTGCGGATGATGCTGCAATTACGACCCACTCTGAGGAAGAATTACAACAACTACTATCTGCATTCTCCAATGCTTGTTCTGAATTTGGTTTAACAATTAACAAAAAGAAGACACAGATTATGTCACAAGGTGCACATGGTGTACCATCAATCTTTATTGATGACGCAGAACTGGAGATAGTAGACCAATTTACATATCTAGGAACAGAGGTAAATAGCAAATTATCCCTCGATCAGGAAATCAACATCAGGATTGGCAAGGCAGCAACAACAATGAACATGTTAGCAAAAAGAGTCTGGGAGAACAGGAAGCTTACTGCCAACACAAATGTTCTCGTCTACCAAGCATGTGTCCTTAGTACTCTTCTTTATGGCAGTGAAACCTGGACAACTTACTCACGCCGAGAAAAACGTTTAAACAGCTTTCATATGCGGTGTTTGCGAAGAATACTTGGTATTAAGTGGCAAGACAAAATTACAAATACTGAAGTATTGAAAAGATCAGGTTGTGTGACGGTGTATTCCATGCTCAGTCTTCGTAGACTTAAATAGATAGGACATGTTAGGAGGATGGATGATGATAGAATACCAAAGGACATCTTTTTTGGTGAATTACAGACGGGTAGAAGATCTCAGGGTCGGCCTCTACTACGATACAAAGATTTGTGTAAGCGGGACATAATTGATACAGGCATTGATAACGCACATTGGGAGCAAGTCGCCGCTGAACGTGTTGCATGGAGGGCAACTATTAGAAATGGAATAAAGACAAAGGAGAAAATGATTGCAGATAAAGCACACACAGAGCGTGAGAGACGTAAGATGGTGCATAATGGTTGAAATGACCATGTTTTCACATGCATCTACTGTGGGCAAACATTTGCAGCAAGAATTGGCCTTACCAGCCACACTCGCCGCCGCCATGGGTCGTAGTTATTAAGCCTTTTTGAAGCACAATGTACCAAACTATCGTCTGTCAAGACGGAAAGGCAATAAAAGGCAGACTTAATACCAAATATTCTTCGTAGACACCGCATATGAAAGCTGTTTAAACATTTCTCTTGGTTTGTGTAAGTTGACCAGGCTTCATTGCCATAAAGAATAGTTACTAAGGACACAGTAACGATAGATCAGGACTTTTGTTTTTGCAGTAACCTATTATGTTGCATTAACTTTACAGAGGGTGAATATTATGTTAATATGTTGTTACAGAGTTTCACTAATAAAACTCTTTCTCTGATTGTCCCAAAGCCTTTAACTGCCCCAGCACTCATTTGATCCAAAATTATGCAAACTTCCCTTTTGTAGTCCTTTTCCGGATTAAATAATTCTTCATGTATTTAAATATCCCCCTCACCCCCCCCCCCCCTCCCCGCCCGCACCAGGTCATTGCATTTCACATTATGTACGAGTATTAACAACAATTTGTTATTGTGCATGTGGCAAGAAATCATACAGTTTTACTTCTTAAATTTACTTCTTTAGTCTCTTATAACCGGGCCCCCTGGTCTAGAGGTTACAAGACTTTCTCCGTAATCTCGTATACTCTCGTAAGTAACGTGACGTTGCGCAAGAATCGGTAGCGGTTCTCTCCTCGTCGGTAACTTAGGGGTATGTGAGCCGGTCGCTCAGAAAGCAATGGCAAACTACTGAGCGTAATTTTGCATAGAATTAAAAATCAGCTGAAAGATGCTGATGTTGACAGCAATGTCCTGTAAAGGTTATGCGAAGAAAAAAAAAAGTCTCTTATAGCATATATCAATTAGCATAACAAGAGGCTAGCAATGCGTTGATTAATCACCCCTTTTATGAACAATTCTGTCTAAACGGGTTGTGGTGGACTGACCACCATCAATAAATTTGTAAAAGGGACATAACAACGTAACAGTTATATCAAGGGAATATACTCAAAGTAAATCAATTGTAGTATGTGATTTAAATAGTTGTAGTATTTCTCTTAGCATGTTATAGACTTTTCTTAGCAATTAGCGAAATATATTTTCGCATGAAAGACTCGTAAAATTTTAAGAAAACTTTTAAGGTTGTGTTCAAATTGTAAAATTATTTTATACGTGTGAGAATTTTATAGCCGACTTTGATATTTCCTCACGATGATACATTAAATGTTTTGTTCTTTCAATGTTACTGATGGATTCTAAAATAAATTCAGATTTTTTGGCCGTCCTTGCCTTTGGGACGTAATTTGAATATAACTATATATCTGTGATCGGCATTTGGCTAAGACCAAGTGTAGATTTATCTGCCTTTGGTCTGGATTAAAGTAAAGAGTCGGTCACAAACTACCTAAATTAACTCACCACCCACTATTACTGGCAGTGGGCCTTGGTGGACCACTATGGGCTAAAAGGCACATAGTGGGGACTAAAGGGCTCACAGCAAAACCAGGTTGACGCGGAGGTCTCAGAGTGTTGCTATAACCTTTGTGGGAACAGCCAGCCAATTTAAAAAAGAAAAAAAACAATTTGGCAAATAACAGAAGTCGGAGTTGGTGTTCGCCTAGTAATTCATCCATCATGTACCATGCCGGTAAGCGTGGACTGTCATGTTTCTCCACTTTCACTCGATCACCATACAGGAGGTATTGACGCCTGGTGAATTGGCAGTACAAGCTAGAGATATCTTGATAACTGCAGTCACATATTAAATTCCAACCAAGATAAAGCATCATAAGCCACGGATTACATCAGACACGTTAGAATTAACAAAACAACGAAGGGAACTGAAACAGAAAGGAGGTGAATTCGATAACAGCAGGATGAAGTATAAATCTTTAACTCGAGAAATAAGAAAGAATACAGAAAGGGCAAAAACCAATATATACAAGATTGCTGTACCAGAATAGAGCAATATCATAAGACTGGAAGAGATTACGAAATGTTCAGAGAAATGAAGTTATTGACAAGAAATGCTCAACATCAATTGAATGTTATCTGTGACAAGATGGGAATTACCTTAACAGAAACTAGACAAATTCTAGAACGATGGCAGGAGTACTGCAGTGGAATGTATGATATGAGTGACAGTGAGGATATGAATGAGATACATGAGCCAATGACAACAGAGACAGAACCTGAACCCTCATTATATGAAATTGCATGGGCAATAAAGAACCTCAAGAATGGTAAATCACCTGGATGTGATGAGATACCAGCTGAGCTAATTAAAACGGGACGGGAAGAAGGCATACATATCTATCACGCATTATGTACAAAGATATGGACATGTGGTATTTGGCCAAAAGATCTTCATTCCAATACCAAAAAAGGGCAATCTGAAATTATGCACCAACTATAGAACTGTTGCCCTGATCAGCCATGCAAGTAAAATTCTACTAAAAATCATAATGGGAAGACTTCGTAAGAAATGGAAGAAGAAATTAACGTGGTTTAAGCTGGATTTAGAGAAGGAAGAGGAACAAGAGATCACATTCTCAACATGCGTTTCATAATAGAGAAGTGCAGTGAATTTAATGTAAACCTATTCTCGTATTTTGTGGATTATTCAAAGGCATTTGACTTTGTACAACATCATAAACTTAGGGAAATCATGAGGAATATAGGCTTTCCATCACATGTAATACAACTCATAAGAATGCTCTATCTAGACCAACAAGCAGCGGTTAGAATAGATGGCGAGACATCAGATTGGTTTGACATCAAGCAAGGAATCCGTCAGGGATGTGTGCTGTCCCCCTGTTTGTTTAACATGTACGCCGAAAATATAATGAGAAATGTAAGAGATGATATAAACAGGGAGCTATATGATGTCCTAAATATCGGCGGTCATGACATACCAGAGATTCGGTCTGCTGATGATACAGTATTGCTTTCCACAACACAGACTGGTATAGAAAACCTAGTAGCCTCAACCCAATTGAATAGTGAAAATCACAACTTATATCTTAACATAGCAAAAACAAAGATAATGCATACAGAAAAAACTACAATAGAGAAAGAAATATATGTTAATGATGAAACATTGGAGGTGGTGGACAATTTTGAATATCTTGGGTCATTGATTACCAACAACGGTGACACAATTAAAGAAATTAAACGACAATTATCAATTGCTCTTCAAAGACTAAAACAACTGGATACATTATGGAGTGGGACAGACAGAACTACAAAAATTTGATTTTTAAGAGCATGCATCTTTCCCATTGCAACATGCGCCTGTGAGACATGGACACTTACTAAACAAGCTGAACATCGCATAAATGCATTTGAGTATAAATGTTATAGACGAGTTCTAAGAATATCTTGGGTAAAGGAAAGAACAATTGCATCCATACTTCAAGAGCTGAATATTGAAGAAGGTTGGCTATTAAAGGCGATGAAATAAAGAAAATTGAAATATTTTGGTCACTTGAAGTCACGAAAGTTTGGAGAGAACAATAATGGAGGGGTATATGCCTGGGAAGAGACGAAGAGGCTTGAATACACGTAACAATCAACATGCCTCAATTTCTGTTTTATTGATATTTATTTAAACACAAGAATTTATTACTTGTTATTTGATGTAAACTTTAAGCAGTTCCATGGCTGCAGCATACCATGGCCAGACTGCGAGAACAGCAAATTAAAAGAGGGGTGGCCAAACAAGAACACTACGCAGGAAGCCAAAGGAGATTGATAAACCAACACAGAACTGGTGTCGTTAGCCGCTACGGGATTTGCTGAGGAGGGGATCCGAGCACTTATGGACTGAATGGTTCGATGTGCAATGAGGATGATCTGTCGACTAACTAACTAACTAACTTCAGCAGTTCAATTCGTTTGTGTGATTTTTGTGTCACATGTGCCGTTTTCTGTCATTATTTTGACAAGGTGGGAGCAATCTGGTACATGTTCCAAATTTACATACATTTCAATCGTTGAGCTTTCTTACCTTTCAGAGGAAATCGATTCATTTACATGTTGATTCATAAACCTTATCTTCGTTTTAATATTTACCAAATCCGCAAACTGTCTGTCAAACGAAGATAATTTGTACAGCCAAGCGCTCGCACAAACTATTTACAGGCCATTACAGCACATAGAGAATTTCCTTACCAAGGGGAAATAACAACACTCTCTTCTTCTAAATGTTTTCATCATATGCCAATTTTGCATAACATAGAACAACTGATATTAAATTATACAGAAGATTAAAATCCCGAGGATGAGCTCATTTCTGAAATATGCAAAATGCTGTCCACTGTTAGGAAATTAACTTTAAGAATACAGAATACGATTTATCATTCCAATATTTGAGGAAAAACTGACAAGATCCTAAATGAAGTCATAAAACCCGCGTCCTTTTTGTGTCCTTTCACTCCCACGCGCGCGCGCGAGATAGATAGATGGGAAGGGGAGGGGAGGAGAGTAGAGGGGAAAGTTGTTATCAGTAAAATAATTAGGCATAATATGTATTTAACTGTTAAGACGGGACATGACTCTTCGGAGTTTGTTTCGGATGATTTGATCGAAAATTTTGCTGTTGAATAACTCATACTGGAATCTGACACTTGAATTCTATCATGATGGTTCTAATGCGAAGATTATAAGTGGGGGTCATATTTTGTTTCTTTATTACGTATATTTTATATTAGGCATAATGCAATGTAACAACAGCATAAAAACCTGCACGACCTTCAGGCATATTTGCTATCTGATCGAATAATTTGTTACTCTGGTTTCTCTTCACACACAACGTATAAATCTTTCGACTTTTAGATTTTTCTTTGTGGTATTATTTCCGGAACTTCATCAACAGCAGACATGGCAGTTTTCCACAACATGGAATCTGTGGACATCGACCGCTTTCTCGAGGGGACACCGCTTCATAAAAAAGGTACGTTGGTTCTCACTATTACCGGACCTGGCGCGGCGGCCAAAGGCACGTCCCATTTAATTGCCAGCACGCTGCTCGGCCCATGCTGGGTGCCTGCTGGAGGAGTAGCAGACATCTACAGATATGAGACACCCACGCGGTGGTTTGTAAATCTGACCCAAGCTGCCCATGTGGCAGTTTACAAAGGCCTGCATGGCAAAAATATAAAACTGCCGACCGAGGGACTCGAAGTGTCGATTGAACACTTTGAAAAGGAACGAGAATGGGTGACGATCCATTGGCTACCCAACACGATTCCTCCAGAGGGAGTCAAGTTCATCGTAAAACAGACAATGGGTGACGAAAATGCGGAAGTATTCCGCATCAAGTACGGTGGCGGAAAATGGGGAGTTCTTTGTACCCCAAAAAAACCAATACCTCATTACGCCAAGATTACAGCTCCTGGGAAAATCGCAGGAGACCACCGTATTATGTTCACAATAGTGGGTCGTCGCACCGAATGCCCTACATGTGGCCTGGACTCACACTGGACCAACAAATGCCCGAGCCGGAGACAAAAAAAAGACAATAACCGACAACCAACTGAAAGATCGCAAGAGGAGTTCCCCTCACTCGGGGGAAAACTTCACACAAATTCAAACAACAAAATACAAGATGTCGCCGAGACAGCCGGCCAAAAAGAAACCATGAGGCCAGACGAGGACAACGCCGCCCAAGATGACGTCGAGGTAGCTGGCGGACCGGTGACCACGGAGACAGATGCAGAAACTCAAGCAAAAACAATTTCACAAGAAACCAACGACGAAGATTTCCAAACCGTCCTCTACGGCAGAAAAAGACAGAGGGCAGAGAGGAGAAATTCCTCAGGCAACAAAGACATGAGAGAAGAGGAAGGAAGATCTTCCCCCTCTCCTTCCAAACCATACAAGAAAGCTGCTACAAAACAGGATGAAAACAGCGACAACAAAGGACCACTTTTTATAAACACTGACGAAGACACCGACGAAGAACACGAGGGAAACGAAAACTACAAACATACCATCAAACCCGAAGACGCAACCCAGAATTAAATTACTACAGGAAAGATAAAGGTAATCACTTAAACTTAACCACCATGTTGTTTTATTTAAATTTTTAAAATGGCTGACGATTTATGTTTAATTAGCTTAAATATTCGTGGTATGAGAATGAAATTAAAACAAATAGTCACTCTCATACACAAATACAAGCCGGATTTTCTGTTATTACAAGAAACAAATATCCAAACAGATTTCGAAGCAGCTGAATTGGTAACACGGGTAGGATAAAAAAATTCGTCATTTAGTTTGGCGGAAAACAACACAGGGTCAGGGACAGCGATCCTACAAATTTCTGACACATGGACTATTTTTAGGTCACACAGAGACCCACGTGGTAGAATTTGTACAGTTGAAGTAAAAAACGAGGCACACACGTACGCTATAGTTAACATACATGCACCACCAAACTACAATTATCAACCTCTATTTTATGACGGTTAGACGACTTATTAACACAGACATACAGAGGACAAAATATTGTTCTTGCCGGTGATTTCAACTGTGTTCTTGAAAGAATAGATGTGGTAGGAGGTGAAGTAAGAACACAGCTGAGAAGGACCGGTAAGGACAGTATACATCAACTAGACACACTACTAAACATCATTGACACACACAACCTCACAGACGCATTCAGGCAAACACACCCCGACAGCACAGAAACGACATACACAAACAAAGCACACAACAGATCTTCCAGATTAGACAGATTCTACACACCCGCAACACACCACATCATAAAAACCCAACACCTACGAGAAACACTAGACTTCACAGACCACAAAGGTATACTTGTACACATTAGCCCAAACAGCACAGACACGCAGCCGCACAAACGGTCACCACACTGGAAGTTCAATTGTACACTTCTGAAACACGCAGGATATGTACAATATATGACAAAACTCATACACACATACACAGAAAATATACCAACTGAGAACATCACACAATACTGGGACTTGCTAAAAAGCACAATACGAAGCAGAACACAACATTTAGCAACAATGATTCACAAAGACAGAATAAGACAGGAGCGCATTATACAGACAGCCATACGACTAACAAAACAGACAGACAGAGATGCACTTAATTTACACACACTTGAAGCACAGCTAGAAGAACACCAACAACACAGATATTTGGGTGCTCTTCTCAGAACAAAGCTCAACACTATTACACAAGAGTCAGCAAGTAGACAATATATGGCAATAGAGCAGAATATACAGCATAGGAGACAAATAAGCCAAATATCAGACATGCAGGGAAACATGCAGACAGAAACACTACGCATAGGGACCGCTTTCCAACAACACTACACACATCTATTCACAGCAGAGGCAGTAGACACACAGATACAAGACAACTTCCTACAGTACACAAAGAAATTACCTGACACAGACAGAGAAACACTGGACACAGAGCTGACACTGGCAGACATAACACAGGCACTGAGCACACTAAACAAAGACAAAACTCCAGGACCAGACGGTTTGACAGTAGAATTCTACCAACACTTCTTTCCTATCCTAGGCAATCTTCTCCTCAAAGTCTATCAGGAAGCCTTTGACAAACAACAATTATCTGAAAGCTGTAACATGTCCTACATCACACTCATACGCAAAGACAACACCGACAAAACACAACTGAAGAACTACAGACCAATTTCCTTACTCAACACAGTCTATAAGATACTTGCCAAATCACTTACCAACAAACTCAAACCCTTCATGCCAACACTCATACACCCCGACCAACAGTGCAGTGTCAAAGACAGAAATATATACAAACACAACCACCTCATTAGAGATATAATTAACTATACACATAGGAAAGATTGTCCATCCTCCATCTTGTCCTTGGATCAAGAGAAAGCTTTCGACAGAATTTCACACACTTACCTGCTTAGGACACTAGAACACTGTAACATAGGAGAGTACTACAGGCAGTGGATACAGATCTTGTACAAAAAACCTGAGAGCAAAGTGTTGGTGAACCACTCACTGACAGATAGCTTCAGGCTCACTAGATCTGTAAGACAGGGATGTCCCTTATCACCACTACTGTATGTGCTCACCTTAGAGCCTTTACTAGAGAAGATAAGACAAGACACTAGTATTAAAGGAACCTTCCTACATGGGATAGGAGAGCAGAAGCTTGTCGCTTATGCAGATGACACTGCCTTCTTCCCCACCAGCAACATCTCAATAAGGAACATACTCCACACCTTTACCCATTTTGGAAAAGGCAGTGGAGCCAAAGTAAATATACAGAAATCACAGATAATGGGACTAGGAAAGTGGAAACAAAAGTCTGATTTCCCTCCAGACCTGAAACACACAGACACCATGAAGCTGTATGGGATCACATTCCCATGTGATCCCTCAAAAACACACAAACAGACATGGCACTCATTGACTGAACAGATCACAGACATGTTACACAGGTATAGGTACAAAACATCCACAATATTTGGTAGAAGCACAATAGTCAACACATACATAATACCCAAAATATTATACTTAGCGACAGTACTAGACCCTCCCAAACAGACCGTCACAGACATAAACATACAAATCAGACGCTTCATCTTCACCAATACAATACACAGCATACACCACAAAACACTCATACAGGACAAACTACAGGGAGGAATTGCACTACAGGACATCCACACAAAAATACTGTCACTTAGAATCAGTCACATAGGTAAAATCATCAGACATCCAGAACAACATAGATTAGCCTTATATTATATAGCACATAACATAAAACACCTCACACCTCTTAACAATGCAACTGCACACTACCAGGGAACACTGACAACATTCTACCAGACATGTATACAGGCAATACAAGGACATGAACAGTTAATACAGCAAACAACACACAAAATATACAAACATTTAGTTAGAGAGCAAGCACCATCACTCAAACTTAGGATTAAAAGAGGACACAAATACTTCATGTCTGACTTCACATGCACCTTTTCAAACCTACACTACAAACACATAACACCAAAAGCTAGAGAGATCACATATAGACTGTTATACAATATGACACCGACAACACAGACAGAAGCATACAAATACAAACAAATATCACAGTGTCAGCTATGTAGGAATAACACAACAGAGACAGAGGAACACATTTATTATACATGTCCAACAATCACAGCCATACGCGCAACACTCAAACACCTCATACAAACGCACACAGGCAAACAAACCGACATATATAAAGCAATTTTTCTTAACATTATACCAAAATCAGCAAAAGTCACACATACAAAACTACTGACAGCTCTTTCTTACTATAGACAGCTCATATGGTCATGTAGAAACTCAGCCAGATACAAACACCGCACATATAACACACACTTAATATCATTTATGTTCACGCACAAAATATCACAACTCTTTCCAGAGTTGGTATAAATGGTATACCAACTATGGTAAATTTTGGTAATTTTTTTGGTAATTTTGGTATACATGAGTGAGAGAAAGAAAGAAGAAACTGTGAGTGAATGATTAAAAAGATCACATATGGTCAAAAGACCAATGGACAATCCCTTATGTAAAGAATAGTGGAAGTACATATGCTTGTTTTATTTGTTTCAAAATGATGGTTTCACCCTTATATATAAGGGGAAAAAGGAAAAAAGAGAGAAGAAAACTAAACTCCTCCCATTCCAATGTACTAATAATGGAATGTTTGATTCAAATGAATTTGTTGTGCCAAACTACCACCACAACTAAGATTATCATTTTAGTAAAGAAAATCACATATCTATTATATTATTATTATATTTATTATTATTATTGTTTTCATTATTATTATTATCACTATCATTATCATTTTTATTTTTTACTATCATTACCCTACCCCCTTTATCCTTAGTATCATTAATTTAATAAGTATTAATGATATCACCTTTATTATTTTACAACTTCATCCCCCATGTTCTCCCCCCCCCCCTTGTTTAAGGTTTGTTGCTTTTGCTACTACCCCCACTAGTTTGTTTCAAACATTTGCCCTGCCTGTACCATCATTAGAGTGGTCATGGGGACATTGGTGATTGAAGCCAATCGGTGGGAGAGTAGAGAGGGAACAACATGTAAAGACTTTCCCCTATCCTTGTAGTCAATGTTTTGCGTATCCTTTTACAGGACTTAGCTGTCAACAGCAGCATCTTTCAGCTGTCTGTTGATCTCTTGGCAAGATTACGCTCAGTAGTTTGCCATTGCTTTCTGAGCGGCCGGCTCAGTATCCGCAAGTCACGAGCGGGGGTCGAACCACCTCAGTTCTCGCTCCGCTGCGAGACTCTGCGTGATAAACGGGATTACAGAGAGAAAGTGTTGTAACCCCACAGCCAGAGAGACCGGCCTTGTAGTCAATACTTACCCCATTATCCTTAGTATCATGGATTTTACAAGTATTATTGATATCATCACTATTATTTTACAACTTCATCTCCCCTGCGCCCCCTGTTGCTTATGTTTTGTTACCCTTGCTGCTACCCCAACTGGTTGTTTCAAACACTTGTCCTGCCTGTACCATCATTAAGAGTTGGCAGGAGGGTTTTGGTGGGGTGAAACCAGTTGAGGAGAGTATAGTGAGGGGGGGGGGAACATGTAAAGATTCCCCCTTTTCTTTGTATTCAGTATTTACCTTATTATCCTTAGTATCATTGATGTTATAAGTATTAGTAATATCATCATTATTACTTTACAACTTCATCTCCCCTAGTGCCCCCTTTTGCTTATGGTGTGTTGCCTTTGCTACCACCCCCACTGTCAGTTCAAACATTTGTCCTGCCTGTACCATCATTAAGGGTGGTCAGAGGGGCATTGGTGTGAAAGCGATTAGTGGGAGTGTGGCAAAGTAAACAAAAATGTAAAGATTTCCCTTTCTCCTTGTCACCCCTTTTGAATCATGTGAGGGAGTGTTGAAGGAATGAATACAAAATCACATATGGTTACCAAATCAATAATGCTGAAATAAATTTGTGCAAATACAAATGATTGAGGAAATGAGGGGGGAAAAAACCCAAATCCCTGTACTACAACTATTATTAAAAACTATAGTTGGCTTGTGTATGTACACTGCTATGCTATGTTAACACCATTCCAAAGAAAATCATCCTAGCAAATGGAAACCACAATTTGCAAAAAGTTTATCATTTTCATAACCATTATTACCATTGCTAGTTTTTATATTGGCTGTTATTACCCTCAGTATGTCTCTTCTTGTCATTATTATTATTGTCATCATTAGTAATAAACAAAATCCCTTTCCCATGTGCCCCCCATCCCCTTGCTCATGGTTTGTTGCTGCCTTGCTGATACCCTCACCGGTTTGGTTCAAATATCTATCCTGCCTTTACCATCATTGCCCAGAGAGGAGTGGTAGGGCATGGGTGGAGTGGAACCAAATTGGTGAGGGGGTGGCAAGGGAAACACAAATGTAAAGATTGGAAAAATTTGTGCAAATACTGATGCTTGTTTACTTTTTACAAAAAGTCTTAAAAAAAAAAAAGGGAATGGAAAAAATGAATGAACCCTTACAAATAAGACAAAAAAAAAAAAAATAAGCAAGGAGAAAATGATAACCAACTCCTTTTACTTACTGCTACTATTATTGAACATTGCATGTTGCAAGAATATGTAGGGGAAAAAAAATAAGCAAGGAGAAAAAAAAACAAAAAAAAAAAACAACTCCTTTTTACACATACTATATTACTAAGGGGTAGCGGGGTAGGGGTATCCCCTATCAAAGGAGAAGTAAGGCGCCTCCTTCCCTCCGCTAGCCTACGGGACACCCTTGGACAAGGTGGAGTACCCGTTTAGCCCCCCGATCAGGGTTACGTGAAGCCATGGGTGCAGGTGGTGGATGAAGATGGAGAGCAGCCGACAGATAGTTGTAGGTTATGGTCTACACCTTCACGACGGTAGGCAGAGGATCTCCTTTTTTGAGGAGACAATGGCTACGGTCACTGACCAGTATGGTCACTGCTGGGAAGGAAAGCAATGGCAAACTACCTTCTTTACACATGCCAAGAAAATCATGTTGTGTTCACTTATTCAATCAGTTGTGCAGCAGAAAAAAACTATTCCAAAAGTAAAGAAAGTTGGCCGTAAGACATGGATGACTGAAGAAATTTTACAACTAATGGAAACAAGAAGACAGAACAAAAATAATCCTGCCAAATATGAAGAAATTACAGAAAAGTCAGAACCTTATGTAAGGAGGCTAAAGAAACATGGCTTGAGAAAAATTGCAGAGAAATTGAAAAACAACACAACAGTAAAAATGCAAAACTAATGCACAAAAGAATTCAGGAGATTACTAATCAAAGAACACGTACATCAGCAGGCTGCCTAAAGACAAAAGATGGAAGAGTCATAATAGAAAAAGATCAGATATTACATGAATGGTCAGATTACGTGAAAAACCTGTATGACGATAGCAGAGACGAACAATATATTGTTCAAAATAACAATGAAGGGCCAGCAATTTTGAAAATGGAGGTTCAGAATGCTCTTAATCATATGAAATCTGGCAAAACCCCCGGTCCAGACAGCGTCACAACAGAAATGATTAATGCTTTAGAAGAATATGGAATAGATAAAGTTACCAGTCTGCTTAATACAATATATGATACTGGAAACATACCTCATGAGTTATGTAATTCTGTATTTATTGCAATCCCAAAGAAATCAGGAGCCTTGGAATGTGATCAACATCGAACAATTAGTATAATGAGTCACATCACGAAGATTTTGCTAAGAATTATCATGCAAAGAGTTAGGAGGAAAATACAACCTGAAATAGGAGAAGAACAATGTGGGTTTGTAGTAGGCAAGGGTACAGTAAATGCTGTGTATATACTGAGAACCGTAATTGAACGTTCTATAGAAGTAAACAAAGATCTACACCTTTGCTTCATTGACTACACAAAGGCTTTTGATAAAGTGAGACATGTCAACATGATAAGGATGCTTGAAGAACTACAAATTGATGGGAAAGACCTTAGACTTGTAAAAAACATATATTGGAAACAACAAGCTGCCATAAGAGTTGATAATGAAGTAAGCCAATATCAGCCTATTAAGAGAGGTGTGAGACAGGGATGTGTAATGTCTCCAGATCTGTTTTCCCTGTACAGTGAAAATATTTTCAGAAATATTGAAAATATGGAAGGAATCAACATTGGGGGACGATGCATCAATAACATTAGATATGCAGATGATACAGTCTTGATTGCAGACAATGAACAGGACCTGCAACATTTAGTAGATGCGGTTGTTACACACAGTGAACAACAAGGGTTAGAATTAAATTGTAAAAAGACACAGATTATGGTCGTCACTAAGAAGAACGAAATACCACAGTGTAATATACAAGTAAATGGGAATATTCTTCAACAAGTGAATAGGTACAATTACCTCGGAACAGTAATAACATCTGATGGGAGATGCCTTGAAGAGATTAGAACAAGAATCGCCATGGCAAAAGTAGCCTTTAGCAAGATGAAAAACATACTGACCAATAAAAAGATGTCAATTGAAACGAGAAAAAGAGTGTTGAGATGCTACATAGAACCTGTACTTTTATATGGATGTGAAGCTTGGACAATGAGCAGCCAGGCTGAAAAACATCTGATGGCTGTAGAAATGTGGTTTCTGAGGAAAATGCAAAGAATACCATGGACAGCCAGAAAGACCAATGAACAAGTCCTTCAAGAAACAAATGAAGATCGTAAACTGATCAGAGACATTAGACGTAGACAGTCACAATTTTTTGGGCATGTTATGAGAAGAAATGATTTGGAGAACTTGGTGACAACTGGTAAGATCGAGGGGAACAGACCAAGGGGAAGACCTAGAAACAAGTATCTGGATGGCTTGGCCTTGTGGCATGGTCGAGACAAAAACACGGAACTGATCCACGACTCTGTTGATCGAGTGAGATGGCAGAACATGACCGCCCACGCTTACCGGCATGGCACATGATGGATGGATATTACTAAAGAGTGCAGGATGAAATTGTTATTGTATGTACCTGCCAAAATTTAACACCATTTCTAAGAAAATCATTTTAGCAAATGGAATCACATGTTTGGAAAATGTGATCATTATCATAACAAATTCTATCATTGTGATTATTAGCATTGCTGTTATCACTCTTAGTAGTTTTATTCCTAGTAATTATTATTATAAGATGTATTTCATGTAAACACCATTCCTAAGAAAATCATTTTAACACATGAAATCAGATGTTTAACTATTAATATTATTATCATTGCTGTTAGTGTTAATGTTATTATCTTGGGAGAGTTCATACGGACTTGAGTCCGAATAGACAGAGTAGTTTATACGGACTTGAGTCCGTATAGACAGAGTAGTTTATACGGAGCGGAGTCCTCATCATAGTTGCCATTCTAGATATTAGGCATTCTAGATATAACCATTAGGCTTGCCCTATCTCATATCCTTTCCCTCATTCTCCTCTTTCCCTTCTCTCTCTCTTTCTCTCTCTCTCTCTCTCTCTCTCTCTCTCCACCTCCCTCTCTCTCTCCTGACGACATACTCCCGTCACATTAAGTCCAATAGGCCAGAAGTGTGCAGACCACTCATAACCACTGCACCTGAAATCAAAGCCAGACGGGACACTACCACCACACCAAGTCCGTTAAATACGTCGTCTTTTACACAGGAGGGTAATAATTACGAAGATATTTTTCCTATTCTCCCCAGAAAGGAACCAACTCTCAGCAACAACGACGTGCCACCACAACCTCCTGTTAGCCACCAACCAGAGGCTCTAGTTGGTAGTCATTACATACCCATGAGACTGTCAGCGTGTTGAATGTCTAGGTATCTGAGCTCGGGCTCACACAGGCAACAATAACTCCGTTAAATATAATATCTAACATTTATTGTATTTCAATATACAGTGCGTTGGCGCAGTGGGTTTAGCAAGCCCGCACTGAGTTGCATAGCACAGAGGTTTAACATCATCACACAGTTTAACATCATCAAACATTCTAAGCAAACTATCTAGCATATGTCTATGAACCCCAAATACACATGGGTCTAAACTATTGAGTCCCTCTAAGGCAGGCCCTGTTGCCTCTTCGATGTCCCGTCTCTCTCTGCCGATCCACACGTGTCGCAATCCGACACGGGTGGTAACTCTGTTCGAGTTCCTCGTGGACCCCGCAATAGGCGGGCCACATCAGTGTCCACGGGACAGTGGACTCACTGACCAGTCCTTCGAGAAGGTTCTGGAATACTCTGGCCTTCGAGGGTCTTACTTCTTTCCCTTGGGCGGGCGTTGTAGCCCTTGGCTAATATCTATTAACTAATGTTAGTTTACCGGATAATGTGGATAATGTGAGGCTGTGACAGGAGTCCCCCCTCTCCCCTGATTTGATGGGTTGTTATAGGGTAATTAGTTCTGCACTAATTCTGTCACAGAATCACATAAAGTCGGTGTATGTAGTTTGGTGGACAGTAACTTGCTAACCTACATACTGGCATCAACACTCATGTATTCTGCCATACACCACTTCTTTGATTTGGTGAAGAGATCTCTCTCTCTCTCTCCTGTGTCCTTAACAATGCTTATCTGACCGAAGTTACGTGACGTTTACTAGTTGTGTCTACAACCCGTCCTTCTCATAGTATCCCACTGATACTAAGATAATTAACCTCTGTTTTAAAGAGGATTAACAAGACAAAAGTCTTGGCTAATTAAGTACATCTTCAAATCTTGTTCTGTGTGTGCATTTCAATACACTTTTACTCTCGTATGTTGTATAATGCTAAATATGTGGTTACGTTGTTATTTTACCCCATCTGACTACATGTGTCCCTGTTGGCTTGTTAGTGTGTTGACTAATAAGTTGCTGCTTCTAATAAAGTGACTGCATTTTAATTGATAGTGTTCAGTTTTGAGTTTTGTGTAAATGTGTGCTGAATGTGTGGCTTATTTCCAAGCGTCACGAGTTGGGATATCCTTAATCATGAATTACTCCAATGTGTGCAATACATGATCAGGCATTCCAAGCAGTGGTCCTTAGATGTAGTATCCTAAATCCTAAATTAAGAGTATTAAAGTAATTAATTAACATGTATCAACAATTTAGACATGTAATACAATTTACATGAAAGACGCAGACAAATTAAAATAAATACGTTTTGCGTACAATTTGTCCGCTCAGTATATCGTTCTCTCATTTAATTCTTTCACACTGCCATTCACACATCTTTCATTCAAAATAGTATTTGGTTAAAATATATAAGTAAAGTTGAGGTAAGTGTTATTTCCCTTAGAAAAAACGGAATAGGCGATATTTTCCCTTTAAGATAATACGTACTTTTTGTACGATGACTCAAAAATGGTTTATAATTTACATAGAGAAAATGGCATAGGCAGGTTATTTAACCTATGAATGGAAATACCTGTAATAATATAGTAGAAAATGTACAAATTACAGGTTAACACATTTTATATACATAATAATATAATACATATTCACTACTAAATTAATTAATTAACTAAGTAACTAAATCCAACGATGATGTGCTCGTTGTCCTCCTGTTATTAGCGTATCGTGCCATGAATGTTAATAGTTAGTATGGCTGTCTCTTGAGTGTTGTCGTTGACGTAGTTCTCTTTCGGCTGTTTGCAAAGTCTATTAGCCACAGCAAGTACGGAATGTTCTCAATGTTGAGTATAAAGTGTTCTTAATGTTTTCATGATGAATGTCAATTCACTAGTTGAAATCATTTCACAGTTAATGTCTCTCGCTCGGATTGGTCTTGGAGCTTTAGTAAATGATATTATAGCTCTTAACAAACAAAATCCTATCAACGTTTCATGTTCGTGGGTGTCATAAGTAACCTATTCACTGGGGTGTTATTACTTTTAACTGAAAGTTCTTTAGCAGGTGTAAAGTTACACTGTTCTATGCCACGGGATAAAATATCACAATTTCTGGTATGGCGAGTGGTCAATATGCCAAATGTTATTCTGTTGGCGCATTCGTCTGCCGCGATAAAATATCAGCTATAATGTTATCAGTGCCTCTGATATGGCGGATTTCGAAGTCGAAATCTTGGAGAAGAAGACACCATCTTTGCAAACGATGGTTTTTGGGAACACCTTGCTTAAGTACCAACAATGGCGAATTGTCGGTGAGTACAACGAAGTGGGCACCCAAGAGGAACTTAGACAATCTGAGCATACAAAATAATAGACTTAATGCCTCCAATTCCACTGTAGAGTAACGGGTCTCTGCTTTCTTCAGCTTACGGCTTACGTAGAGAATTGGGTGTCTCACTCCATCCACTTCTTGCATTAAACATCCTCCAATTGCGATAGCACTCGAATCTGTGGTCAAAATAAATGGTAAATCTATGTTTGGTAATCGTAAGACTGGAGGATTAGAAAAAATGCGTTTCAATCTGCATATTGCATCCTCTAAGCTGGTACTTTTACAAACTTTTGATGGATGATCTTTTGTCAACATATTAGAAAAAACTGATGTAAGTTCTGCCCAATTTGGTATAAACTTAGAATAATAGTTTATAAGACCTAATAAACTTCTAATTTGTTTCTTTGTGGTAGGAACTTCTAGATTGAGAATCTTCGAAACAATTTTCTCATCTGTCAGCAGTTTGCCTTCAGAAATTCTATGACCAAGGAAGTCTATTTGTTTATAGCCTATTTCAACCTTGGAAGGTTTGATAGTAAGTCCGAAAAGAAAGATTTGGTTGAAGACTTTTTTGAGTGTAAGTAAGTGAGAAGTCATATTAGAAGAATGAATGCAAATATCATCAATATAAGCTTGGACATCTTTAATTCCGTGCAATAGCAATCTAGTTAACCTAACAAATGTGGCGGGAGCGTTCTTCAGACCAAATGGAAGATATCTCCATTCGTACAAACCGAGAGGTGTTGCTATATGTCTAGAAGCAGGGTGTAGTGGTACTTGCCAATAACCTTTCGCTAAATCAACTTTTGAAAATAAGGATGAGTGAGACATGTTCAAAATGAGGTCTTCACAGCTATTCATCGGCTCCGCATCTGTTGTGGTTATTGTATTTAACTTTCTATAATCGATGCACAAACGGATCGTTTGGTCCTTCTTTTTCACCAGGACAATCGGTGAAGAATATTGAGACATAGATTTCTGAATTATTCTATTTTTCTCTAAATCCAAAATTTCTTTGTCTAAATTTGCTCTATAATGCAGATTAATAGAATATGGTCTACATTTGACCGGTGTCAGATCTGTCAACACAATTGAATGTGTTATTTTGTCAGTCCGTCCAGGTTTGTTAGAGAAGATAGATTTATACTCGTTAAGGAGAGTCAAAATGTCTTGTCGCTGCTGTTGTGTCAGAGTGTCAGAGATTTGTATGTCCTTTATACTACCGTCGTCATTCATAATCGGTACGGGGATTTCAGTATTGTCTACGTCTGTCTGATTTATCACAGATGCCACTGTTTGTAAATTGTCCTCAATGTCATTGTCGTCGTCGTCGAGATTAATCGTTGTCAATATGTCGTCAAATTGGTCGTCGCTGTCGTTATCACATATTGTCGGTAATGTACATATGTATTCGTCGTCTTTGTTGTCGTAAGAGTGCGTCGTTAACGATGCTTCGTTTGTCGAGATGTCACTCAGTTGGGTCATTGTCGTTTCGTTTCTGTCATCAGTTAGCTGCGTCTGCTCACTCGTGTCAGTGTCCTGTCTAGCATAGTATGGTTTTAACATATTTACATGGAATATTTTCATCTTTCCATTCAACGAAATTTCGTAATCAACTTCCGAAATTCTTCTAACAATTTTAAACGGTCCCTGCCAAGAGGTTGATAGTAAATCTCTCTTGTCAGGTAGCAGTAGTAAAATATCCTGACCTGGTTTTAATACAATTGTTTTTGCATCTTTGTTGGCGTACTGCCTGTACCTAAAACCTTTCTCCTGTAATGATGTTCTGGCCAGTATACAGGAACGTATGATTTTGTCTCTGGTGTCAGTGACTAAATCATAGGTGGAAATGGGTAGTTGGATATTTACAGGTTGTGATATGATATCTTTATAAATAGTGAGAGGTCCTCTTGGGTTCGCTCCATACATCAATTCGAAAGGAGAGAACCCTGTGCTTGATTGCGGGACTTCTCTATATGCGAACAGCACCGTTGGGAGAAGTATATCCCAATCGGCTGGATTTTCAGCTGTCACTTTGGATAGCATATGTTTCAGGTCCCCATTTAGTTTTTCGCAGATACCATTTGCAGCCGGTCGATAGGGACTGGTGAAACATTGCTTTATGCCTAGTAACTTAGTTACCGATTGAGTGGCATTGGATATGAACTGGGTTCCCCTATCTGAAATTATTTTCTCCGGAAAGCCAAAACGGGAGAATATATTTAACAATATGTCCGTCACATCCTTAGAGGAGATAGATCTTAAAGGAAGCATTTCTGGCCATCTCGTACATAGATCAATAAGAGTAAAAATATATCTATTCCCTTTACTTGAGATGTGATTCAACGGACCTACTAGGTCAACTGCCACGATTTGGAATGGCCTCGAGGCAGTTGTGGTTGATTGGACTTCTGCCGTAGGGTTTTTCCCCTTTTTCACCAGTTTCTGACATATATTACATGATCTACAATAGGTTTTTATGTCTTGGCAAAATTTCGGCCAATAAAATTGGGTCAGGACCCTGTCTCTAGTCTTTTCGTACCCCATATGACCTCCGAAAGGTGAGTCATGGGCTATCTTTAGTACTTTCTCTCGATGTGCTTGTGGTAACACTACTTGCTGTATTGTGGTCTGATCTCTAGTGTATAATCTAGTCAACACATTGTTCTTTAATGTAAATGACCACGATGCGTTCTTAGATAATTTTGGTTTAAGTCCTACTAACCTAAAATATGGTGAAAGTGTAGGATCTGATTTTTGTTCATCTCCAAAATTAGTGTTGGTAGTGTTTGGAGCTACAATTTCTAGTGACTCCTGCAGTTGGTCGGTGTGAGTTTTGTGAGTTGTCTGTCGTGTTATTGCATTCGTGTGTTGTGTGTGTTGTTGCACATCTACAGGCTTGGTACTTGGTAGATTGGTAGCATCCTCAATTCGAGGCTTTAAGTTGGTCGTATCACTGACAGATTCGACCGCCCCTGCATCATACACCTCGGTGAATTCTTTCTGAATTACTTCATTGGTTGTCTCCCTTGTTCTTTTGGCAGATTGAGACCAGCATGAATGGTGTTTCTCTTTCGGATCGCTGTTTGGGTGCTGTATACCGTTTTTCCGCTCCCAATCTCTGATTTCCTTTTCAGAGCAAGGTCGTATGTTGGGCAGGTTCCCAAGTATAATATCAGCGACAGGATTTTCTAGGATTGCGCACAATACTAGTCCTGATATGAACGGTGTTCGAATTTCGACAAGAGCAAGGGGGTATTTTTCTATAGTGCCTGAGAATGTGCGACAAGTTACGTGTTTGTGTGTATAGTCTTTGTCGTTGATTAATGTTTTCTTAATCCCACAGAGCGTTGCGCCGGAATCACGAATTAATATGCACTTTTTGTTATTTACAAACCCTGTTGAGAAGTTTAGCTTGCCTGTAGAAGATAAGGCAGCATTGGCCGTTTCATTTGAAATAGGGATAGCGTGGCCACATAGTAATGTTGTGTCAAGTTGGAATTTCGTACAGGTGTTACACTTACTGTCTGTAATGGTGTCAATAATGTGCACTGCATTTCCTAGCTCACTAAAACTTTCGTTTTGATTGTCACACTCATTCAGTAACTCAATATCTTCCTCTGAGGAACTTTCAACTAGTGCAGCATTGGCCTGTTTCAATAATTTTCGGCCATTACAAAAGCGACTGTAGTGCCCAAAGCTACTGCAAAAATAGCATTTGACCTCTCTCTGGTACGCATTTCTCTTGTTCTTCTGCTTCTCCACGATCATTTTGAGATGGTGTGGATAGTTGGATAGTTTACATAGGTTACACACCACACAATTCGAGGAACAATCTGCTCGTAGAATGAGAAAACATTAGTAACAGACAAAAAATGTCACAGTCATGTCAAAATAGTTTATAGTATTAACATCATTGAGAGACTAGCTGCAGAGGGACTCATATTAATACTAGTTGATCACTAGATAGATGCAAATTTGTTAAACTTCTTCAAACATCAATTTGATATGATTAATTTACTATTTTACTTGGCAATCAATAGCCGTCTATATGTAAAGCTTATGCCAAAACCGGAGCTTAGCCCCCAAAAAGCCTGTCAGCGTGTTGAATGTCTAGGTATCTGAGCTCGGGCTCACACAGGCAACAATAACTCCGTTAAATATAATATCTAACATTTATTGTATTTCAATATACAGTGCGTTGGCGCAGTGGGTTTAACAAGCCCGCACTGAGTTGCATATCACAGAGGCTTAACATCATCACACAGTTTAACATCATCAAACATTCTAAGAAAACTATCTAGCATATGTCTATGAACCCCAAATACACATGGGTCTAAACTATTGAGTCCCTCTAAGGCAGGCCCTGTTGCCTCTTCGATGTCCCGTCTCTCTCTGCCGATCCACACGTGTCGCAATCCGACACGGGTGGTAACTCTGTTCGAGTTCCTCGTGGACCCCGCAATAGGCGGACCACATCAGTGTCCACGGGACAGTGGACTCACTGACCAGTCCTTCGAGAAGGTTCTGGAATACTCTGGCCTTCGAGGGTCTTACTTCTTTCCCTTGGGCGGGAGTTGTAGCCCTTGGCTAATATCTATTAACTAATGTTAGTTTACCGGATAATGTGGATAATGTGAGGCTGTGACAGAGACATCATCAGTACCCATTTCATTGTAACCCAGAATGGTTGCACTTCACACGGTATAGCCCAGCTACACTTCGTCAAGCACTTATAATGTCGCTATACCAACAACCAACACAACCTGGTATATACTAGCAACTTAGCACAAATCTACACCGGATCTCGGTACAAGAAAGAGCCTCTCCTAGAACGTTTATCTGCATATTTGGTTATTACTTGATCTAGCAACGTATTAGGTTATAAGTAACTACACACATTGACTTGTTTTGACTTTATATTAATTGATAGTACTTAGCTGTATAGCTTTTATAATACTTTTAATTGTGTTTTTACTGTGAGTGAGGGGGTCTTCACTGCTCTTCCTATTTCCCGTGTGGAATACTCCACTTTAAACAGAGACATTGACTTGTATAGTCATTCATTAATTCTTGTGGATAACAGTTGGTTACTTAGCTTGTGAAGTAGTTTTTTCAGGTTAATTATTTGTTGTATGTTCTTTAATTCGTTTTGTTCCGTGTTTCCATTATATTCGTTGGTCTAATTAGTTATATCGTTAAAATATTGTCATTTACATATCGATTTGTATTACTGATATTTTGTAAGTTAATGTAATTGTGATTTTTTTATGATCTTGTATTTTTGCTTAACTTTGACTACTTTACACTTTCTTCATGGATGAAATGTCTGAGAAGTGGCAACACTGGCTCAATAAGTCAGGAATACGCCTTGGACACTTAAACATGTGTAGCTTATTTAACAAGCTACCAGAGTTATCTTCTATTCTTAATCAAAATTTTCATTTATTCGACCTTAGTGAAAGTAGGCTTAATGATAACATTTCAGATGAAGACATCTCTATTAAAGGGTACAAAGGTTTTAGAAGGGATCCCTGAAAGGAAACAAGAGACAGGCATAGTAGCCTATGTTTCTAATTTACTAAATGTTCACCGTAGGCTAGACTTTGAAACTTGCGAAATAGAATGTATTTGGTTAGAACTAAAACTTCAAAATCGCACACCCCTGATAATTGGCTACCTCTATCGAAATCCCAATGCTGGACACGTCTGGTACGAAAACTTCACTACCATGATGGATGTGGTTTTCGCTTCCGGGAAGGAAATTATACTACTCGGAGACTTTAACATTGACATCAACAAATCCAACATAATATGGGGAAACATAATTGCATCATACAATTTCCAACAAATAGTTCAACAAGCTACTAGAGTAACAAAGTTATCTTCAACAGTCATAGATCACATTTATGTAACTTGCTCAGACAACATCATAGAATGCACCGTACCCAATTGTGCAATGAGCGAACACTACCCAATATGCTGCACGTGGTCTAAAAAAGTAATTAAAACTCCTAAACATAAATACATAATTGTAAAATATAGAAGTTACAAAAATTTCAACCAAAACGCATTTTTACAGAACTTGCTCAGTTCACCTCTAACCAATGTTTATCAGCTTCCTGACCCGGATGATGCTCTGGAATTCTGGATGAAAACCTTTATTGATGTTTTTGATAGACATGTGCCAATCAAGGAAGTTCGAGTAAAACACCATGTCAAGCCACCTTGGATCACCCAGGAAATACTTGAAATTATGAGAGACAGAGATAAAGCACATAAAAAGCGGGATCTCAACGCATACCGTACTCTTAGAAACAAAGTTCAATATACCATACGACGGGAAAAGAAAAATTACTTTAAGAACTTAGTAATGGATAAAACAAATAGTAAGGATATATGGAAGGCAATTAACACCTTGGCAAACAAATATAACTTCCAAAAGTCTTTATCATCAAATCATATTACATGCGGCCAATTCAGTAATTGTTTTTCAAACTGACATAGACCAGTTGAAGGCTTCAATACCTAATTATCCTTGCAACTTATCTTTACTGTCATCGTTTTGCGAGAATAGATGCTAATGACAATCACTGAAGTATTCACTTACCTCAGTAACCTAAAAAATACAACATCATCTGGGTTAGATGGAATCAGCAACCGGATTATCCGTTGTGCTGCGCCATTGATCTGTATATCACTAACCTATGTATATAATCAGTGTCTCACCAAAGGCCACTTTCCATCAGCTCTCGAAATCGCTAAAGTGTACCCTCTTCTTAAATCTGGTTCATTGGACAATAGTCTCCCGAACAATTACAGACCCATTTCCTTACTATCATCACTATCTAAGCCACTAGAAAAACACATCCATAAAGTAAAATTACAGTATTTAGTTCGCAACAAGCTTATTGTTGACAGCCAATCAGGATTTCGACCAAAATATTCTTGCCATACGGCCCTAACAAACATGATAGAAAATTGGCACCAGAATATAAACAACAACAGTCTATGTGGAACTGTGTTTATTAATTTCAAGAAAGCATTTGATATGATAGACCATGTTATTTTAATTAAAAAACTTGAGGCAATGAAAATCGGCCCTAATGTAGTCACTTTAATATCATCCTTTCTATCAAACAGAAAGCAAGTAGTATCACATAATAAATCTCTGTCTCAAACGACTACCTTCAATATTGGAGTACCGCAAGGCTCTATTCTTGGCCCTCTATTATTTGCCATATATATTAACGATCTACCTTTGCATCTTTCGTCGTCCCACGTTCAAGCGCTCATTAAACAAACAGCGAAAAAAGTCTACCAACTCGCTAAATTTAAAAACTTCCTTGATGAGGACACAAGGAAACTATTCTATACTTCTCACATACAGACACACTTTGACTATTGCTCTACAATCTGGGACGGTTGTTCTAATTCAAACACCAAGCGACTTTACTCTCTCCAGAAACGGGCCATGAGTCTAATTTATAGCAAACATTTATCTGACAATCCTAGCCTGTATAAACGCCTTCAGTTACTACCACTCCGCAAACGCCTGCTTTTCAATAAAGCTAAACTAATTCACAAAATCCTGCATCGGAATGCCCCAAATTACCTTTGGCCATTGTTTAAATATAATGCTAGACACAGTAAACGTTTAAATATATTACACATTCCGAAGCCTAGGATTGACTTACACAAAACAAGCTTAACGTACGCTGAATCTCAGCGGTGGAACAATCTTCCACAAGAAATCAAAGACATCACCAATCCCTATTCATATAATTGCAAACTATTCCGAACACTATCTCAGTACGGATTACCTTCCCCCTTAATAATAAAGATAATAATAATAATAACAAAACCCTAGTATAACAGCCAGTCCCCTTTTGGTAGGCCAGTATATTCCACATGGTTAATAACAAGTGTCAGACCATTATCTAATATTGCTGTTTCGTGTAGTTTTGATGTTCGCATTTTGACCATGCCTTTATAATGCACATTTTTTATATTGTTGCTGTTCTCTGTTAGCCTTGAATGATGTGTGAATGAAATAATGTATGAAAGAGAGTGATAGAAGGGCAGAATGTTAGACGGGCCTACCTTCCCAATTCTTAACCCTTTGAAAATAAAGTTTGTTCGTTCGTTCGTTCGTTCCCTCTCTCTCTCACCCTCTTCTCTCTTCTTCCTTTCACAAATGGCGTCACGAGCAGGATGTCGATCTCAGGGCAATAATGATGTATTACTGGTGGCGAGACGCCACAAAAATAAATAGGTGGACATGTGACCGTCTGCGAGACTATGTCCCACAAACTGCCAAGAAGTACCTAAGTTCATCGACCAGGATATTTTTTAAACGGTTAGGGAGTTCAGGGCCTCGGACGACAAACGACCTGGTAAACTCTAGGTTACCCCAACAGTAAGTAAAGTAGGATGCACTTCTCCTACTTCTTAACACCGAACTATCCGTGTAGATAATCACATCACGTGGGTGAGCATTATACTGAATTATTTGCTGGATTTCCACTTCCGTGGCCCCTGCTGGCCACTCCGTGCACTCCCGGCTCAATGTGATTATAACTCTGCACAAGTCTGACTGCTCCGCTGGCACTCTAACCCACTCCTCTCCTCGCCTAATGTTCTCCAAGATGCACACCTGTCTGATCTTATCCCCCGCCTGAGCCATCCATGATTTCCCTCTAATCAGTCTCTGATCCTTAACTGCACCAAGCGCCTCATGCAACGAGTGATCTGTGTCTGCAGCTACTTTGAGGCACGCCTTCGCCTGCATCACCTTGTCCCTATCAGCAACAGTCGGCAGACCAAGGATGTAACGCATACACACTACTGAGGTGTCTCTGGTGCATCCCAGAGTAACCCGCATAGCTTCGTTTTGTATGCGCTCTAATTTCACCAGCTGACTCTTTGAGACAGTGAGCAATCACAGTCCATAATCAGTCACTGAGAGGATCAAGTGCTGATACAGTGTGAAGAGCATTCTCTGCTCTGTGTCCGTTGCAGCCATAGTTTTTAGTGCATTGAGTCCCTTTTAAGATCTTGTCACAACCGTCTCCACATGGTCCTTGAAGGACAGACTCCTGTCAAATGTGACTCCCAAATACTTCAGTTTGTTCTCTCTGTTGACGGTTCTACCATATATTGTGAGGCTTGGGACATCAGCACTCACAATCCTATTGTCCAGAGAGCACCACAAAACAGTTGCCTTTTCCGGGTGGATGACAGCACTCATTTCAGTGCATCAATCAATCACTTTGTCTACTGTCGCCTGTAGCTCTTGGGCTGTTTGCTCCCTATCTCTCCCCTGCCTATATGCAAGAATATCATCTGCAAAAGTTAGTATTCTTCCAACCCCTGGTGCTTCTAGGTTTGCAATCTTGCTCGTATACACATTAAAGAGCACCTGTGAGATTACAGATTCCTGTGGCAGTCCCGGGGTTAAAATGTGTGGCTCTGAGGTCCATGCGCCCAGACGAAGAGCAACCCGACGAGAATGCAGGACGGCTGCTATCCAGTTCACCATCCAGGGATTGACCCCCCTTCTCATTCAGTGCGGTCATCAAAATATCATAGCGAACTCTTATTGTACACATCCTCGAGATCAAGCGCGGCCGCCATCGTTTCCTGTCTACTCTAAACGTCAATGGCAAAAGTGGCTGCATTTGACCAGGTATCTTTTCCTGGCCTGTAGCTCCCCAGGCCTCTTGGAAGAAACTTCCCCCTTTCCAAAAACTCTTGCAGCTTGACGGCGACTATCTTACTAGTTAAATTAAGTGGCAGACCTTTTAGCATAAATGTTATTCAAGTATATGCCCCAATAGGAGAATCCAGTAAAGATAGTGTTGGGTAATTTTATAATGACATAGAGTCTGCCTTAAAGAAATGTAAACATTCAGAAATAAACATCATAATAGGGGACTTCAATGCAAAAGTAGGAAATCAAGGTGATAGATACACAGTAGGAAACTATGGTTTATGAGAGAGAAATGAAAGAGAATACAGACTCGTAGAGTGGGAAAAAGAACAGGGAATGATTGTAGGAAACACCTAGTTTAAGCACCTAGAAGATTATGGACATGGAGGAATGCTGATAACAGGATTAGAAACCAGACTGACTACATTCTGATTAGCAGAAGATTCAGAAACGCGTTAACAATAGCAAAAACTATTCCCAGTGCTGATTGTTATAGTGACCAGAGATTACTTACAGGAACATTGAGGATAAAGTTGAAGAAAGTCAAGTATATAACAGGAAACACTAAATATGATTTGTGTACATTGAGTAATGACAAGGAAATACAAAACAAATTCAACATAAAAGTACAGAACAGATTTGAAATATTGTCTGATCTAGAGATCCTATTCCAGGATGTGTATTATCAATGGGAAATGTTGAAGAATTCAATCAGTTTGGCTGCAGAAACAACTATTCAAGAATTAAAGAAGGTGGGTCGTAGGAAATGGATGACTGAAGAAATGTTACACCTAACTGAAACAAGAAGACTCAACAAAAAAAATTCTGCCAAATATGAAGAAATTCACAGACAAGTCAGACTATTATGTATGGAGACAAAAGAAGCATAGCTTGAGGAAAGTGCTTAGAAATTGAAAAACACAACAGTCAAAATACCAAATTAGTGCACAAAAGAATTCAGGAACTTACTAATAAAAGAACAAGTACATCAACAGGCTGCATAAAAACTAAAGATGTCAAAATCATAATAGAAAAAGATCAGATTATACATTTATGGACATATTATATGAAAAACCTTTATGAGGATAACACAGCGGAACAGTATGATATTAGATTTAATAATGAAGGATCGCCAATTGTGAAGATGGGGGTTCGAAATGTTCTTAAGCATATGAAAGCTGGCAAGGCCCCCGGTGCAGATAACATCACAACAGAAATGATTAAAACTTTAGAAAAATACGGAATAGATCAAGTCACCAGACTGCTGAACACATTATATGATACTTTAGATATACCTTCTGAATTATGTAACTCTGTATTTATTGCAATACCAAAGAAATAAGGAGCCTTGGAATGTGATCAACATAGAACAATTAGTATAATGAGTCACATCACAAAGATTTTGCTACGAATTATCATGCAAAGAATGAGGAAGAAAATTCAACCTGAAATAGGGGAAGAACAATGTGGGTTTATAGAAGGAAAGGGTACAGTAAATGCTGTGTATATGCTGCGAACATTTATTGAACGTGCTATAGAAATAAACAAGGATATACATCTTTGTTTTATTGACTACACAAAGGCTATTGATAGAGTTAAACATGCCAACATGATGGATATGCTTGCAGGTCTACAAATTGATGGGAAAGACATTAGACTTATAAAAATCATATATTGGAAACAACAAGCTGCCATAAGGATTGATAATGAAGTGGGACAATATCAGCCTATTAAGAGAGGTGTTAGGCAGTGATGTGTATTGTCTCCATATCTTTTTTCCCTAAACAGTAAAAATATTTTCAGAAATGTAGAAGATATAAATGGAATCACCATTGGAGAACGAAACATCAATAACATTAAATACGCAGATGATACAGTATTGATTGTAGACAATGCGCAGGATCTGCAACAATTAGTAGATGCGGTTGTTGTACACAGTGAGCAACCGGGTTAGAATTAAATTGTAAAAAGACACAGGTTATGGTCGTCACTAGGAAGAACGAAGTACCACAATGTAATATACAAGTAAATGGGAATGTTCTTCAACAAGTGAATCAGTACAATTATCTCGGAACAGTCATAACATCTGATGGGAGATGCCTTAAAGAGATTAGAACAAGAATCGCCGTGGCGAATGCAACCTTTAGCAAGATGAAAAACATTCTGACCAATAAAATGATGTCAATTGAAACGAGAAAAAGAGTGTTGAGAGGATACATAGAGCATGTTCTCTGTATGGATGTGAAACTTGGACAATGAGCAGTCAAGCGGAAAAAAACATCTGAAGGCTGTGGAAATGTGGTTTCTGCGGAAAATACAAAGAATACCATGGACAGACAGAAAAACCAATGACCAAGTACTACAGGAGACAAATGAACATCGTAAATTGATTAGAGACATTAGATGTAGACAGTCAAAATTTTTTCGACATGTTATGAGAAGAAGTGGATTGAGAACTTAGTGACAACTGGCAAGATCTAAGGGATCAGACCAAGAGGAAAACCGAGAGGCAAATACCTGGATGGTTTGACCACATGGCATGGACGAGACAGGAACACTGAGCTGATCCACGACTCTGGGATCTAGTGAAATGGCGAGTCATGAGCGCCTACGCTTTCCGGCATGTTACATGATTGATTGATTATTTACTTGCTTATATAAATTAGCATAACAAGAGGCTAGCAATGCGTTGATTAATTAATCACCCCGTTTATGAAAAAATATGTCTAAACGGGTTGTGGTGGACTGACCATCATCAATAAAATTATAGAAAGGGGCATAACAACATAACAGTTATATCAAGGGAATAAACTCAAAGTAAATTAAATTTATTATGTGATTTAAATAGTGGTAGAATTTCTTTTGGATTGTTATGAAATTTTATCAGCAATTAGCGAAATATCTATGTGGTATAAAATGCAGGTAAAAGGTTAAGAAAACTTTTAAGGTTGTATTAAAATTGTGACATTATTTTATACATGTCAGAATTTTATTACGGACATTCATATTTTATATTTCTCTACAAAATTACATTTAATGGTTTATTCTTTCAATGGTAGTCAGTCACCTTAATATCAAACATGTTTTTTTTTGGCTGTCCTTGACTTTGGGACGTAATTTGCAAATAACTATATATCTGTGATCGGTATTTGGCTTACAAATCTTTAACTCGAGAAATAAAAAAGAACACAAGAAAAAAAAAAAAAAGATATATACAAGATTGTTGTACTAGAATAGAGCAATATCATAAGACTGGAAGAGATTACGTACTGTACAACGAAATGAAGTTATTGACAAAAAAAGTTAAACCTCAATTGAATGTTATCTGTGACAAGATGGGAAATCATTCAATCATTGGCACCTTGCCGTCTTGACAGACGATAGTTTGGTACATTGCGCTTCAAAAAGGCATAATAACTATAACCTATGGCGGTAGTGAATGTGACTGATAAGGCCAATTCGCGCTGTGAATGTTTGTCCAAAGTGGATGCATGTGAACACATGGTCATTTCCACCATCATGCACTATCTTACGTTCCGCACGCTCAGTGTGCAACTTATTTGCAATCATTTTCTCCTTTGTCTTTATTCCATTTCTGATATTTGCCCTCCAAGCAACACGATCAGCGGCGACTTGCTCCCAATGTGCATTATCAATGCCTGTATCAATCATGTCACGCTTACATACATCTTTGTATCGTAGTAGAGTCCGACCCTGAGATCTCTTACCCATCTCTAGTTCACCAAAAAGATGTCCTTGGTATTCTACCATCATCCATCCTCCTAACGTGTCCTATCCATCTGAGTCTTCGAAGACCGAGCATGAAACAAACCGTCACACAACCTGATCTTTCCAATACTTCAGTATTTGTGATTTTTCCTTGCCACTTAATACCAAGTATTCTTCGCAGACACCGCATTTGAAAGCTGTTTAAACGTTTCTCTTGGTGTGAGTAAGTTGTCCAGGCTTCATTGCCGTAAAGAAGAGTACTAAGGACACAGGCTTGATAGACAAGGACTTTTGTTTTGGCAGTAACCTATTATGTTGCATGAACTTTACAGAGAGTGAATATTATATTATGATAATAAGTTGCCGCATAGTTGCACTAATAATACTCATTCTATGATTGTCCGAAATATTTTAACTGCCCCAGCATTCATCTGATACAAAATTATGTGTAGTCCTTCTCTCCGGATTAAATAATTCTTCACGTATCTAAATAGTTTTCCCCCGCATCAGACCATCGCATTTCACAATAGGTACGAATATTAACAACAATTTGTTATTATGCATGTGGCAAAAAATCATACAATTTTACTTCCTAAATTTACTTCCTTAGTCTCTTATAGCCGTCTCCCTGGTCTAGAGGTTACACGACTTTCTCCGTAATCTCGTATACTCTCGTAAGTAAGGTGACGTTGCGCAAGAATCGGTATCGGTTCTCTCCGCGTCGGTAACTTACGGGGTATGTGAGCCGGTCGCTCAGAAAGCAATGGCAAACTACTGAGCGTAATCTTGCATAGAAATCAACAATCAGCTGACAGATGCTGATGTTAACAGCGATGTCCTGTAAAGGATATGCGAATTTATTTTTTTTTAAGTCTCTTATAGCATATATAAATTAGAATAAGAAGAGGCTAGCAATGCGTTGATTAATCACCCCTTTTATGAACAATTATGTCTAAACAGATTGCGGTGGACAGACCACAGTCAATAAAATTGTAGAAAGGGACATAACAACATAACAGTTCTATCAAGAGAATATACGCAAAGTAAATCAATTATGTTATATGATTTCAATAATGGTAGTATATCTCTTAGCGTGTTATGGAATTTTCTTAGCAATTAGCGAAACATATTTTGGCATAAAATTCAGGTAAAACATTAAGCAAACTTCTAAGGTTGTGTTAAAATTGTGACATTATTTTATGCATGAGAGAATTTTATAACGGACTTTGATATTTCTCTACGATATTACATTCGATGGTTTTGTTCTGTCAATGGTACTTTTGCATGGGAGATTAATTATGTTTTTTGGCCGTCCTTGACTTTGGGACGTAATTTGCAAATAATTATATTATCTGTGATCGGTATTTGGCATATAAATCTTTAACTTGAGAAATAAGAAAGACGTGCGTCGTCGCGTCACCGTCGTTTGTCGTCGTTATTCGCACTGCGAGCGCTAACAAGTCAAGTCGCCTGAACAAGTCAAGAAGCCTGATACGGGAGAAAATGACCAAGGCTATGATTCACTGGATGCCTACAACCGCAAAGATTGAAACAATGAAGCAAATAGCCGCGGATATTTCGGGAGATATAAATGTGGAAGTGCTTAAACTTAAAAACAGCACGGACAAGTGGTTACTTCTATGCAACCCGATAGAACCTCTGCCACATTACGTGGACATGGAGTTGGACGGGGTAGAAGGTAAGCTACACCGTCTCTTTATCACAGTTCCTGGGCGCCGTACGGCATGTACAGTCTGTGGGAAAGACTCTTACTGGAGTAAGAAATGTCCGACCAAAGTACAAACCCAGAAGGGACCTAGACTGGCACAACAAGTCACCTCGAACTCCCAGACAGTTCACCATAGTAAGGAGGATGAAGACGGTTTCCAGCTGGTCAGTAGGAAAAAGGGACGCTCAACCAAGAGCCTGTCTGACGGTGAGAGCTCGACACCTCCAGCCCGCCAAACACCTGTTACCACGTAGCCGCCCCTCAACAACCACGACTAACCTACACCGCCTGAAGCTCACAGGTCAAACAAAAAGAAATGTGTAAGTAATTATACTGAACAGATAACGACCAGCGCCATGACCGGAAGAGACAGTGATAATATTAACACACCACCACGACAAAGAAACCTGTCAGATTTTTCTCCACGCCTCGTTATTGACTTCGATATTTCAAGCCCGGCGAAAGAATCTACTGAATATATCCAGAAATGATAACATGAATACAGACAGTTTGGAACAAGAAACATAATTATACTCAATCGTTTCTTATATTAAAACAAAAATGGCAGCAGAAATTAAAATAATGAGTATTAACATTCAAGGTATAAGATCCAACACTAATCATCTAATCCCACTCATAAACAAATATAAACCTGATTTTATACTCATACAGGAAACTAACGTTAACACCGGCGACACGCATCATATATCACAACATGCTTAGGTCTAAGACACTCATGTTTTAGTCTTAGTTCTCAACATATCGGATTATGTACATCAATAATACAGACATCGGACAGATGGCAGATTATAGAGAAGGACAGGGACTGCCAGGGTAGTTAGTTAGTTAGTTAGTTAGTTAGTTAGTTAGTTAGTTAGTTAGTTAGTCGACAGATCATCCTCATTGTACATCGAACCATTCAGTCCATAAGTGCTCGGATCCCCTCCTCAGCAAATCCCGCAGCGTGTAGCGGCTAACGACACCAATTCTGTGTTGGTTTATCAATCTTCTTTGGCTTCCTGCCTAGTGTTCTTGTTTAGCCACCCCTCTTTTAATTTGCTGTTCTCGCAGTCTGGCCATGGTTGTAGATTCACAGTCATCACTTGGTTCACGCAGAAGTCTTACTTCTCGCAGAGCATTCAGAATGTCAGCCTGGTCCATGGCGCGTCCGCCCTCCACCGTAGCCTCACCTGCGAGCTTGTCAGCCCGCTCATTTCCTTGTACTCACGCATGCCCTGGCACGAAGATGAAACTAATCTTTGCCAGCCGAGACCGCTCCAGAGGCAGCAACCATTCTCTTCGGATCAACCCCACCTCTATCCTCTTGATCATGTTCAATGAGTCGCTAAGGAAACATGCCCTAGTGAATGTCTGTGTCTCGAGCCATGTTATTGCTTTACTTACTGCCATGACTTCCATAGTCAGGCTACTTGTGGTTTCAGTGAAAGCACTAGAGTCCTCCTTCACAATTCTCCCTCCGGCCCGAGCCGTAAAGGCTCATGAGCTTCTCACATGTCGGACGACCGACCCATCTGTGCAGATGACAGCATCACCGTCTAGCGAATTCTCGAAAATCAACGCTTGTACTTCATCCTCCACAGCAGCCGGATTTCTTGTCTGCATTTTCTGTCTAGTTGGATGCAAACTGAAAAGGATGTGCAGATATCTGTTGGCACTTGTACCCACTCCTCGCCAGGTTCTAAGTCATCAAGTGAATACACCTGTTGAAGAATGTCTTCGGCTTGACCCATCCACGACCGTCCTCTTTTTAACCTGTTGCCCTTCACCTTTATAATTTCACTATGCAGTGGATGATGTGTGTTTGCGTTAACTCTGAGGTAGAAGCGTGCTCTGCAAACTTGTATTCTGTCTTCAATGGTTCGAAAATCAAGAAGGTAGCGAATCGCCCTGCATGCTGTATCTCTTGTACATCCAAGAATAATGCGCATAGCTTCATTCTGCATCCTTTCCATCCTTTCTATCTGCTTACGACTGAGTCAGGATTGCCATTGCATACTCAAAAACAGACATGACCAGCCCCTCATACAGAAGACATAGATGACGCTGCTCACAGTTTGCTGACGCCATCACCCGCATCGCAGCCAAACCCCGCTTGGCCTTTGTTATCACCTGGTCTATGTGCTCATTATAAGCAAGACTTCGATCAAACCGTATCGCCAGGTAATTCATTGCCTGCGTTCTATCCACCGTCTCTGAACACAGCTTTACAGTTGGTGTTGGAGGGTAATCTTGTCCTGGCAGGGTAGGATAGCTATAGTACAAGTGGGAAATAACATACTTAAATACACAATTGTCAACATACACGCACCGCCTGACTACAGAAATCAGCCGCTCTTCTATCAAACAATGGAAAATTTATTATCACGCTCATATCGGGGTCACAACATCATTTTAGGGGGTAATTTTAATTGCGTACTTTCGGCGCATGACCTTATAAATGGAGATGTAAGAATGAAAATTAGAAACACAACAGGGGAAGAGGAACATCAATTAGACACATTGCAAACAATTTTAGACATTTATGGGCTAACAGACGCACACAGGCAGACGCATCCCCATGGAACAGATACAACACACACAAACAATGCGCATAACAGAGCAGCGCGATTAGATAGAATTTATGCGCCCATAACACATCATATAACACAAGTCAAGCATTTACAGGAGACACTGAACTTCACAGATCATAAGGCTGTAGTTGCAACAATAAACACAGTACAAGCAACACATCTTAGAAGGTCTCCCCATTGGAAATTTAACAGCACACTTTTACAAAATCAGGACTATGTAGATTGCATAATAAAACTGGTCCTCACATACACAAGCGATATACCAGAGGGTAATGTGCGAGAACTATGGGAAACACTTAAACAAACTATACGAGAGAGAACTCTTTACTAGCGGTATTCTCTGAATCTTTCCACAGGCAAGAACTCCCATCCAGTTTAAACACGTCTTACATCACTCTTATTCCGAAGGAGAACACCGACAAGACACGGGTAAAGAGTTACAGACCGATCCTGCTTTTAAACGTAGACTACAAGATTTTAACAAAGGTTTTGACGAATAAATTGAAACCATTAATGGCATCTCTCATTCATGAAGACCAGCAATGCAGTGTACAACACAGGAATATCCAGCAACACACACACTTCATAAGGGACATCATCAACTACACACATCAGAAAACTGTCAGTCTTCAATTCTCTCTTTAGATCAAGATAAAGCATTCGACAGAATATCTCACTCATACCTCCACAAAACTCTCTCACACTGCAACGTGGGAAATTAGTTTTGGACATGGGTCATAATTTTTTATTTGAAACCGGAAAGTCGGATTCTATTAAACCATACCCTAACCAATTCTTTCAGGTTGACTAGGTCAGTGAGACAGGGATGTCCCGTGTCCCCATTACTGTACGTTGTCACTCAAGAGCCACTTCTAGAAAAGATACGACAGGACGACAATGTCAGCGGTACGTTCATACCAGGGAAGGGTGAACAAAAACTGCGTGCTTATACGGACGATACAATTTTCTTTCCGACAACTGAAATATATGTACGGTTTATCTTGGAAAAGTTCTCGTTTTTTGGCAAAGGGGGTGGGGCAAAATTAAACGTCCAAAAATCTACTATAATGTTGTTCTTTTTTTTTTTTTTTAGTCGTTGGATCAACATCACGGCACACGGGTGCAACCCATAAGTGCTCCGTTCTCCTCCTAACTCAAACCTGAGTCTGGAGAAACTACTATAATGGGCTTAGGCAAATGGATAAATAAGGCGGATTTTCCATTTGACTTAACATCAAACAATATTATAAAATTGTACCGAATAGTCTTCCCATGTCACCCAAATCAGACACACAAAGACACGTGGCAAAATCTAGAGAAGAAAATAACAGATATGTTACAGAGGTACAAATACAAAACAACCACCATATTTGGTAGAAGTACCATTGTTAATACACATATAATTCCACAAATACTATATCTGTGCACAGTCCTAGATCCCCCACGTCAGACTGTCACAAACATAAACAAAGACATTAGACGCTTTGTGTTTGGCAGCACCATCTACAGTATCAAACATACTACACTCATGAAAGACAAAATATATGGAGGTATCGCCCTCCAAGACATAACAACCAAAATACAAGCACTTTGGATCAAACACGTAGGCGAAATCCTACAACACCCATAAAAACACCCTTTAGCACACTATTACATTGGAATTAGGCTGTCTAATTTAAAACCTTTTAGGAATACATCCTAACATTGCTTTGGCACTCTCCCAACATTTTACAAAACATGTATTTCAGCCATTAAAAGACCTGCAAGATTACTACACAAGAAAACACATACAATCTACAAGCATTTAGTTAAACTACAAGCAACTCCAGTACACCTCAGAATTAAAAGAGGACATTGATATTTCATAAAAGATTATACAGAAACTTTCTCTAATATTAACAACAAGCAGATTACCCCAAAAGCAAAGAAAATTACATACAGGCTTGTTTACAGCATGACCACAACAACAAAGAGAACAGAAAAAATAACTAAAGAAATACTACAGTGTCCGCTTTGTAGACGGAACGTCCAAAAATCAGAAGAGAACATCTATTACGAATGCAACACAACCATGCCAACAAGAAATCTCCTACAAAACATCCTAAATACTCATGCAAAACAAAGAATAGATGTTTACAAAGCAATCATTATAAATTCAATTCCTTACTCCACACAAGACATCCACACAAAGCTACTTGTTCTATTGGCAGAGTACAGACATCTTATATGGACAGTAAGAAACAACGCATTATACAATCACAGAACACTCACCAAAGAAAGTGTCCAACAACTTTATCAACAAAAATTCTCAAACATTCTAACCTTAGCCCCACAAGCGCATATCCCGTAAGAGTTTTGCCCAAAGACAGCACATATTACAGAAGAAGCAAATAAATTGTTTCAAACAAAAGATACTACAACTGTAAATGTGTGTATTGACGGTATTAATTGTCACGGAAATAATGTGAGTTTAATGATTCCCTGATAAACTCGAATAGTAAGATTAATGACAATGTAGGAGAAGGGTTAACCGTCGAGTACTTCATTCTGAGATGAGGACGAATTAAAAAGCAGTGACCGACTGGTATAAAAATAGGATATTGTGAGGAGTCATTGACCAGCGATGTTAACGGACAGAACAACAGGGAGACTTCGAGAACTGGAAAATGAACGGAGAAGGCGATCAATGGGTTCTGACGCTTTGCAGTATTAGCGTAAGGGGAACCCAGGGAAACAGCGTAAGAACGGAACGAAACGAGCAACTAATCACTACGTGATTTCACCGCCTTTTGATGTGCAGGATACGTCAAGAGACGAGTGTTGAGGTATGAACATCAAACAATAACGGAGGATGGGCCACTCGATATAAATAGTAGAAATTGGGTTTTCTGTTTTAGTGTGTGTTCCAAACTGGACAGAGATATATATTAATCCCAGGTGTGGAAAAGAAATTATAGTCCCGTATTGTTTAAGGCAATTGGATATTAGTGCCGATGTGCTTAATTATTAATTTCGATTCCGGGATGATAATAGAAGATATAAGGTAAACTAATCTTAGCGTAATAGTAGCATAGGGATATAGGTGTTTGTTCTTGATTTGTGGCATTGCATTCGTTTATCTAATCGTGTAAACTTTAGTGCACTCATAAATCGTATGTCCGTATGTTTTTCGGAGGCTTCTCAGTATGGCTAGAGAAGGACTCTCACATAAGAAAATAATATGAAGCAGACTCATATCACCGGATTACCTATCTCCTCCACAGGTTCCAATCCCCCTATTGAAATCGGAGAAGAAATGAAGGTTACTTCTCTTGAGCAAATCAAGTACCTACTTAGAACCAACAAGAACGTAGACATGTTTTAATATGAAGAAGTGATAACGTAACGTCAAATACAGAACACTGTATGCTCAAACGAATATACAACTAAAGCCCTTAAAAGGAAAAGACGTTAACCTGTGACAAGCAGGGATACTTAAAACTGCATGCAATTGCACTGTGCAGAAACATTAAACTTTATTAACAAGAGACATTGTGTAGAACATATATAGTAACTCTAGACAATGTTGGATAGTGGCGGTGTGTATTCAGGGGTGGACTATATTACCTTCAAAACACAGGAAATATCTGGATTTCAGTGACTTACCAAATCGGATTATTTTCTGGTGATAAGACATTGAACAGTTTTTTTTTCAAGAATTGGATTAAGTCCAGACTCAAGCAGGTGGAGATCATCCAGGGTGAGATCACTCAATTTCTATGTGTGCTGTCCTGTGTTTTAGTCGACAGAAGAGGCGAGAAAGTATACGGCACATACGAAGTCAAAAGTCCTATCTTGCATTCACACTAGCAGACAATACCAACTACATATACACAGTCCATCCATACACCAGACATAGTTGTATTTAATAAATATTTTATTAATTGTTGAAGGAAACTGTTGTCGGAGTATGTGATGAAGGAATAATAGAGAGAGAGAGAAAGGAAAAGATATATGGAAGGGAAGACAGAAGGGAGGAGTGTAGACAGAAGTCAGTCAAGTATCCCAAAGAAGAAGAAGTAATAAGGTGTGCTTGTTCATTCCACGTTCCTCCCGGGACGACAAGTGACATTAAATGGTGGAGCATAGCGGGGTACAGCCAATGCTTAGTGGTACCATCCCTAGCGAGGTACCTGCATATAGGTACATTAAAAGGTAACTGCATAGCAGGGTACATGCATATTGATACCTACATATTGTGATATACCTGTAAGTATAGATAATGATGACTTTTAATGGAAGCCTGTCCAGGGGATATATGGTGCCAGTACTTTAATGTTGTGGACCTTACAGTGAGAAAGATCCAGACAGGATAATTGTGGATAGGTGTTCAAACACAGTACTTACCTGTTCACACTTTCACACGTCTAAATAAGTCTTTATCCTATATCTTCTCGTGAGGTTGTGAGAGTAGGGCTGGGGTACTGTGTGATGTCATATATAACATATAGATATTAACATATATATATATTTAAGTGAGATAAGTAGTACATACTTACTGCCTTAGGGTCTCTTTACCCAACCTGCGGACTTACCTTCTTTTACTATGGCCACTCATAAACTAGAGATGGAAGAACTGAGGGAAAGGGGTGAAGCAATGGGGTTGTCTGGACAAGCCCTATCCGAGTATATATAAGTGGTAGAAAGAGATCGTCGTCAAGCAGAAAGAGAAGATCGAAAGGCAGAGCTCGAGCTTAGAAGAATGGAACAGGAGGCCAAGAAACTGGAAATGGAACAGGAGGCCAAGAAACTGGAAATGGAACAGGAGGCAAAGAAACTGGAACAGGCGGCCAAGAAACTGGAAATGGAACAGGAGGTCAGGAGACTGGGACTGGAACAGGACAACAAGAGGTTGCAAGCAGAGGAAGCCAACAAGATAAGGGAACATGAATACCGCATGCGAGAACTGGAGCTCAAGACACAAACGAAGGGAGAAACTGACGGGGCAGAAGGAGGATCCTTTTCCCATGGTTCACTCAACATGAGTGGACATGGTTACCATGCCATGAAGTTTCCCTTGGCGGTCTTTGATTTAAGTAAAGAGAAGATATACCAGTTTTTGGATCGGTTCGAGGCCATGGCAGTCGCTATGGGACTGGATAGAAGCCGATGGGCTCTTAAATTATCCCAGGCATTACGAGGGTCGGGTTACGAGGTCTACACACGCCTACCTCCAGGACATGAAAATAATTACGAGGAATTAAAAGCCGCTTTGATGAAGCATTTTGAAATCACAGCACAAACGTATCGGAAGAAGTTTAGATCGTCTAGACGGGAGCCGGGAGAGCTCTTCGCCGCCTACAGTTTAAGGCTGAAATCCTACCTCCAAAAATGGATAGATTTGGCGGAGTTCAAGCGGGACTATGATAGTTTGAAAGAGCTCATGGTAGTCGACCAGATGCAACAGCAAATGTCAGAACCACTGAAGACATTTTTAGGAGAACAAGGGGCGGAACGGCTGGATGTTGTGAATAAGCTGGCGGAAAGATTCGTAGAAGTCCATGGGGAAGCTAAAGAAACTAATATACAACCCACAAAAGGTCAGGAGAAACAAGACCGAATGAAACCTAAGAATTCGGAAGGAAGAAAAGTGGAACCTTATATAAAGGCGTCAACGGAGAGTTCAGAGAAGGTGAAGGAAGGAAACCATAACACCTCGAATTCTCCATCTAAACGACCGTGGTCCGAGAAGTGGTGTTCAATCTGCAAGGTGCCCTCTCATAACACAAAGGACTGCAGATCGAAGTCGAAAAGTTATCACTTCGCGGCATGCCAAGTGATTCATAAGAAGGTGATCACAGACAAGGCTGAGGTCGGTGAAAAAACGCTGAACAAAGAAAGCACACGGCAAGTTTGGAAGGGAAAATGGTGCACACACTGTAGATCTAAAACACATAATACTGTGGACTGCAGATGCAAGGAAAACGTCGAGGAGATGGAACACACTCAGGACCAAGAGAGACCACCTGTGGTTGAACTGATTGAAGTCAATGGCCAGCAGGTGGCTTGTCTCTACGATTCATGTTTGGATGGGGAAGCTGTGATAGATGCCAGCCTGGTAAGCCCACACCAACTTACAGGGGAGACCATAGAGATACAGCCGGCAATGAGGAGTGCTGTTACCATGACGCTGCCAATCGCCAAGGGGGGGGGGGATTAAATCCAGGTACGTCACGGGCATTATTCCAGCTGCTGTATTATCTAACTCCTTATTTCCCATGATCATTGGAACGAAATATGTCTTTTTGGGGATGCCCAAACAGCCAGCCTACAGGGGAGCAGTAGCCAGTGGATCTCAAGGGAAGGAAAAAGAGGCAGAGATACTATGCGACAACTCAAAGATAGGAGAATTGCATACTGCCCAGAGGAAGGATACTACGTTGCGTCCTTGCTACAGGAAGCTGCAAAGAAGTGCTGAGCCACCAGAACCGGGACAGTACTTTCTGAAGAATCGACTACTCTATCGGAGAGCTGGGAGGGGAGACAACCTGCACGAGCAGTGGGTGGTTCCAGAGACCCACCGTCCTCACATTCTTCAGAGTGGACACACCATAGCCGAGAATCGACATATAGGCGTCAGAGAGACATTGCAGCAAATTTCCGGCCATTATTGCTGGCCAGGAATGACCGGTGATGTACGCCGGTGGGTGAAATCTTGTTCAGAGTGCCAGAAAGCCACACCCAACAAGTGGACTAAGAGTAAAATAGCTCTTAAAGTGGAAGACAAAGTGGAAGTGTGGGGTCCAGCAGAGACCAATATACTCCAAGTAGGATGGAAAGGACCTTATCCTGTGGAAAAGGTGGTGTCCAAAAACATCTACAAAATCCGGATCGGGGAAGAACTGAAAAATCTCCCTAGACATCTCATTAAGAAATATGAGGAGAGATCCGAGAGTAAAGCTTCACACTTTATGGTGATGGCAGCCATTAAGAAAACGGTTACAGTTCCAGACGAAGACCAGAGATCGCCAGTACAACATAGGAGGACCTATAGGACAGTACGTGATAGGTCAGATTTACCTAACGACGGGAGGAGGGAAATCACACGTCAGGGAAAGGACAAGAGGGAAACCTTCACTAGTAACCAAATTCAGAAGGGGTGGGTAACGTCGGGAAAGGCGAGAAATACCCAGGACTCCAACCGAAGATTGGCTGACCATATTCAATATCGTCCAAGATGGTCCTGGAAGCAAAAGTCCAGGATGTTTGGGAAAGAGGACTCGATCCAACGCGGAAGAGGTGGAACATCCCCAGACGCAAGGCCGACGGGAATAAAGAGAATATGGAAACAGTGTTACAGTCAGGATGGAACAATCCGTCTGTATTGTGAGCCGTCGCATAAGCAAGTCGAAAGGAGGTCGACAGGACGTACAGGGCAGATGTGCCAACACTAGTTTCGGACATGAGTAGTATAGTAGGGTGTCTATGAGGTCGCCTACTAGATGAGGAGGTGAGCCATGTGAGGATCCAGTCATATCATCAACACGTGATGTTCATAGCTACTTCGTTGAAGCTCAACGCACGGTGGATGTGATGGTCGGTGTTGCGGCAGCAGTACAACTTCACAGTGGAATACATCCCGGGTAAGGAGAATGTAGGAGCGGATTTCCTATCTATACATCCAACTCCAGAGGAAGAGGAATAGGGTGGGGAATCATTGGAATCAAAACTACAGTGAAGAAGAGTCGACGCGGTCTACTCTCTTAAGAGGGGGCCTATGTCACGGAAATACTGTGAGTTTAATGATTCCCTGATAAACTCGAATAGTAAGATTAATGACAATGTAGGAGAAGGGTTAACCGTCGAGTACTTCATTCTGAGATGAGGACGAATTAAAGAGCAGTGACCGACTGGTATAAAAATAGGATATTGTGAGGAGTCATTGACCAGCGATGTTAACGGACAGAACAACAGGGAGACTTCGAGAACGGGAAAATGAACGGAGAAGGCGATCAACGGGTTCGGACGCTTTGAAGTATTAGCGTAAGGGGAACCCAGGGAAACAGCGTAAGAACGGAACGAAACGAGCAACTAATCACTACGTGATTTCACCGCCTTTTGATGTGCAGGATACGTCAAGAGACGAGTGTTGAGGTATGAACATCAAACAATAACGGAGGATGGGCCACTCGATATAAAAAGTAGAAATTGGGTTTTCTGTTTTAGTGTGTGTTCCAAACTGGACAGAGATATCTATTACAAACAGGTGTGGAAAAGAAATTATAGTCCCGTATTGTTTAAGGCAATGGGGCATTAGTGCCGATGTGCTTAATTATTAATTTCGATTCCGGGATGATAACAGAAGATATACGGTAAACTAATCTTAGCGTAATAGTAGCATAGGGATATAGGTGTTTGTTCTTGATTTGTAGCATTGCATTAGTTTATCTAATCGTGTAAACTTTAGTGCACTCATAAATCATATGTCCGTATGTTTTTCGGAGGCTTCTCAGTATGGCTAGAGAAGGACTCTCACATAAGAAAATAATATGAAGCAGACTCATATCACCGGATTACCTATCTCCTCCACAGGTTCCAATCCCCCTATTGAAATCAGAGAAGAAATGAAGGTTACTTCACTTGAGCAAATCAAGTACCCACTTAGAACCAACAAGAACATAGACATGTTTTAATATGAAGAAGTGATAACGTAACGTCAAATACAGAACACTGTATGCTCAAACGAATATACAACTAAAGCCCTTAAAAGGAGAAGACGTTAACCTGTGGCAAGCAGGAATACTTAAAACTGCATGCAAATGCACTGTGCAGAAACATTAAACTTTATTAACAAGAGACATTGTGTAGAACATATATAGTAACTCTAGACAATGTTGGATAGTGGCGGCGTGTATTCAGGGGTGGACTATATTACCTTCAAAACACAGGAAATATCTGGATTTCAGTGACTTACCAAATCGGATTATTTTCTGGTGATAAGACATTGAACAGTTGTTTTTTTCAAGAAGTGGATTATGTCCAGACTCAAGCAGGAGGAGATCATCCAGGGTGAGATCACTCCATTTCTATGTGTGTTGTCCTGTGTTTTAGCCGACAGAAGAGGCGAGAAAGTATACGGCACATACGAAGTCAAAAGTCCTATCTTGCATTCACACTAGCAGACAATACCAACTACATATACACAGTCCATCCAAACACCAGACATAGTTGTATTTAATAAATATTTTATTAATTGTTGAAGGAAACTGTTGTCGGAGTATGTGATGAAGGAATAATAGAGAGAGAGAAAGGAAAAGATATATGGAAGGGAAGACAGAAGGGAGGAGTGTAGACAGAAGTCAGTAAAGTATCCCAAAGAAGAAGAAGTAATAAGGTGTGCTTGTTCATTCCACGTTCCTCCCGGGACGACAAGTGACATTAATAACCTTACAAATATATTATTATTATTATTATTATTATTATTATTATGATTATTATTATTATTATTATTAATACTATTATTATTATTAATACGTTTATTACTACTGCAACCATTATTATTAATTTTCCCATTATTATATTTGAATGTGCAATATGAAATATATTGTGGATGTGTGTCTGTGTCGTTGGCAGTAACATATGTATGCGACTAGGTGTTGATGCAGTGTGTGTGTGTGTGTGTGTGTGTGTGTGTGTGTGTGTGTGTGTGTGTGTAGTGCATGTATTTGCACTCGCATATGTATGAGTGTGTTTGTGTGTGTGTGTGTGTGTGTGTGCGCGCGCGTGTAGCAGAATTTTAAAAAAGGCGATATCTGTAACAATACATGTATACAGGGGATCAACAAGTTCAGTTAGATTATTGTAGAACAGGCTTTATTTGTGATGGTTGATACAAAATCTCAATACAATCAAATGCGATGTTGACTTCTCTTCCATCGCCCTTGGTGTTTACTAACTAACCCCAACAACAAGCCACGTCACGACTTGAGCATCCTTCTAGCTGTTCTATCTTGATGCTCAAGCGTGCTGTAGGCTTGCACACCTAGCTGATACTAATAAGATATTCATTCTGCTACACCTCCCTGTGTTTTTAAAAGACTTTTCTTCTTCAAAAGTCTTTATTCCTAACCCCTTTTATCCTACATCTTCTCTCCCATAATTTCTCTAAGCCGCCTCAAACTAACTCTATTTTAGGTGAATATTTCCTTCCAATTGTACCACATAGCAACCCACTATGGAGTCATACTTCTTCTTCGTTTCTGACTCTTCAAACATAACACATATTATTTACATATCCTCAATAACATTTAAATCTCCGCTTAAAAATTCAAACGCTGTACCCTTCTGATACTACCTCAACTCCCTATTGTCATCACTACCCGTATTACCTCCACATTACTGCTTCTCCACTTTCAACTAACCTGAAATCACTCGCACACGATAGGAAGACAAAGAATCGGTGCGCACCGGAGATTCAAAGAAGTAGAACTCTTTCTCACAAAAAAACCACACTTAGCTAAATCACACACACCTTTACCCCCCTATGTCATTTGAGACTTTATGTAATAAAGTCTAAAACAATTATATCTTCTACAGTACCACTTATTATGGTAACAGTTTACGCTGCTATCTACAGCATCAAACACCAACCATCAAAAATTCACTCCCAAATGTCTATATATTACAGACCTCTTTCCCCATCACCTCACATAACTAATCTTTTCCTATACCTCACTCAGAATTCCCTCTTAATCTAGCCGAAAACTTCAGCAACCCACTAATGTTCATTTATTATGGGCATTTCTCCTGAACCTCAATTTATGCCGTTATCAACAGCAACAATATTCTTTCTCAGTCCACATATTACGGACCTCTAAAATCCCATGTTATTTAATCTATGTTCTCTGTGACCACAGCACTCCACACTTACCCCCCTTTGATATCTACAGTATATAGTTATTCTTCGAAGTAAAACATGGCATTCAATTCATGTTTTACTATTTGTTACTCACTTCTTCTTCTATAAAATCCATGTTAACTTGCGACCCCGTGGAGACCATGTTATAAACTTTCCCCACATTTACCCCACTGCTATTCACATTAATCTTTTCTTCCCCAATATGGCGTCCAATCCATATATATTCAATCAATGGTGACTTAATGTAGCTCTTATTTTTAACTTCCCCATAACCATTTTATTTGTGTAGTAACCCCGTCACTTAAGTATGGCCTATGTTTCCACAACTTAACCTCCCAACGCTGATTATCACAGCAATCTTGCTAGCAGAATATACTCATAAACTTGTTATTCACAAAGAGAATGTGTCTCTCTACTAGTCCTCAGTAGTTTATTACTATTTCCTGAACGAAGGGTCCTAAATAAAGCCCCATGTATTGCCTTTATTCAAGACAAAACCATGTAAATTAAACTTAACTTAACTAATTTCTAACATGTATATATAAACAAGGTAATTACCATTCACAATACAAGACAATTCACTTAAATTATGAGTGAAGCGAAATAAAATCACAACAGGACATCATACCCCCCCCCCCAAGTTTTTATACATCATTTATGTTTCCCCTCATATCAATAAAAGGTATTAACTCATTCAAAGAAAAACATATTTTAAAATAATATAACATACATCCTATATATTGTTAGTCTCTTTTTTGGACTAACAATAACTAACTTATTTATCTATTTAAGAAAACTCAAGAAGTCAAATCATAAAATCAATTGGCAATCATTCTACAAAACCAAGTCAATAAAAAAATACTATAACATACCATATATGATGCATTGAAATCTCAAATTCAATAAAAACAACTGACTTCTCGCTAAAGAGAAGGTTATCCCCATCCTTTATCAAAACAATAATTCACACAGAATTAACTACTTAACGTAACCCAGCAAGATTGGTCTCTTCTACAAACCAATGTAATACATATCTATTCACCCAATTCATGCCTATTCCGTTATTCTTATAACAGATAAAACAAAACAACTCAATGCCAAGCATTAACCCCAAAATATGTGTATGTATATATATATATATATATATATATATATATATATATATATATATATATATATATATATATATATATATATATATATATATATGTTACCTACAGACCAATTCCTAACTTAGAACAATATCTGTTCTCTCAACAAAAGTCATTAATTAATAAATGACCGTCAATCATTGATTCTCTCCCCTCCCAATATTCTATCTTTTACCAGACTAACTCCTAACACATCACAATATCTGGAATATCACCCTAAACAACCATTGTAAACCACAGGTCAACTCACTTCACCTAGTACTAGTGTGGCGACTGTCTCAATGTTACCTCAATGTACCAGCAGTCATCTATTTACCAATAGAACCTGTGGCTAGCACACTAATTGTTTCCCCTAGATTTTCACCAAGAATTACTACAACTACTTAATCATTACCGTTAACTACGGTATCTCCACCCTACTACGACCAGCAAAGAAATTTTTTGTCTATTTACTATAGACCTCTCACCAATACATCTACCTACTGTACCAATAACTAATTCTACTTTTAAGTTTCTCGTCTATCCGACGCAAGTAATATTTCATTCTCCTGCATCAGTACTTTCTTAACATCTCACCACAACTACTCTAAGCTATCCTCAAGTCTCTCCTAGCGTTCTTGCACCGCGATGATAGTTAAACCAGTCACACTTATCGGAACATGTTCTCCAACATTCATTTATCTAATCTTGTTTACCTCCGTATCTTTCACTCCTCTTCCTATTTATCGGGATTCTTACAGAACAGCAACCCACACCACTTATAACTGACAACGGACCTCACTTTCCTCATTTCTCAGTATCAGGCATTCATACTTCAACATGTCCCTGTCAACAATACTAAACATATTTTATGAAACGTCATTCAGAATGTTAACTCTCTTTCTGTCAACCTGTCATACAACTTCCATAAATTCCGTCCAAGATCACACATTCCAAACAAAAGACATCACACCTTTCTAATCACCTACTTTAACAATTTAGCACAAGCAAAACAGAGGCAACGACTATAACCAAAGAAGAACAAACAACAACCATTCAGCTAAACGAACATTTCTCGAAACAAGTAAAGAGTCTCAAGTGCCTAGGAAGTATAATATCATCAAATGGCAAACCAGAAGATGATATTGACAACAGTTGTAATAAGGCTATTCAACTCTCTGAACAATTGGACAACCATGTATCAACAACTATCAAGCCTAAGTGTGTCGATCACTTCCACCCACATTGACACTTGACGACGTTTCAAAACCTCACTCCTGCTTCACTCAGCGCGACGAACACCTGTTTGTCTACACTTATACTCACGCACGGACTAAACGCCTCGTACATGTATGCTGTACTTATCACTTGCCATCATCCTATCCATTCTCGACACACATATGTTTGTCTTATTTCTACTTTTCTCAATCATTCACTCGTTTTCAAAGGTCAGAATCTATATATTATCTCTCGCAAACTATATCTCTTTTACACACTAACCAGCACTATCAACGATCTCTCAAAACAAACCTCATTCCGCTGAGCCACTAACCTCGTAACTATCATTCTATACTTCTCCACACAACAAGTTTCTCAGATTTAATCACCTCTTCTTTCTTCGCAAGCATGACGTAATTACTTTATCCCCCTCACCAAGAACTCGTATTCTTCAAGCATCAACTTCTACAGTCTTTTACTCTTAATATTCTCGCGTTCAACTGGCTATTTTACACATGATACTCAATTTCTCCTCAATCTATATCTCCTCATCAGACACTCTCGGTTCAGCTGTCAACAATACTATACTTACTTCTCAAACCACCAAGCGAAACTATCTCAGACATCACGTCATAGCTCTGAGTCGAACCATCCACTCTAGTATGAGCATTCATACTTAGTTTATCTCTCTCTCTACTAATTCTGTGCTGATTCTACTCTACTTTAATCACTCCAGTTATACATCACTCAACGTGATCGACTCTCTGTATCTAGCCATTCCGGACAAAGGACTATTTTTACCTTGTTTACTCTCCCTTCACCGCAACCAAACACAAGATATCCTGTATTACGTATCCACGTAGAATATCATTTGCCGTGACTCTCTATCCTCAACAACACTATTGCCTACCCTGTACCATGTGATGCTACACCAAAAAAATATTCATCTGCCTATTTTAGACAACCCCTATGTGTATCGGTCTCTGTGGCTGAAGGGCTTGCAAACGCGATTTGTGAGCCCGTATACCCGAGTTCGAAACACGGCAGTGCTGGTTTTTTCGAAAAAGGTATAGGTTGAGAACCACTACCACTGACCTATTATGTTGCATGAACTTTACAGAGGGCGGATATTATATAATGTTAATATGTGCCACGGAGTTTCACTAATAATACTCTTTCTGAGATTGTCCGAAATCATTTGACCGCCTCAGCACACATTTGATCCAAAATTATGCCAATTCCCTTTTTGTAGTCCTTCCCTCCGGATTAAATAATTATGTGCGTATCTAAATAGTTTTTTTCCTCGCACCAGGCCATCGCATCTCACATTATGTACGAGTATTAGCAAAAAATTTTTATTATGCATGTGGCAAGATATCATAAAATTTTACTTCCTATATTTACTTCCTTAGTCTCTCATTCATTCATTCATTCATTCATTCATTCATTCATTCATTCATTCATTCATTCATTCATTCATTCATTCATTCATTCATTCAGTAGCATGTCCTTTGCAAAACCTCGCTCCCATAACAACCTTCCGGAAAAGCTCTCGATCATCAGCAAGACATAGTCTCTTATAGCATATAAAAATTAGCATAACAAGAGACTAGCAATGCATTGATTAATCACCCCTTTTATGAACAATTCTGTCTAAACGGGTTGTGGTGGACTGACAACAGTCAATAAAAAAGTAGAAAGGGACATAACATAACAGCTATATCAAGGGAATATACTCAAAGTAAATTTTATGTATTATGTGATTTAAATAATGGTAGTATTTCTCTTAGTCTGTTATGGAATTTTTTTATCACTTTTGTGAAGTATATATTTAGCGTCAAACGCATGTAAAATTTTTAGAAAGATTTTGAGGTTGAGGTTAAAATGGTGACAATACTTTATATAGGTGAGAATTTTGTAACGGACTTTGGTATTTCTCCTCGATATTACATTCAATTGAAACGAGAAAAGAGTGTTGAGATGCCCACGCTTACCGGCATGGCACATGATGGATGGATGGATTACATTCAATGTTTTATTATATGAATGACAGCACTTTTTTTACGTATACAATATGTATTTTTGGCCGTCCTTGACTTTGGGACGTAATTTGCAAATAACTATATCTGTGATCGGCATTTGGCTAAGATCAAGTGTAGATTTATCTGCGCTTGGTCTGGCTAAAGTAAAGAGACGGTCACCAAATACCTAACTTAACTCACCGTCCACTAAAACTTGGTGGACCAATATGGGCCTAAAGGCCCATAGTGGGACTAAGGGCTCACAGCAAAACCAGGGGGACGCGGTGGCCTCAGAATGTTCCTATATCCTCTGGGGGAACCGCCAGCCCTTAATCGGAGTTGGTGTTCGCCTAGTAATCCATCCATCAAGTACCATGCCGGTAAGCGTGGACGGTCATGTTTCACCACTTTCACTCGATCACCATACAGGAGGTATTGACACCTGGTGAGTTGGCAGTACAAGCTAGAGATATCTTGATAACTGCAGCCAAAGATTAAATTCCGATCAAGATAAAGCAACATAAGCCACGGATTACATCAGCAGTGGCTTGCAGAGGTTTTTTTGATGCCCGGGGCCAACCCCTTGATTGGATGCCCCTAAATTGTTCTTTCTCTAATTCATTCCCCCTCCCCTCCCACTGCCCCCTCTCCCTTTTCCCCAGGAAAGTTTTGAGAATTGCACATTGCCGTACGGTACTTTTAGCCTATTTTGACGATTGGAAACCGAATTGTAGACTTTGTATTTTATGCTTAGGAAGTTAGGCTACTATTACTAATCATAGTATAGTTTGTATGGAAAACATAATATTAAAACTTTATTCAAATTAAATATATATGTAATATGTCAGCACTCAGTCTCAGCGGTCAGCCACATACCCACATTTATTAAGTTCGATTCCCTAAATTGGATTTTACATCCCTGGTGATGAATTCTTGTTCAATACTGATTAAAGCAAGGTTAGTCAGTCGTTCTTGTGACATAGAAGACCTGAGGTGTGTTTTTATTAATTTCAGTTTTGAAAATGACCTTTCACAACTTGCGATTGAAAATGCTATGGTCAGTGGTAGTCTATATGCAACGCACAGCGTCGGAAACACATCGTTTAGTTTAGTTTAGTCGATGGATCATCATCACGGCACACGGGTGTATACCCATAAGTGCTCCTGGCTCAAACCTGAGTCTGGAGAAACTCAGCTCAGTTCACGAACTCCGTAGCACCGGCGATGATCCTGAAATACTTTGGGTTGATTTTTAACTCAAAATTTTGCACGGGCAGCGCCGTTAGGCTACTCTTTTTCGATTTCCAACTGCCAAGGGATTTTTTACGTGCGCAATAATACACATGGACGTCCGATCTCACTACCCGGAGACCAGGGGAAATTTTATTACTAGAAGTCCACGTGACTCCCCCGATGGTGTTTCCACCTTGTCGTGGTGGGGGTGCTTGATTTTCTCAATTACCATGAGAGCTATGCCGGCGGTAGCGTAGCTACCAGCAGGGCCTCCCAAGCCGGACAGGTCAAGGGTAGAGAACAGACAAAGAGAAACACCCTGGTCCTTCAGGTTTGGGGTTGAAGCGTGGGGTTAACATCCCAACCTTTGTAAAAACTATTTTGTTACGAAACAGATACATAAGCCTCGAATTCGGGCTGACTTATTTGGACAACGACCTCGGAACGTTAAAGGACTCTTGAGATTTGGAACATGGAATGTACGGACACTATATCGAGCTGGAGCGGCTGAAGAACTAACCCGGGAGCTGGTTGAATATCAAATGGATATTACAGCAATTCAAGAAATAAGGTGGCCAGGAGAGGATACTTTAGAGCAAAATGCAATTATTGTAATATATGGAGGAAACATCCAAAATAAACATGAATTAGGAACAGGATTTGTCATCAAAAAAGAGCATTGGGGGAACGTTATAAACTTTAAAGCTGTTAATGACAGAATTAGTAAATTACGAATAAAAGATAACTGGAAAAATATAACGATGATTAATGTACATGCACCTACTGAAGAGAAAGAAGATGACATTAAAGAAGACTTTTATAATGATTTGGAAGATGTCATAGAAGACACCCCCAAACAGGACATCCTGATAGTGCTGGGAGACTTCAATGCAAAAATAGGTAGAGAGCAAACTCATAAAAAAGTGGCCGGTATGGAAAGCCTACATACAACTTCAAATGATAATGGATGGAGAGTGATCAACCTGGCAGAAGCCAAAGGACTGCAGATTAGCAGTACCCGTCTAAAAAGAAAGGATATACACAAACAAACTTGGAAATCATGTGACAAGAGAACCTATAATCAAATAGATCACATTTTAATTAACAACAGAAATGTATCAAACATACAACAAGTTAGAAGTTATAGAGGAGCTGAGTGACACAGCGACCACTTCCTCGTTGGAGCAAAATTTAAAATAAAACTTTAGAAAGTTTTCAAAACTAAATTACAAAGATTACACTCAACATATAACAGAGAAAAACTACAAGAATATACAGTCAATGAGAAATTTACAGATGAAATAAAATGTAAACTTGAAACTCTGCAAAACCCGTTGGAGTAAAGCGTTGGCCAAATACAATTCAATCTACCGCAGAAGAATGTCTCGGTGTGTTCACCACAAAGAAAGAACAGATGGTTCAATCAAAAATGTGAAGAAGCAGTCATTAGGAAAAAGAATGCCAGACATTTATGATTAAATGACATCAACAAAATCCAAAAGGAAGAGCAATATAGAAATGAATGTAAAGAGGCTACAAAAATAGTTCGACAGCAGAAGTGAGAATATATGAGTAATATAATCAAAGATATGGAAACTAATCACCAAAAAAATGAATCCAGAAAGTATTTTAAAGAACTGAAGTCAATGAAACGAGGGCACCAACACAACACATATGGTTTAAAAGACAAAAATGGGAATATGATAAATACCAATAAGGAAATGTGCAAAAAATGGAAAGAATATCTTGTTGAATTACTAAATTATGAAGCTCCAAGTAACACTTAATTATCACTAATATTGAGTCGTCAGCTGAATGTATTGCATTGTGGATAATTTCGTCATTTTTCAAACTCAAGATTTGCACAAGCCCCTTTAGATCACAAGAAGCTTCATGGAACCCCATTTTCGGATCCTGCAAACGTATTGTCACTTTCTTTATTGACGCTAAAATCGGGTACTAAACATTTAATAACGATATAATAAAAATTGTTGAATAGAGTTCAGAAGCGAGCCTGCATCGCATTTGATTTCCCTAGAAAATTCTCCTTCCTGCAGGTGTTCAAGGCTGGCAATAACATTGTCCAACTCCGCGTGGATTACTTGCACAGCGTCATGGCGAGAACTCCATCGTGTATCGCATTGTCTTTTGACAGTTTTAGAAGTAAATGATTTTAAGACCTCCCAACGTGAGGTAGATGAAGAAAAAAAGCAAACAGCTCTTCCACAACTCCAAAAAATGTAACGACAACAGGTTCCGTCTCACTTGCATGGACACAGGCCAAATTGAGGCTGTGGTTCTCGCAATTCAGAAACACAGCTTTTGAGTTAATGTCAAGAATTCTCTGTTGGACACCTGCCCTCACTCCAGCCATAACTGCATCATTATCATATGCTTGGCCGCGACAGTCATTGATGGCAATGTTATCTTCTTCTAATCTTTTTAAGAATTTACGTTACCAAGCTTAATGCATCTTTCTTGTTGACTTGGAAATATCCCAGAAATCCCTCCTTTATTTCTACCTTTCTATTGTCATCATCAATATGAACATAACGTAGAATTTCGGATACCTGAGCTTCATGGGCAGTGTCTGGAGTAGAATCCAACATTATGCTGAAATACTTGGCATCCTTAATTTCTGAAATAATGTTTTTCTTGACTGTTTCACCAAGAATATCGTTTATTTCGTTTTGACGTCTGTTGGACAAATACGTTACACTTTTTGGCTTATCTTTCCCTCTCTGCACGTGTTCCGCCAAGGTCACATCATATTTTGCCAACAGTCTGATAGTTGCTGTATTTTCGCTTATTGTCTCCTCTGGCTCCGATAAATATGAAATTCCTTCTCCTCGATGCCCACGAAGGGCCAGATTATGTTTTGCCAAAAATGCTATAACCTCGACAACCCGTTCAGTTATTGCTTTCCATTTCTTCTTCATAGCGGACATTTGCTGTTGAAGTTCAGCATCTATCGTAGTAGAACTCTTGAGTCGACTTACGAGGGGCAGGTATTCCCTAATGTGAGCTCTATGAGAAGGGCTTTTCTCATGATCAGGTATTTGAGGACTCAACTTTCTCCAAGTAGAGAAACCTTTTTCCTGGCTAAAGTTTGACATAGACGACCGATGTGCCTTTGAAGAAAAAAAACAAACATACAAAACAGTAGCATGCGTCCCGGTATGGAGAGTATAACAACCACTTCCTCTCTACGATTTTTCCATTTGTGGAAACATTGTTAAACTCAGTGGCGTGCAGAGGGGGGTACGAGGGGTGCGACGGCCCCGGGCATCCAGACGGGAGGGTTGCATCCAATTAGGGAGAGGGGGTGAACAGTGCAGTGGGAGGTAATGAGGAATGAATTAGGGAAAGAACAATTTAGGGTCATCCAATCAAGGGGTTGGCCCCGGGCATCAAAGAACCTCTGCACGCCACTGGTTAAACCGCTTTTTTGAAAAACTCCTTCCATCTTTCTCAGCGAATGGGGTAAACGGCACACTCTTATTTTGATATTTTTGTGGACCATGTTGTACTATTGTCTTTTTCAACTTATCTGAAATCGATTTCTTCAAATAGCCAATCAATCAATCATGTGTCATGCCGGAAAGAGTGGGCGGTCATGACTCGACATTTCACTCGATCACCGGAGTCGTGGGTCAGCTCAGTGTTCCTGTCTCGTCCGTGCCATGTGGCCAAGCTATCCGGGTATTTTCTTCTCGGTCTTCCTCTTGGTCTGTTCCCTTCGATCTTGCCAGTTGTCACTAAGTTCTCCAATTCATGTCTTCTCATAACATGACCAAAACATTCTGAGTGTCTACATCTAATTTCTCTAATCTATTTACGATTTTAATTTGTCTCCTGTAGTACTTGGTCATTGGTTTTTCTGTCTGTCCATGGTATTCTTTGCATTTTCATCAGAAACCACATTTCTGCAGCCATCATATGTTTTTCAGCTTGACTACTCATTGTCCAAGTTTCACATCCATACAAAAGAACAGGCTCTATGTATCCCCTCAACACTCTTTTTCTCGTTTCAATGGACATCTTTTTATTGGTCAAAATGTTTTTCATCTTGCTAAAGGCTACTTTCGCCATGGCGATTCTTGTTCCAATCTCTTCAAGGCATCTCCCATCAGATGTTATGACTGTTGCGAGATAATTGTATCGATTCACTTGTTGAAGAATATTTCCATTTACTTGTACATTACATTGTGGCACTTCGTTCTTTCTAGTGACGACCATAAACTGTGTCTGTTTACAATTTAATTCTAACCCCACTGTGTGTAACAATCGCATCTACTAATTGTTGCAGATCCTGCGCATTGTCTGCAATTAATACTGTATCATCTGCATATTTAATGTTACTGATGTTTCGTCCTCCAATGTTGATTCCATTTATATCCTCTAATTTCTGAAAATATTTTCACTGTATAGGGAAAAATATCTGGACACATCACACATCCCTGCCTAACACCTCTCTTAATAGGCTAATATTGTCCCACTTCATTATCAGTCCTTATTGCAGCTTGTTGTTTCCAATATATGTTTTTATAAGTCTAATGTCTTTCCCATCAATTTGTAGATCTTCAAGCATATCCACCATGTTGACATGTCTAACTCTACCAAAAGCATTTGTATAGTCATTAAAGCAAAGATGGATATCCTTGTTTACTTCTATAGCACGTTCAGTAACTGTTCGCAGCATATACAAAGCATTTACTGTACCCTTTCTTTCTACAAACCCACATTGTTCTTCCCCTATTTCAGGTTGTATTTTCTTCCCTACTCTTTGCATGATAATTCGTAGCAAAATCTTTGTGATGTGACTGATTATACTAATTGTTCTATGTTGATCACATTCCAAGGTTCCTGATTTCTTTGGGATTGCAATAAATACAGAGTTACATAATTCAGAATGTATGTCTACAATATCATATAATGTGTTCAGCAGACTGGTGACTTGCTCTAGTCCAAATTCTTCTAAAGCTTTAATCATTTCTGTTGTGATGTTATCTTCACCGGGAGCCTTGCCAACTTTCATATGCTTAAGAACATTTCGAGCCTCCATATCCAAACTTGGCGGTCCTTCATTATTAAATCTAATATCATACTGTTCCTCTCTGTTATCATCATAAAGTTGTTTCACATAATCTGTCCATACATGTAGAATCTGATCTTTTTCTATTATGATTTTGCCATCTTTAGTTTTTAGTCAGCCTGTTGATGTACTTGTTCTTTTATTAGTAAGTTCCTGAATTCTTTTGTGCACTAATTTGGTATTTTGACTGATGTGTTGGTTTTCAATATCTAAGTACTTTTCCTCAAGCCAAGCTTCTTTTGCCTCCTTACATAATATTCGGATTTGTCTGTGAATTTCTTCATATTTGGCAGAATTATTTGTGTTGAGTCTTCTTGTTTCCATTAGGTGTAAAATTTCTTCAATCATCCATTTCTTACGACCCACCTTCTTTAATTTTGGAAAAGTTTTTTCTGCAGCCAAACTGATTGAATTCTTCAACGTTTCCCATTGATCATCCACATCCTGGAATAGGATCTCTAATTCAGACAATATATCAAATCTGTTCTGTACTTCTATGTTGAATTTGTTTTGTATTTCCTTGTCATTACTCAATGTACACAAATCATATTTAGTGTTTCCTGTTATAAACTTGACTTTCTTCAACTTTATCCTCAATGTTCCTGTGAGTAATCTGTGATCACTATAACAATCAGCACTGGGAACTGTTTTTTTCTATTGGTAGCGCGTTTCTAAATCTTCTGCTAATCAGAATGTAGTCAATCTGATTTCTAATTCTGCTATCAAAACTCCTCCATGTCCATAATCTTCTAGGGCAGGGGTGGGCAAACTTTTCGTGCGGTGGGCCGCATTGACAAATGTAAAGCTAGTGGCGGGCCGCATATATATATATATATATATATATATATATATATATATATATATATATATATATATATATATATATCCATTTTGTTTACAGCAACCTATCACAATAAGTAATTATTAATTATTTATAGGTTATTAAGCAGTATAAATAACTAATTATTGCAATTTTATCTTACTTATACACTTATACATTATATTTGACAATATGAACAAAAACTGTTACTAATTTGTTAACACAATTTTACAACTTGTTATTATAACAAATATTCATTATTATCTATCAATGGCTTTAATTTAGACACACAGCGACTACATTGTCACTACAGTTGATGATTTCTAATGAGATGTATGTAACTGCTTGCAATTTTTGACAATATTCTTGAAATCTGGAGCAAGTTTACATGTTGAAATTCGCATGACAGCATGCAAGTTGCAGTCCGACAATAAAGACCTATTCTTAGATTTGTTGATCTCCAATCAAGAGAATGCTTGTTCGCAAATGTATTTTGATCCAAATATTGATAAAAGTTTAGCTGCAAAGTTTGTCAAGTTGGGATATGATTCTTGTGATAAAGATCCATAGAAATCCAGCAAACCATCTGTCTTGAATTTTTCTCTTTCAAGTCATGATCTGCTTGTAAGTCAAGCATCTCCAACTGTATGTCCTCTGTGGCTGTATCAGCTTCTGCACTAAAAGGTGAACTGAGAATATTGAACTATGGCTCTAATTTCTTGAAATCTTGTAATCTCCATCCAAATTCTTCAATCAATGCATCTAATTTGGCTTTGTATTTTTAAGTCATTTCACCAGAAATGGTTTCTTGCTTCAGCAAACTCTTTTTTCACTTGCTTGTCTGGAGAACAGTGAGAGTTTTGCCTGAAATGATTTTACGTATACATACAATTCATGTGCAAACACACCATTTCCCTGAAGTTTGACATTCAGTTCATTTAACTTTTCCATAATTTCAATGGCAAACATAAAGTCTAACTGCCACTCTTTATTGACAATGTTAGTAGTAAAGTTACATGCAATGCCCTTCATCTCTAGGAACATCACTATTTCTTCTCTGAGTTCCCACACTCGCCTCAACACCTTGCCGAGACTCAGCCATCAAACATTGGTGTGGTTCAGGACATCGGAATGTTCAGTTTCCAAATCGTCAAGTAATGGCTTGAACTTTTTGTGATTAAGTCCTCTTGATCTGATGAGGTTGATGACACTGACAACTGGGTCAATAACATGCTTGATATTCAAAACAGTTTTACACAGACTTTCTTGATGAATCACACATTGAAGTGGTAATAATGTGTGGTCTGGATATTCTGCTTTAATCTTATCACTTATCAACTTTACCAGACCTATATGTTTTCCAGTCAAAGCACGAGCTCCGTCAGTTGTAACACTTGCCATCTTGTTCCAAACCAACCCAGTTCTTTCAATACAGTTAGTAACAGCATTGAATATACCATGGCCTGTGGTTGTGTCTTTGAGTGACTCAACACTCGGTAACTCTTCAGTGAGTTTGAAAGAAGTGTTTATTCCACGCATAAATATCAATAATTGGGCAGTATCATGTACTTCGGTACTCTCATCCAATGCAAGAAAGTACCACAAAAATTGTTTACTTGCATCTTGAAGTTTATGCATCAAATCGTCACTGATCTTGTCAACACGTCTGACCACAGTTCTCCTTGATAAAGTAATGTTGTCAAATCTGTTTTTTGTGTGTTCTGGACACATAATGTTTGCTGCATCTACCAAACATTCCTTGATGAACTCACCATCAGAAAATGGCTTGTTCTGTTTTACAATTCTGTGTGACAGCACAAGACTAGCTTCAGTTGCAGCATCTTGAATTGAAGACTGTTTAGTTAAAACAGTTTGCTGTTTCTCCAAATTTTTCACCAACTCAAAGCATTTCCTTTCTTTCTCTTCGGTCGTTACATTGTATCCGAAATCGGAATGTTTTGTTTGATAATGGCTTTTTAAATTGTACTCCTTGAAGGATACAAGGGCAACTGCTAGAAAACATCATAGCCATGTACCACTTGGGCCGAAGTGCAGTAAGAACACAAGAGGGTATATCAGATATGTTCACAGTCAATACAGGAGTGAGACAGGGATGTGTGCTCTCTCCCCTGCTATTTAATATCTACATGGACAGAATTTCCAAAGATGCAAGTCTCGACAGAACAGATTCAGAAAATTTAGAACTCTTTACTCCAGATGAAACAACTGATCCACAGGAAATAAATGAACTTTTATTTGCAGACGATCAGTGCCTGTTTTAAAGCGACGAGGGCAGACTGTAAAATCATATTAATAATTTGAGTTCAACATGCAGGAGTTACAATATGAGCATAAATACAGCCAAAACCGAAGTAATGCAAGTTAGCAGAACGCCGGGCCCACTAAGTATACAGTTAAATAGCACAACTCTGAAACAAGTTAAAGAATTCAAATATCTTGGAAGTATGATCACAGAAGATGGCAGATTAGACAGAGAAATTGAAATAAGATGTCAAAAAACTAGTGCACTTACATATCAACTATCACCTTCACTGAAACATCCATACCCATGCCCGCAAAACGACAGATAATAAACAGCATATTCACACCAACCCTTTGCTACCGATCTCAGACCTGGACTTTATCCAAATTATACCTTCGCACCTGAGGAGAGCTGCCAACTTAACAATCAGAGACCGAGTAAGAAATGTTATTATCAGACAGACTGTGGGATCTACACCTTGTGCCACATTTATTGAAAAACAGAAGATCAAGTGGTTTGGCCATGTTGTTAGAATGCAACACCAGCAACTACCATCACTGGCCTTACATCAAAGATCATCTGCGACGAGACCAAGAGGACGTCCAAGAAGAAAATGGATTGACGACATCAAAGACATTTTACAGCCACACGGAATGACACTATCCAGTGCCGCCCACCGGGCGCTGAAACGCAAATTATTCCTCCCCACGACGCTTGACGGCAGAAGTGGAAGAAGATGATGATGATAATGATGACTCCTTGAAGACAGCCACTGACTCACGACACAACAAGGAAACTGATTTGCTAAAAACTTTTATAAAACAGTACTTAGTTGTCAATTCATCATTAAAAACACGGCATTCATCTTCAATCTTACGTTTGTTATTGACACTCATCATAACGGTACATGACATTCTGTAAAATTCAATAAAATAAACTTAAAAACGAAATAAAAATTGTTATTTCTAAATGCCCTCGCGGGCCGCATAAAATCGCTTGGCGGGCCGCATGCGGCCCGCGGGCCGTAGTTTGCCCACCCCTGTTCTAGGGTGTTGCTTAAACCAGGTGTTTCCTACAATCATTTCCTGTTCATTTGCCCACTCTACGAGTCTGTTTCCTCTTTCATTTCTCTCTCCTAAACCATAGTTTCCTACTGTGTATATATCACCTTGATTTCCTACTTTTGCATTAAAGTCCCCTATTATGATGTTTATTTCTGAATTTTTACCTTTCTTTAAGGCAGACTCTATGTCAAATAGCCAAAATCGTCCCCCCCCCCCCCCCAAAAAAAAAAATGTGCTAAAATCTCCTTTATCTTCCACTTCCTCACACGAATCATCATTCTGACAATGTGCTAAAATCTCCTTTATCTTCCACTTCCTCACACGAATCATCATTCTGACAATGTGCTAAAATCTCCTTTATCTTCCACTTCCTCACACGAATCATCATTCTGACAATGAGACTGAGAAGACTCAGGACTCCCAGGAGGAGAGACTGTATTATGTTCTGATTGAGCTGCAGATGAATCCTCCGAGTCCGAGTCAGCACCGTCATCATGATCATGATGATCATCGTTGACTTCTTCATGTTCAACAACTTGTTCTTGACTTCTATTTATCCAGGTATCTAATGCTCCTCTTTGACGGAACTGTTCTTCGTATCTGGCCCTCTTTTTCTTCCTGTTTTGTGCACCACTCGCTTGAACTGTCTTCATCTGTGACATTGGGAATAAAAACTATCAATAGAAAAGAATAAAGAAACCCACTCTTTTTACACAATTAATGGGACTTAACCTCGGCATGAAGACAAACACATATTTAACATTGTAGCGTAGCGTCAGCTACGATGATAGAGAATAAATCAAAGTCGCTGTGAAAAGACTTTCTAAGGAAAGAAAGATAAGTCACTGGATAAGACGAGACTGAATAGCTCGTGATTCTGGAGGGATTCAAGGTCCCAGAACAGGTCTAGTCTTCTGACAGGAATGGCGTACAACAATATTTTTGACAAGACAGTCTGCCAAATTGGTCTCACTACATTGCCTGAAATAAAAGCTCGAGCCCCCTAACTCTAATCACGCTCACCTACACGGAGAAAGACAGAGTCAATCAATCAATCATGTGCCATGCCGGAAAGCGTGGGCGGTCATGACTCGCCATTTCACTCGATCACCAGTGTCGTGGATTAGCTCAGTGTTCCTGTCTCGTATATGCCATAAGGCCAAGCCATCCAGGTATTTTCCTCTCGGTCTGCCTCTTGGTCTGTTTCCTTCGATCTTGCCATTTGTCACCAAGTTCTCCAATCCATTTCTTCTCATAACATGTCCAAAAAATGTTGACTGTCTACGTCTAATTTCTCTAATCAGTTTACGATGTTCATTTGTCTCCTGTTGTACTTGGTCATTGGTTTTTCTGTCTGTCCATGGTATTCTTTGCATTTTCCTCAGAAATCACATTTCTGCAGATGTTTTTCAGCTTGACTACTCATTGTCCAAGTTTCACATCCATACAAAAGAACAGGCTCTATGTATCCCCTCAACACTCGTTTTCTCGTTTCAATTGACATCTTTTTTTCTTCTATATTGAATTTGTTTTGTATTTCCTTGACATTGCTCAATGTACACAACTCATATTTAGTGTTTCCTGTTATATACTTGACTTTCTTCAACTTTATCCTCAATGTTCCTGAGAGTAGTCTGTGGTCACTATAACAATCAGCACTGGGAACTGTTTTTGCTACTGTTAGCGCGTTTCTAAATCTTCTGCTAATGAGAATGTAGTCAATCTGGTTTCTAATCCTGCTAACAGGACTCCTCCATGTCCATAATCTTCTAGGGTGTTGCTTAAACCAGGTGTTTCCTACAATCATTTCCTGTTCTTTTGCCCACTCCACGAGTCTGTATCCTCTTTCATTTCTCTCTCCTAAACCATAGTTTCCTACTGTGTATCTATCCCCTTGATTTCCTACTTTTGCACTGAAGTCCCCTATTATGATGTTTATTTCTGAATTTTTACATTTCTTTAAGGCAGCCTCAAAGTCATTATAAAATTCTTCTACATTATCTTCACTGGATTCTCCTGTTGGTGCATATACTTGAATAATATTTATGCTAAAAGGTCTGCCATTTAATTTAACTAGTAGAACTCTGTCCGACACGGCCCAATATCCTTGAACAGATGTTGATGTTTTCCGGTCCAAAATAATTGCCACTCCCCTATGACGATCTTCACCTCCAGAATAAATAATCTTGAAATCTTCATCTATCTTGATGCCTGATCCTGACCATCTCGTTTCGCACATACCTAAAATATTAATTTTTTCCCTTTCAATTTCTTGTTTTATGTTCTCTAATTTTCCGTCTTTGTTTAACGTCCTAACGACAGAGTACAATATATAAAAGCGACAAACTTTCGTACACACTTTGGGTGCTCTACGGGAGGAAGCCCTGTACATAAAAAGGTGTTATAAGTCCCTCTATTATATTTCAATCCTACCTTGATATGTGTTGAGTGGACTAAACTGTTTTTATCCTTGATGTAACTTATTTTGCCTGGAATAGAATTTGAGGGGAATGTTGAGGGTGGTGGTGGCCAACGGTAAGTCTGGCCACTTAACTCAATTATCTTGTCCTCGAGGTTGGCAATCAGTTCGTCGACTCTCCCTTCAAGTCTCCTCCTTAGGCGAAAATACGTTCTCGAATTTCCTTTCCTCTGGGTTAGATTTCAAGATACTCTGTCGTAAATTAATGTTATTATTTTCCCACAAGAGAATGTTCATAGAATGGCTACTATTTCATTTTCCAAAAGTATCAAGTGCTGCAAAGCACTGTCTATACAATAAATGTCTTTTACTGAGCTTAATCACAATGTTGTATATATTATGGTGCGCGTTATTATGAGTGCTGCTTCACTAAGAGTCACACAGGTTTTGCTCATCCCAGGCTTGCTGCTGAAGGTGTCAAATCTGTAAAATATATACAGCGAGGGCAAGTGAATCTTCTGTCAAGACATATGTATACATCTAAGATCGGCCATGGACTATTCACTGATGGCCATTTACATCTCATACGTGCAGAAACAAAATAGCATGTGCTATCTGTCCCAGCTTCCTACCATTCCCTATCTTAGGATCAATGACAGTACACTGACTAAAGGAAACAGCATAACAGTTATACTATTCTCTCTTCTTATAAGTGAATATACTAATTATTGAAGTAATAATTAAAGATACAATAATACCAAATATAATTATTATATTATTAAACCATGATAAATAACAAGTAAGCTAGGTATAACCACACATACAATTCCTTATCCATATTCTCAGGAAAATACTTTTTATGTACTAATTCTGAGGTTATATTCCTATCACATATTTAATAATTATTCTCCAACACATATTTTTAGATACACAATTTACTTAAATATCCTACTAGAATATGATAGACTGAAGCTAATGGAGTGGCAAGAGATATCGGTATTGCGAATTGGTCAGAAATCACCGATAAGAATTAATGAAAATGCCTAGGGTCTCCCACGCTAGGCTTTTGACCTTCCCCCGCGTGATTCGTAAAATTCCCTATATGGGCGGCGTCTGAATATTCAGTATTAACTATAATTCTGCACAATCACTACCACATCCTCGAAATATCCCACACTACTAAATTATCTCGTGTTAGTCCTTAAACTAACTGTTCGATTTGTATAACCTTATTCAACTTTTATACGGACTAAGCGAAAATGCGCTCTAAACGATTACGACTATCACAAATCGTCTCCACTGTTCTAGGTAGTTCCCGACGCGGTTATGTTTACCTATTTCACGGCGTGGCGTAAGTTCTAATATACTACGTATAATATGCGCTATCGAGTTTAGCTGTTAAAATAGCTTATTATCGGCGGTTTCCCCGACTTAAATTCACACAGAAAGATCGGGCACACGCGAGAATTATATTGATACCAGTAGCTATACATACGTTACCCTTCCTATTTTCCGACGACGTTTGTCTGGTTCGAAAACTGCTCTAGGTATCTCATTCATTCAGTAGCATGTCCTTTACAGAACCTCGCTCCCATAACAACCCTCCGGAAAACTTCTCGATCACAAGCAAGATGTCCCGCGTCTGATACACCCATCTGGAGATCATCCGCCACATCCTGCACCCATCTTCTCTTTGGCCTTCCTCTTCCTCTCTTCCCAGGCATATACCCTTCCATTATTGTTCTCTCCAAACTGTCGTGACGTTTCAAGTGACCAAAATACTTCAATTTTCTTTGTCGTCTTGAATAGCCATCCCTCCTCAATATTCAACTCTTGAAGTATGGATGCATTTGTTCTTTTCTTTACCCAAGATATTCTTAGAACTCGTCTATAACATTTATATTCAAAGGCATGTATGCGCTGTTCAGCTTGTTTAGTAAGTGTCCATGTCTCACAGGCGTATGTTGCAATGGGAAAGATGCATGCTCTTAAAAATCTAATTTTTGTAGTTCTGTCTGCCCCACACCATAATTTATTCATCTGTTTTAGTCTTTGAAGAGCAATGGATAGTCGCCGATTTATTTCTTTCATTGTGTCACCATTATTCGTAATCAATGACCCAAGATATTCAAAATTTTCCACCACCTCCAATTTTCTCCCATTAATGTATATTTCTTTCTCCATAGTAGTTTTATCTGTATGCATTATCTTAGTTTTTGCTATGTTAAGATATAAGTTGTGATTTTCACTATTCAATTGTGTTGAGGCTATTAGGTTTTCTATGCCATTCTGTGTTGTGGATAGTAATACTGTATCATCAGCATATCGAATCTCTGGTATGTCATGACCGCCGATATTTAGGGCATCATATGGCTCCCTGTTTATATCATCTCTTACATTTCTCATTATATTTTCGGCATACAGGTTAAACAAATAGGGTGACAGCACGCAGCCCTGACGGACTCCTTGCTTGATGTCAAACCAATCTGATGTCTCGCCATCTATTCTAACTGCTGCTTGTTGGTCTAGATATAGCATTTTTATGAGATGTACTACATGTGAAGGAAAGCCCATATTCCTCATGATTTCCCAAAGTTTCTGATGCTGTACACAGTCAAATGCCTTTGAATAATCCACAAAACATGAGAATAGGTTTACATTAAATTCTCTGCACTTCTCTATTATTAAACGCATGTTGAATATGTGATCTCTTGTTCCTCTTCCTTGTCTAAATCCAGCTTGAACTACGTTAATCTCTTCTTCCATTTTCTTACTAAGTCGTCGCATTATGACTTTTAGTAGAATTTTACTTGCATGACTTATCAGGGCAACAGTTCTATAGTTGGTGCATAATTTCAGGTTGCCCTTTTTTGGTATTGGAATGAAGATAGTTCTCTTCCAATCTTTTGGCCATATACCATATTTCCAAATCTTTGTACATAATGCATGATATATGTGTATGCTTTCTTCTCCTCCTGCTTTAATTAGTTCAGCTGGTATCTCATCACATCCAGGTGATTTACCATTCTTCAGGTTCCTTATAGCCCAAGCAATTTCATCTAATGAGGGTTCAGGTTCTGTCTCTGCTGTCATTGGCTCATGTATCTCATTCATATCCTCACTGTCACTCATATCATACATTCCACTGCAGTACTCCTGCCATCTTTCTAGAGTTTGTCTAGATTCTGTTAAGGTATGTCCCATCTTGTCACAGATAACATTCAATTGAGGTTGAACATTTCTTGTCAATAACTTCATTTCCTTGAACATTTCATAATCTCTTCCAGCCTTATGATATTGCTCTATTCTGGTACAGCTATCTTGTATATATTGATTTTTGTCCTCTCTTGTGTTCTTTCTTATTTCTCGAGTTAAAGATTTATACTTCATCCTGCTATCGGATTCATCTCCTTTCTGTTTCAGCTCCCTTCGTTGTTTTATTAATTCTAACGTGTCTGATGTAATCCATGGCTTACGTTGCATTTTCTTGGTCGGAATGAAATCTTTGGCTGCAGTTATCAAGATATCTCTAGCTTGTACTGCCAGTTCATCAGGTGTCATTTCTTCTTGTACAGACACCAAGACCCCAAAGCGATTCCTAACTTCTATGTTGTATGCGTCCGGTATTTGTGTGAGATCAAAACGAAGTGGTCTTGGTCCTCGGGTAAGCTTTTTGAGTTTTAATTTCAGATCTGCTTCTAATAACTGATGATCTGTATCACAGTCTGCACTTCGTAGGGTTTTTGCAGATGTTATGCTTGATCTCCATCTTCTTTGTATTAAAATATAATCTATCTGATTTTTGGTAAAACTGTCTGGAGACTTCCATGTGAAGAGTCTTCTTGGATGTTGTTTAAAAAGTGTGTTGGCTATCGTTAACTCATTTTCTGTGCAAAATTCAATTAACTTGTCACCTGCATCATTTCTATTTCCTAATCCAAATTTTCCTAAAATGTGTCTCTCATTTTCAGCTCTTCCTGCACCTACTTTAGCATTAAAATCTCCCATTATTATTGCTATATCATTATGACCAATCTTATTTAATGTGTCTTGTAGTGTGTTGTAAAAATCTTCAATTTCGTCCTCCTCTGCTGTTGAAGTAGGTGCATATATCTGTATGAGAGTTGTGTTTTTTGGACGGCCTTTAAGTCTAATAGTGAGGATTCTATCACTAACTGGATTATGTCCCATTAAAGCTTTTGCAGTTGTCTTATCTAAACAAAATGCCACTCCACTCTGGCCTCCGACATCTCTACCAGAATAAATGAAAATACTTCCATTTTCAGTTGTAAAATGTCCCTTGCCGCTCCAGCGATGTTCACTAATTCCTAAAATGTGAATGTTTAACCTCTCAATCTCATCATACACTACTTTAAGCTTTCCCTCATACAAACTTCTCACATTCCACGTTGCCATTCTCACTCTGTTTCTTAGTCTGACACAGGGAATTTCCTTGGTAACACAGTCAGGATTAACTCCGTCATCACGATTACTAGTACTGGTCCCTGCGTCACACTCTTCCCCAGTGTTATCTGATCTGCCTGGCCTGGGGGTCTCGCCACCAGATCTCTTTCTTATTATGTTTTCTTTCATGGTTGTTATGGTTTCTTGGCAAGTTTTGCAGAAGGTAGTTTGCCGTTGCTTTCCTTCTGGGCAGTGACTGTACTAGTCGGTGGCCATAGCCATTGTCTCTACTGATGAGATCATCTGCCTATCGCCGCAGAGTGCAAGACCATAACCAACAACAATCTGTCGGCTGCTCTCACACTCCATCCACCACCTGCTTCCATGGCTTCACGTAACCCTGATCGGGGGGCTAAACGGGTACTCCACCTTGCCCAAGGGTGTCCCGTAGACTAACGGAGGAAAGGTATCTATTATATATATATATATATATATATATATATATATATATATATATATATATATATATATATATATATATATATATATATATATATATATATATATATATGGCCGTAATACCCGCCAAAGATAAAACTCTTAAGACTTTGTCAGTATTCTATAAGAGCCTAGTGACTAGCAGATGACTGAGATGTTTCTACACCAACGTCTGGACTGCAAAAGGCCTCTTCATCATCATCATCATCATCATCTTCCACTTTTGCCGTCAAGCGGCGTGGGGAGGAATAATTTGCGTTCCAGCGCCCGGTGGGCGGCACTGGATAGTGTCATTCCGTGTGATTGTGCAATGTCTTTGATGTCGTCAATCCATTTTATTCTTGGACGTCCTCATGGTCTCGTCGCAGATGATCTTTGATGTAAGGCCAGTGATGGTAGTTGCTGATGTTGCATTCTAACGACATGGCCAAACCACTTGATCTTCTAAAGGCCTCTTCCTTGCTCGTTTTTCCTGACCGGAAGCCAGTCGGGCCAGGGTGTTCGTTGCCGTTACAATCTCTGACCAAAGTGTGAACCTGCCGTAGCCAAATTTGTAGATTTTGGGTACGCTAATTTGTACATTATAACTCTCTCACTACACTAATGTACCGTATTGCTTCATATTAGATTAATAACATCAAATAGCAGTTGATTTATACTATAGACATGGACTATCTGTTCATAGATATATAGGTATAAAAACGAATATAAAATATTATAAAATTACATAAGGGTTTTAAAGCGATTTCCCCCCCCCCCCCCAATTTAAGCAAAAGATGATGGGGAAGCTGGAGACTTCGTCACAAACATAGATTAGTTCAACTTGGGTCTTGAGTGTTACGGCTAATTGCCGACTTGCGCACTCATGTCTTACTTTGCCATGTATTGTAAACATAAATATTTGAACGGCGATTTATTTGCGGCCGGTTATTAGTAACTTGCAACGAAATAGTTGCAAGAACCCAAGATTTATCTAAAGTAAAGACGAATGGTACGCGTATGCCAGCCAAGCCAATATCGGCTGATAATATTAATATGTGTTTGCAAATGTTTGATTAAATCCTTACAAAATAGACAGAATATACAGCATGCCATCTTTATAATTTCAGTTTGATATGGGATTGCCAACTCTAATAGTTGTAAACTACATAATCATAAGTAAAAATGGATGATAAAGTTAAAAAAAAAAAACATACTAGAACAATGCACAAAGTCTAATTAAAACGGAATTGACGGGTGTACTTAAGTCTTATAAAGTCAGTCTGTATTTCTGTCCAGGACACGGATTTGAGAAGACGCAAGGTATAGATTCGTAGCTCGTGGAGGCTAACATAATATCCAGTAATTGGTTTCTGTTTTAGTGCGATCTTGAAATAATCGGGGAATTTAACATAACGAGTACTCTGTATATCCTTTAAATGGAGACACCAAAACAAGGAGAAAAAAGCGGGGAAAAAATTCTCCGGTAAAATAGGCAAACATAACCGTAGTACCTACTAAAGGGTTCGCAATGCATTAGATACTATTATTAGTACCAACGCCAACCGCCTAATCGGATGCCCCCCACCGGCTGAATGCCTGGGGCCGTCGCAACCCATGCACTCCCCTTTGCACGCCACTGATGGTAAACCGGTTCTGTCGAAATCCACACTGTGATTCGGGGTAGACTTGATCTCCCAGGACTTGAAGTCTGCGCAAAACAATTCTGGCAAATACTTTCCCAACAATACATAGAAGTGAGATACCCCTATAGTTGTTGCAGTCGCTCCGATCGCCCTTGTTCTTGTACAGCGTTATGATGCTTAAGTCATTGAAATCCCGTGGAACTTGTCCTTCTCGCCAGCAAGGCTCTATTAGCTGGTGGATCTTGTCACGAGATCGCCATGAGTTAACCAGATAATGAAAATACAGAAGTTTGCTTGGCGTATATTTTCTAGGCCACAACAGTCGTACTAACAGAGTAAACACAGCTGCACGGGTTACATCGGGGCAGCACATATACACATTTGGTGGTGAGTGAGAAGGAATGGATACACCGCGTTGGCAGTTCATAAACAGTTAAAATCACATAGCCTTGCCCGCTCAGGATATGGAATAGTTCCGTCTGTCATCTATAGTTCCGGACATCAGGCGAAATGGCGGCTGGGATTGTCACCACTGAACAGAAGATTGACAGTTTATCAACAGGTCGGAAGTGCCCGACTAGGGAGAAAACGGTCAGATTGTCATTTGGTATTTCCCGACATCAAATGGAATGGCGGATTTGATTGTCACCACATGACAGAAAGTTGATGGCTTGTTATTGGAAATAGTGGAACACCTGCAGGACCCCAACAACGTCACGTGCACAATGTAGGTTGTTTGGAAAACCATGATTGGCAGCTTGGTATCGAAACCCTTTGTTGGAACTGTACAGTAACTCTCTAGATTGTTTTGGATGTCAAAACCAGTGATGACAAATCTAACATTAATGGAGCCAGGGAGGATGGATCCCTGACAAGGGAGGGTGCCCAATATGCCACCTGTGTGGGGGCATAAAGGATAACGTCACGTAGCCAACTTTGGTAGTTTGCCATATAAACCCGAGTTGGGGCCAACTAGGGGGACTTGAAAATGTGGCTCTAGTCGGAGTGCAATGGCACTGCAGTGCTTAGTGGAAATAATATCTACCGTGTGTTAATTAGGGACTTAATTTTACACGTGCCTATAATGGCAGATGTAGATATGATTGATAGGACTGCAGTAGTGCCATTTAAGGTATAACCTATTAATATAGTTTATTAGTTCTAATTAATATAGACTGTAGCCTTGTTAAAACTATAGTGTGATGATTAGCACTGTTAGTGGAAATTAGTTAGAGTAGAATAGTGATATTAGCTCTGCTAGTTAAGAATAGAGTAGGGTAGTGGTGATAAGCTATGCTAGTTAAGAATCGAGTAATGATGGATAATTGGGAGACGGGGGAATTGGCCGCTGGGGTTTTGCACTCTGTATGGGTCTTTCCTTGTCATAGTCTGATTCGGCCCTAGGTGGGTAGCTAATCTGCTCTATGACAACGTTTAGTTAGCTAAAGATCATTAAGCAAGGCAATAGGCTTACACTCAGCCGATAGGATCAGTGACTTGTACTATCACCAGATGTGTTGTTTCTATCCTAGGTTTCCTACTAGATCCGAGGAAACTCAACAAGTTTTTAGGAAAGGTTCAAATCCCATTCGGAAGAACACCAGTGGAACAGTCAATAAAGTTTTCGTACAGAACGTAACTAAAGCTAGAAGGAAGATGATTCACCAAAGACGGGTGATGATTACTGATGCACCACACAGCATCAGACAGTAGTAACTAACCGAGAACATTAATTATAATAGTTACCTAGTGTGATATAATCTCGTGTAATAGAACACAAGACATGATACTTGAGGCTAGATAGACACGAGTGAGGATCAAGTACATTGACTATTAACATTAATAACTGTGTCCACACTACAAAGGACTTGTGCATTTTTTTAGGAACGATAGGAACGGACATTGTGTAGGGTGCAACCGGTCCATGATAAACTGTTAATACCACCGGTGTCTATTTCGGAAGATCATGAAATGGGATTACCAGAGGTCTACAGAGGCAAATCAGTATCCAGCAGGATGGTTTCGGCACTGGGTGAGAAGTACATGTTCTGACGTAACGTGCTGTGGTCTATCCTTGCTGGGATCAGCTGACTGGGTTGTTGTCTGAGAGTCCGATTCTACACACTTTATAGAACACGTCACACATTTTCTTCGCATACACGTCTCATATACGTTACACTTTTCTTTTAATAAATTAAGCTGTATTAATTTTTAGAAGCAAGAGTTGTTGAATACGTTGCGTTGGGGAAGTATGAGAAGGGGGCATAGTACGACAGTGAGAGAGAGTGATAGGAAAAGGTGTCCATAGGCTGAGGGAGTGTGTTGGACGGAAGCTGGTGGATTCTCCAGAAGATTGAGAGGAAAAAAAAAATATTATAATGTGGGTGTCGACTCTCTTCACTCCAGGGACGACACTGTAAAGGAGGACACGACAGATCTGTAAAGTGAGTGTGTCTTGCCCACTCCTGATAACCTCTATTGGAATCCCACCCTTATCTGGAGCATTGCCAGAGGCTAGTTCATTTACAGCACACTTAACTTCTGTTATGGTGGGAAGTGTGTCCAGGTGGTCAAGAGTTGGCTGGGCCTGTATGGTGTTGAGGGCATCATCCGCTAGTTTGGTTTTACTTGAGTAAAGCTCCAAATAGTGCTCTACCCATCTATCCATCTGCTGTTTCTTATCAGTGATGATTTATCCAGTCAAGGTTTTCAGTGGTGCACTTCTTTTTATCATTGGACTACAGGCTTTCTTTATGCCTTCATACATGCTTCTGATGTTTCCTTTATCACTTGCATTTTGAATTGACTCACATAACTTGATCCAATAATCATTTTCACACTGCCTGGCAGCCTTTTGCACATCCTTCCTAGCTTGCTTCAACTCACTGAGAGTGTTACGCCTTGTTCTCTCCTTGTTTCTTAAGAGAGATATCTTCTTTTTATCAATCAAGGGCTGCAGTGTCTAGCAGTTGAGAAATACCTATCTAGACAAATTCTAGAAATATGGCAGGAATACTACACTGGAATGTATGATATGAATGTTTGTTTGTTTTTATTTATTCATTGAGATCAAACAATGGTGCTAGAACAGGGCAAACCGAGTTATTAGCAATACTACAGGAGGGTATGGGGTAGGGTGGGGGAGGGGGATAACCACGGTTATATAGATACAAAAAGAACATTGTTCAACCTTATTTTTCAACAGATACTATGTTATCGGTGTGAGAGATTACCTATGACATCAAGATCATCACAAAAAATTGCAACGGACTCCCAAAGTATTATGAGAAAGGTGAAGACAGGCATGCTACGGGCAGAATGGCAGGCTGCCATTGAACATTCGAAAATAGAGAGCATCTATTGGATGGGAAGCGAGCAGGCAAACAGATTGGTTGGGTCTTCACCCCCTGGTGGGGTATTGGTTGGGTCTGTCCCCCATGGTGGGCTTTTGGCGCATGATAAGGCAGATATGGTTGGGGTCCTTTGGAATCGTGTGTACAGTGCATAATAACGAGTAGATCATCACAGCTTGGACAGAATGGTGCCGCAGGGAGTGACCAGAGGATTCGGTCAATACTCAAAACTCCGAGGAAAGGCCAGAGTGACATATATTCAGACTTCTATCCGTACCATTATTACTGGGACTCTTCGCTGGCTGTTACAAATAAGGAAAGAGCAAGTATGAGAATGTCTTGTGTGCTGTGATGCCGGTTCTTGACTCAACTCAACTCAAGATCATAGTACAGTACGGTCTCCGCTGTGAATGTCTGTAATAATGGACCTCGAGCCTTTTCTGTCCGGAACCTATGTTGTCCTTTTAGTTTGGCTGTATCCTGGCCACATCTTGGTGGTGTCGATCTATTTGTATTCTTGACGACTTCTAGCTTTTTTGTTCCCAGCTTTCCCCTCCATTGTGATTTCAGTAAACTAATGTCGTTTAATTTACCAAAGTACCCTATATTTCTCTTTTGCATTTCTTAAATGAGATGGCTGCTGCATCGGAGGGTTGAGTATGAATGAATATACCCAAATGTGCCGTGACATCTTTGGACGTAAAACAACATATTATTATGTACTTCTTTCAGCAGCGTCCGTTTTATGTTGAGTTATTCAAGAACTTGTCAGTTCGTCATTTGTTTGTTTGTTTGGTATTTTTTTTCCCACAACTCGCTCCAGTCTTCTGAAAAGCAACATTTGAAAGGCTTTAATTGCATATACTCTATATGTTTAGTTAAGGCACACGTTTCCACTCGAATGAGCAGCGGTTACTTTTTCTGCTGCAGATGGTTCCTCTTTTGATCGTCACGCTAGTTATGAACATCAAAGGTCAGCGTTTTCCCCTCTGTGTGTCTGTCTTAAGCAAGCATGTGTATGAGGTTTGCTTCCCCTAGACACATTCCATCCAAGGTCACGTAGATAGGTTTGCTTCCCCTAGACACATTCCACCCAAGGTCACGTAGATAGGTTTGCTTCCCCTAGACACATTCCATCCAAGGTCACGTAGATAGGTTTGCTTCCCCTAGACACATTCCATCCAAGGTCACGTAGATAGGTTTGCTTCCCCTAGACACATTCCATCCAAGGTCACGTAGATAGGTTTGCTTCCCCTAGACACATTCCATCCAAGGTCACGTAGATAGGTTTGCTTCCCCTAGACACATTCCACCCAAGGTCACGTAGATAGGTTTGCTTCCCCTAGACACATTCCACCCAAGATCACGTAGATAGGTTTGCTTCCCCATGACACATTCCACCCAAGGTAACGTAGATAGGTTTGCTTCCCCTAGACACATTTCCCCAAGGTCACGTAGATAGGTTTGCTTCACCATGATATATTCCATCCAAGGTCACGTAGATAGGTTTGCTTCCCCATGACACATTCCATCCAAGGTCACGTAGATAGGTTTGCTTCACCATGATATATTCCAACTTGCACGAACCAGTGCACGAACTCCGTAGCACCGGAGAGGATCCTGAAATACTTTGGTAGATATTTAATCTCGAAATTTTGCCCGGGCAGCGCAGTTAGGCTACTCTTTTTCGATTTCCAATTGTCAAGGGCCGGTCTCTCTGGCTGAGGGGTTACAACACTTTCTCCGTAATCCCGTTTATCACGCAGAGTCTCGTAGCGGGAGAGAACTGGGAGCGGTTCGACTCCCGCTGGTGACTTGCGGGATACTAAGCCGGCCGCTCAGAAAGCAATGGGAAACTACTGAGCGTAATCTTGCCAAGAAATCAACAGACAGCTGAAAGATGCTCCTGTTGACAGCGATATCCTGTAAAGGATATGCACACACCAAAAAAAAAATTGCCAAGGGATTTTTGTCTAACTGTCCTAGGGGTTAGCGACTTTCTACGCAACCGCGTTTATCCACGCGAGCAAACGCAGCTGCGCGAGAATAGACAGCGGGTCCTCTGCCGAGCCCGTAACTTACGGGATATATGAGCCGGCCGCTCAGAAAGCAATGGCAAACTACTGAGCGTAATCTTGGCAAGAAATCAACAACAGGTAAAATGCTGGTGTTGACAACGATGTCCTCTAATAGGATATGCTGAAAAAGGGGGGGGGGGGATTTTTACGTGCGCAACAATACACACGGGCGTCCGATCTCACTACCCAGAGACCAGGGGGAAATATTGTTACTAGAAGTCCACGTGAAAAGGTCCCGGTCCTTACCTGGGCTTGAACCCGAGACCTCCAGCACTCGAGGCGGACACGATATGTCAAGACCACTCAGCCCCCTCCTACCATAAGACCTGGTCTTATATTAATTTTAGCTTCAAAACATTCACTAGGGCGTAATTTCGGAGGGATGTCTTTTTTTTTTTTTGGTTCAAAAATCTACATTTATTCGCGTACAAAATTCCACATTTATTAAAAAACAATGACATTTTTTCGTCATAACTCTCCAAATCCCGAATTGTCGTTTGATGTCCTAGGTTCATAAACACTGCAGTTTTATCCATGGCAATGATGTCGGAGCTGGTTTCCGTGGCTAAAGGCATTACGGACGCGATTCGTAATCCCGCTTACCCGCGTTCAAAACACAGCTGCGATCGATTTGTCAGCAGACTGCGTCGCGGTCGGTTTTAACGAGTTGATATGGGAGCCGGTCGTTCAGAAAGCAGTGGCAAACTACTGAACGTAAACTTACTAGGAAGAACGTCACTAGGAAGAACGAACTACCACAATGTAATATACAAGTAAATGGGAATATTCTTCAACAAGTGAATCGGTACAATTATCTCGGAAAAGTCATAACATCTGATGGGAGATGCCTTGAAGAGATTAGAACATGAATCACCATGGCGAAAGTAGCCTTTAGCAAGATGAAAAACATACTGATCAATGAAAAGATGTCAATTTAAACTAGAAAAAGAGTGTTGAGGGGATACATAGAGCCTGTTCTTTTGTATGGATGCGAAACTTGGACAATGAGCAGTGACACTGAAAAACATCTGATGGCTGCAGAAATGTGGTTTCTGATGAGAATGCAAAGAATACCATGGACAGACAGAAAACCCAATGACCAAGTACTACAGGAGACAAATGAAAATCGTAAACTGATTAGAGAAATTAGACGTAGACAGTCAACATTTTTTGGACATGTTATGCGAAGAAACGGATTGGAGAACTTGGTGACAACTGGCAAGATCGAAGGGAACAGACCAAGGGGAAGACCGAGAAGTAAATACCTGGATGGCTCGGCCACATGGCATGGTCGAGACAGGAACACTGAGCTGATCCACGACTCTGGTGATCGAGTGAAATAGTGAGTCATGACCCGCCCACGCTTTCTGGCATGGCACATGATTGATTGATGAGTATTATCAACAATTTGTTATTATGCATGTGGCAAGAAATCATAAAATTTTACTTCCTATATTTATACTTCCTTAGTCTCTTATAGCATATATCAATTAGCATAACAAGAGGCTAGCAATGCGTTGATTAATCACCCCTTTATGAACAACTAGCTGACCCGGCCCGGCTTCGCCCAGTCCCTGGTGGGGAGCATCTCATTTAATTCATATAAGTAGTCATATAAGTTCTCGTTCCCGTTACCGACTATCTGTCTGTCTGTCTGTCTGTCTGTCTGTCTGTCTGTCTGTGTGTGTGTGTGTCTGTCTGTCTGTCTGTTTGTCTATCTATCTCTGTCTGTCTGTCTGTTTGTCTAATAGACCCATCCCTCTGTCTCTCCCTCCGTCTATCCCTCCCTCCCTCCCTCCCTGTCTGTCTGTCTGTCTGTCTGTCTGTCTGTCTGTCTGTCTGTCTGTCTGTCTGTCTGTCTGTCTGTCTGTCTGTCTGACCCGGCCCGGGTTCGCCCAGTCCCTGGTGTGGAGCATCTCATTTAATTCTGAGTAGGTAAGAATCCGCTCTGCCTTCAAAATGTTGACGTGAAGATTTTCTTCCTGCAGCTGCTTCTGTATTTGTTGATCAGTAAGCTCCATTTTTAGCCGCTTGACCACCCATCTGACTGTGTTTGAATCAGTGTTTCTGATTCTGGGGTCTTGGTCCTCCTTCCTCTCACAAGTTTTTGTGTTCGTCTGTGGGTAGTCGTCGCTCTTCTTATTGGTAGTTTCATTGACTGTAGGTTCAGATACTTTATTACAGCTTGCATGCAGACTCTCCAAAGGCAGGTTCGTCTTCTTGATAGTCTGGTCGGTTTTCTCACTATGCATCTTGGATGCTGCTTGTTTCTTTGTGCTATTACGACTAGGGTTAGAATTAAATTGTAAAAAGACACAGATTATGGTCGTCACTAGGAAGGACGAAATACCACAATGTAATATACAAGTAAATGGGAATATTCTTCAACAAGTGAGCAGGTACAATTATCTCGGAACAGTAATAACATCTGATGGGAGATGCCTTGAAGAGATTAGAACAAGAATCGCCATGGCAAAAGTAGCCTTTAGCAAGATGAAAAACATATTGACCAATAAAAAGATGTCCATTGAAACGAGAAAGAGAGTGTTGAGATGCTACATTGAGCCTGTACTTTTGTATGGATGTGAAGCGTGGACAATGAGCAGTCAGGCTGAAAAACATCTGATGGCTGTAGAGATGTGGTTTCTGAGGAAAATGCAAAGAATACCATGGACAGCCAGAAAGACCAATGAACAAGTCCTTCAAGAAACAAATGAAGATCGTAAATTGATTAGAGAAATTAGACGTAGACAGTCAAAATTTTTTGGACATGTTATGAGAAGAAATGGATTGGAGAATTTGGTGACAACTGGTAAGATCGAGGGGAACAGACCAAGGGGAAGACCTAGAAGCAAGTACCTGGATGGCTTGGCCTTGTGGCATAGTCGAGACAGAAACACGGAGCTGATCCACGACTCTGGTGATCGGGTGAGATGGCAGAACATGACCGCCCACGCTTACCGGCATGGCACATGATGGATGGATGGATTACGACGTGCCATTCCCCCCCCCCCCCCGTATCAGGCTGCTAGTCTGGTCGGTTTTCTCACTATGCATCTTGGAAGCTGCTTGTTTCTTTGTGCAATTACGACGTGCCATTTTCTCCCCGTATCAGGCTGCTTGAAATGTGTAAGGCATCTTGGCTTGATAGCGCTGAGAAGTGCTGTCAAGCGAATCGTGTCGATATGATGGCGGAAAACACTAAAGATGCGATGATATTGTTCAACATCTTTTAGATAACTTCTTAAGTATAGAAAGATGAGTTACAATGTTATGCATTATGCATTATTTTTATGTAAACTTTGAAAATGCCTTAAAGATTGAATCATTATTTATTATAACTCATATGCCGGTAAATAACTATAGACAAAGAGTTTATAAATCTTTGAAAACGATACAACAATATGACTATAAGTTATACAACAATGTTATTAAAAGTTATGCCCCTTGAAATAACTTTTTCTAGAGTTAAGTCCCTTCGCTATATATAAATTTTAATGAAAAATGAAAAATGAAATAATACTGAGTAAGCAGGCGATTTCACACTAAAAAAATATCACAGTTGGCAGCTCTGGAATGAAAGGAAGACGTGTAGAAAATTTCATCTCAATCGGATGGGCCGTTAGCGAAAAAATAAAGGACATACATATTTACATACACTTTGTTTTATATATATAGATTCTGTCTTAACAGGTTGTGGTGGACTGACCACTAGTAATAAAATTGTGTAAAGGGACGTAACAACATAACAGTTACATCAAGGGAATATACTCAAAGTAAATTAAATGTATTATGTGATTTAAATAATTGAAGCATTTCTCTTAGTGTGTTATGGAATTTTCTTAGAAATTAACAAAATATATATCTGGCATAAAAAACGGTACTAACTTTAAGAAAAATTTTAACCTTGTGTTAAAATATGACATTATCTTATACATCTGAAAATTTTATAACTGACTTTGATATTTCTCCATGATATTACATTCGATGTTTTATTCTTTCACTGTAAGTTACCTGTGTACATGAAAACATTTTTGGCCGTCCTTGACTTTGGGACGTCATTTGCATATAACTATATATTTTCTGTCTGTCTGACCCGGCCCGGCTTCACCCAGTCCCTGGTGGGGAGCATCTCATTTAATTCATATGAGTAGTCATATAAGCTCCCGTTCACGACTATCTATCTGTCTGTCTGTCTGTCTGTCTGACCCGACCCGGCTTCGCCCAGTCCCTGGCGGGGATCTGTCTGTCTCACCCGGCCCGGCGTCACCCAGTTCCTGGTGAGGAGCATCTCATTTAATTCATATAAATAGTCATATAAGTTCCCGGTCCCGACTATCTGTCTGTCTGTCTGTCTGTCTGTCTGTCTGACTGACCCGGCCCGGCTTCGCCCAGGCCCTGGCGGGGATCTGTCTGTCTGTCTGTATATCTATGTATCTATCTATGTATCTATCTATCTATCTATCTATCTATCTATCTATCTATCTATCTATCTATCTATCTATCTATCTATCTATCTATCTATAGCCAGGGGACTTAACTTAAGATATAACAATGCTACTAAACGTTATGTCCCTTGTTTATATTTTCTTACGTTCAGTCATGGAATTACAAAATTAAATTTTAGTAAGTTAATAGTTGATAGTACACTAAACAAAAATCTATGAAAGTTGGTTGCACTGGAATGAGAAGAAGACGTGTAGAAAATTTCATCTCAATCGGATGGACCGTTCGCGAACGCATAAAGAACGGACGGACATAAATACATACATACATTGCATTGTATATATATATATATATATATATATATATATATATATATATATGTATGTGTGTGTGTGTGTGTGTGTGTGTGTGTGTGTGTGTGTGTGTGTGTCGGGCACACACACACACATATGCTTTTACAGGGTATATTTTTAATAGCTGAACGCCTCTGAGTCAAATCCCCCAGATGTGAGGGCCTGGCCGTTAGTTACTTCCTCCTCTTGGAGGTTTGATGCTGAGCCGCTAGTGTCTGCAGCCTACCTTGTTCCAGACATACTGGTTATCCTTTCCTCTGGAGAAAACAAGGCAAGGCCGAGTGAGCGATCTTGCTGCTTGGGCAACACATGTTCTCTGAATCCAAGTCCAGACATTGTGCGATGGAATTCTAGCTCTAGTTCCAATCCACATATTTTCGTCTCTAAAGACGGCAAGGTGCCACTATTTTTAATGACTGTGCAATGTCTGAAAATATTGCCGGTCCAAGTTTTGTATTTACCTATTATGTTGCATGAACTTTACATTGGGTGAATAATATATTATGTTAATATGTTGCCTAATAATACTCTTTCTGAGATTGTCCGAAATGCTTTAACCGCCCCAGCACTCATTTGATCCAAAATTATGCCAATTCCCCTTTTGTAGTCCTTCCCTCCGGATTAAACAATTCTGTACGTGTACATATATAAACATTGTTTTCCCCCGCACCTGGCCATCGCATTTGACAATATGTACGAGTGTTAGCAACAATTTATTATTATGCATGTGGCAAGAAATCATACAATTTTACTTCCTATATTTACTTCCTTAGTCTCTTATTTTTTCCCCCGCGTTTACATCCTCTTTCAGGATATTGCGGTCAACACCAGCATCTTTCAGCTGTATGTTGATTCCTAGGCTAGATTACGCTCATAATCACGCCACGAATTTCTGAGCGACCGGCTCCATACTCTCGTAAGTCATTCGCGCGACTCGAACCCCTTCAAGTTCTCGTGCGCTCACATCAACCACGAGAGTATTCCGGGTTACGGAGAAAGCTGCTAACACCTCAGCCAGGGTGACCGGCTTTAGTCTCTTATAGCATATATAAATTAGCATAACAAGGGGCTAGCAATGCGTTGATTAATCACCCCTTTTATGAACTTGTAGGAAGGGACAAAACAACATAACAGTTATATCAAGGGAATATACTCAAAGTAAATTAAATGTATAATGTGATTTAAATTATGGTACCATTTATCTCGGTATGCTACGTCATTTACTTAGCCATTAGCGGAATATATTCTTGACATATGAAGCAGTAATAAATTTAAGTAATCTTTTAAGATTCTGTTAAAATAGTGACATTATTTAATGTGTATGAGAATTTTATAACGGACTTTGATATTTCTGCACAATATTACATTCAATGTTTTATTCTTTCAATGGTATTGATTATCCCACAGGATTTCAAAGATTCAAACATCATAACGCTGTACAATTTCGGGCCAACAGACCAATTTCCTTACTCAACACAGACTATAAGATACTTGCCAAATCACTTACCAACAAACTCAAACCCTTCATGCCAACACTCATACACCCCGACCAACAGTGCAGTGTCAAAGACAGAAATATACACAAACACAACCACCTCATTAGAGATATAATTAACTATACACATAGGAAAGATTGTCCATCCTCCATCTTGTCCTTGGATCAAGAGAAGGCTTTCGACAGAATTTCCCACACTTACCTGCATAGGACACTAGAACACTGTAACATAGGAGAGTACTACAGGCAGTGGATACAGATCTTGTACAAAAACCCTGAGAGCAAAGTGTTGGTGAACCACTCACTGACAGATAGCTTCAGGCTCACTAGATCTGTAAGACAGGGATGTCCCTTATCACCACTACTGTATGTGCTCACCTTAGAGCCTTTACTAGAGAAGATAAGACAAGACACTAGTATTAAAGGAACCTTCCTACATGGGATAGGAGAGCAGAAGCTTGTCGCTTATGCAGGTGACACTGCCTTCTTCCCCACCAGCAACATCTCAATAAGGAACATACTCCACACCTTTACCCATTTTGGAAAAGGCAGTGGAGCCAAAGTAAATATACAGAAATCACAGATAATGGGACTAGGAAAGTGGAATCAAAAGTCTGATTTCCCTCCAGACCTGAAACACACAGACACCATGAAGCTGTATGGGATCACATTCCCATGTGATCCCTCAAAAACACACAAACAGACATGGCACTCATTGACTGAACAGATCACAGACATGTTACACAGGTATAGGTACAAAACATCCACAATATTTGGTAGAAGCACAATAGTCAACACATACATAATACCCAAAATATTATACTTAGCGACAGTACTAGACCCTCACAAACAGACCGTCACAGACATAAACATACAAATCAGACGCTTCATCTTCACCAATACAATACACAGCATACACCACAAAACACTCATACAGGACAAACTACAGGGAGGAATTGCACTACAGGACATCCACACAAAAATACTGTCACTTAGAATCAGTCACATAGGTAAAATCATCAGACATCCAGAACAACATAGATTAGCCTTATATTATATAGCACATAACATAAAACACCTCACACCTCTTAACAATGCAACTGCACACTACCAGGGAAAACTGCCAACTTTCTACCAGACATGTATACAGGCAATACAAGGACATGAACAGTTAATACAGCAAACAACACACAAAATATACAAACATTTAGTTAGAGAGCAAGCACCATCACTCAAACTTAGGATTAAAAGAGGACACAAATACTTCATGTCTGACTTCACATGCACCTTTTCAAACCTACACAACAAACACATAACACCAAAAGCTAGAGAGATCACATATAGACTGTTATACAATATGACACCGACAACACAGACAGAAGCATACAAATACAAACAAATATCACAGTGTCAGCTATGTAGGAATAACACAACAGAGACAGAGGAACACATTTATTATACATGTCCAACAATCACAGCCATACGCGCAACACTCAAACACCTCATACAAACGCACACAGGCAAACAAACCGACATATATAAAGCAATTTTTCTTAACATTATACCAAAATCAGCAAAAGTCACACATACAAAACTACTGACAGCTCTTTCTTACTATAGACAGCTCATGTGGTCATGTAGAAACTCAGCCAGATACAAACACCGCACATATAACACACACTTAATATAATTTATGTTCACGCACAAAATATCACAACTCTTTCCAGAGTTGGTATAAATGATATACCAACTCTGGTAAATGTTGGTAATTTATTTTGGTAATTTTGGTAAACATGAGTGAGAGAAAGAAAGAAGAAACTGTGAGTGAATGATTAAAAAGATCACATATGGTCAAAAGACCAATGGAAAATCCCTTATGTAAAGAATAGTGGAAGTACAAATGCTTGTTTTATTTGTTTCAAAATGATGGTTTCACCCTTATATATAACTTTCTTTTCTATAGACCGTTTCTTTTCTCGTCAGATTTAAATTTAATAATTTATAATTTATAACTTCTTCATAATTTTAAGATCAATTTATTATAATGTAAAACATTTTTAAAATAAATATACCATTAATTAATAATGTATAAATTCCTCATGTTATTTTACAGCATTTTTTTTATTTTTTCAGATTTAGTAATCTTTTTATTTTCTCTTTTCAGGTTCTGGAAGACAGAAGAGATATTGAATGCCAAGACAGGTCAGTCGCCAACAGAGGTAGTATTTCTCTAATTAAGGACATTTTTCTACGGTGAGTTGAATTAACCTTTATAGTTTTAATAACTATTTATTATTATGTACAACTTTTTAAAAATAAATATACAGTATCTTTAATTTCTTTTTCATTTCTTCTCAGAGTTCACAGTTAGTTAGTCGACAAATCATCCTCATTGCACATCGAACAATTCAATGCATAAGTGTTCAGTTTATTAAACTTCTTTGGCTTTCTGCATACTTTTCTTGTTTACTTCCATAGTCAGGCTACTTGTGATCGAAGCAAAAGCACCGGAACCTTTCTTTGCAATGACAGTGTCACCTTCTGTCCGTAGTTCCTGACTAGTTAGATGCAAATCTGAAATAATTAATAATTTATAACTTCTTCATGTTATTTTACAGCATTTTATTAATCTTGTTTTTCTTCTTTCTTTTCAGGCTCTTTTCAGAATCAACTGATGTCAAGTTGCATATATATTGTAATAATAAAAATATAAATCTGTTATATAATATTAATAAAGATAATTAACGGCAAACTATACGAGTACATATTCATATGTTGACACTTGTGTGCAAATTTACTAATTTTGTTTTAGACGAACCTCATAACAACCATTTGTCCCAATAATATACCTGTGATAACCAATAATAATCAGTGCTCAATGAGTTGATTTTGGTGAGGCAGAGTCAAAGCGAGAGTATTATTTCATTGAATCAATTTTGTTTTTAAACGAACATCTTAGCAACCATACATCACTGCGACCGGGGTTGCCAGGCCTAATTGCTAATTTTAATTGCTAATTAGGTCACCACACATCATACTGACACAGCAATGACACCATAAGGTCTGTAGCATCATTCCGCATATTACCAAATTCATCTGGTAATTTTTAAAGCTACAATTAAGAAAACGTACGCTAATTTGTGAAATAGTAATTAATTAGCAAAATAATTTGCGGCCATTTTTACTTCCTAATTAGGTCACCAGACATCATATCAAAAAATAAATGACATGACCAGTTAGGCCTTGCAACCCCGATCGCAGTGATGTATGGTTGCTAAGATGTTCGTTTATAAACAAAACAGATAGTCTCAAAAAACACCAAAATTTTGATAATCTGGGCCAGATTTTGACCAGGACGCAAAAAATTCCTCCAGTGAGCACTCTTTTGTGAAAATTTTAGTCAAAAGGTCACGACACTCAAATTTACATAACTCAGCTTAGAATCGAGACACACAACTCATTGAGGTACCGTTAGATTTGGTTTTTCAAGGCCTATCTATCTTTGGTTCTCCCAATAGTAAATGATCAATTTGAAAATCATGATAAAAGTTATATAAGTTATAAGGGGAAAAAGGAAAAAAGAGAGAAGAAAACTAAACTCCTCCCATTCCAATGTACTAATAATGGAATATTTGATTCAAATGAATTTGTTGTGCTAAACTACCACCACAACTAAGATTATCATTTTAGTAAAGAAAATCACATATCTATTATATTATTATTATAATTATTATTATTGTTTTCATTATTATTATTATCACTATCATTATCATTTTTATTTTTTACTATCATTACCCTACCCCCTTTATCCTTAGTATCATTAATTTAATAAGTATTAATGATATCACCTTTATTATTTTACAACTTCATCCCCCATGTCCCCCCCCCCCTGTGTTTAAGGTTTGTTGCTTTTGCTACTACCCCCACTAGTTTGTTTCAAACATTTGCCCTGCCTGTACCATCATTAGAGTGGTCATGGGGACATTGGTGATTGAAGCCAATCGGTGGGAGAGTAGAGAGGGAACAACATGTAAAGACTTTCCCCTATCCTTGCAGTCAATACTTACCCCATTATCCTTAGTATCATTGATTTTACAAGTATTATTGATATCATCACTATTATTTTACAACTTCATCTCCCCTGCACCACCTGTTGCTTATGTTTTGTTACCCTTGCTGCTACCCCAACTGGTTGGTTCAAACACTTGCCCTGCCTGTACCATCATTAAGAGTTGGCATGAGGGTTTTGGTGGGGTGAAACCAGTTGAGGAGAGTATAGTGAGGGGGGGGGGGGGGGGGGAAACATGCAAGATTCCCCCTTTTCTTTGTATTCAGTATCTACCTTATTATCCTTAGTATCATTAATGTTATAAGTATTAGTGATAACATCATTATTATTATACAACTTCATCTCCCCTAGTTGCCCATTTTGCTCATGGTTTGTTGCCTTTGCTACCACCCCCACTGGTCAGTTCAAACATTTGTCCTGCCTGTACCATCATTAAGGGTGGTCGGAGGGGCATTGGAGTGAAAGCGATTAGTGGGAGTGCGGCAAGGTAAACAAAAATGTAAAGATTTCCCTTTCTCCTTGTCACCCCTTTTGAATCATGTGAGGGAGTGTTGAAGGAATAAATACAAAATCACCTATGGTTACCAAATCAATAATACTGAAATAAATTTGTGCAAATACAAATGATTGAGGAAATGAGGGGGAAAAAAAACCAACTCCCTGTACTACAACTATTATTAAAAACTATATTTGGCTTGTGTATGTACACCGCTATGCTATGTTAACACCATTCCAAAGAAAATCATCCTAGCAAATGGAAACCATAATTTGCAAAAAGTTTATTATTTTCATAACCATTATTACCATTGCTAGTTTTTTTTTTAGATTGGCTATTATTACCCTTAGTATGTCCCTTCTTGTCATTATTATTATTGTCATCATTAGTAATAAACAAAATCCCTTTCCCATGTGCCCCCCCCCCCATCCCCTTGCTCATGGTTTGTTGCTGCCTTTGCTGATACCCACACCGGTTTGGTTCAAATATCTATCCTGCCTTTACCATCATTGCCCAGATAGTGGTGATAAGGGCATTGATGGAGTGAAACAAATTGGTGAGAAGATGGCAAGGGAAACAAAAATATAAAGATTGTTAAAATGTTGTGCAAATACTGATGCTTGTTTACTTTTTACATAAAGTTTAAAAAAAAAAAAAAAAAAAAGAGGAAGGGAAAAAATGAATGAACCCTTACAAATAAAGAAAAAAAAAAAAAAAAAAATTAAGCAAGGAGAAAAAGATAACCAACTCCTTTTACTTCTACTATTATTGAACATTGCATGTTGCAAGTATATGTATAATTAAAAAAAAATAAAATAAGCAAGGAGAAAAAAAAGATAACCAACTCCTTTTTACACCTACTATATTATTGAACAGTGCAGGATTCAATTGTTATTGTAGGTACCTGCCATATTTTAACACCATGTCTAAGAAAATCATTTTAGCAAATGGAATCACATGTTTGGAAAATGTGCACATTATCAAAACAAATCCTACCATTGTGTTTATTAATATTAGCATTGCTGTCATCATCCTTAGTAGGTTTTTATTCCTTGTCATTATTATTATAAGATGTATTTCATGTAAACACCATTCCTAAGGTAATCAATTTAGCACATAAAATCACATGTCAAAACTATTATTTATTATCATTGAGTCTATCACTAGTCTCAGCACTGTTATTCCTTGTCACTATGATATTTATTTATGTATTTGGTTGTTACTTTGCATTATTATCATGTAATCACTATAAATATATATGGCTTTGTAAACGCGTATACTATCACATCCCCCTTTCCCACCCTTTTGATACTGTGATTGTTGTCTCTGCTGCCACCCTCACCGTTTTGTTTCAGTTCTGCACCGCCATATTTATCATCACCGAGAGTGATGGTACTTGGTAGGAGTTTTTGGAGCTGACAGGAGAGCGGGGAGGCAGGGGAAATAATAACAGCCCGCTACCATCACGCTTTTGATTTAAAATATTTCCTTACAACAATGTCAATGGAGAAATGTTTAAATGTATAAAATATTTGTAATTTTTGCGCATATGTCACCTACACGCCCACATGCAACGCTCTGTAAAAACACGCACACAAATACTGAACACACAGTACGCATGTAACAACACATACAATACAAATGCAACAACTACCCCTCCTGCATTGTAAACTAGGATACTCCTTGACAACCCCCCCCCCCCCCCCACCTTTTCGATACTGTTGGTTTTGATGCTGCTGCTGCCTTCACCGGTCGGTTCTAACAAGTTTTACTGCCATTTTCCTCATTACCAAGTGGTGATGATGGTATTGGCGGGGTTGGCGCTGACAGGTGAAAGGGTGGCAGAAAGAAAATAATGGTATACTACCGTCTTGTTGTTGTTTGTACTCGTTTTTCGTTACCCCCCATCTCAAATGTAAAAATGTTGAAACAAATGTTGTAAAAATTTGCGCATATGTCACCTACACTTCCACATGCAACGCTCTGTAACAACACGAACAATACAAATGCAAATGGTTCTTAACACTCAATAAAAGTTTAAAAAAAAAAAAAAAAAAAAAAATAACGCTGTACACGCTTTTCCGGTGTTGGTAGCCGTGTAATGGAAGTGTATTGATTTGAGGCCTCACAAAAATCGTGTTGTATCCTCAAAGAATTTAACCATTTCAACATGGCACAAGAGCAGATGACACTTAGGGGTACCCTGCAAAGGCATGGAGGCTGGGTAACGCAGATTGCAACAAATCCACAATATCCTGATACCATTCTGTCAGCTTCCAGGGACAAGTCTCTCATCCTATGGAAACTGACAAGAGATGACACCAACTACGGTGTGCCATACAAGTCTCTCCATGGCCATGGACACTTTGTCAGTGATGTTGTACTGTCTTCAGATGGCCAGTTTGCTCTGTCTTCATCATGGGACAAGACACTGCGCCTGTGGGATTTAGTTGAAGGCAAGACCACACGTCGCTTTGTTGGTCATGAGAAGGATGTCCTCAGTGTGGCTTTCTCTGCTGACAACCGTCAGATTGTGTCTGCCTCCGGTGACAAGAGCATCAAGCTGTGGAACACCTTGGGTGTTTGCAAATACACCATTCAGGAGGACACACACAAGGACTGGGTATCATGTGTTCGATTCTCACCCAATGCATCCAACCCAATCATTGTTTCTTGCGGCTGGGACAAAACAGTCAAGGTATGGAACCTGACAAACTGCAAGCTAAAGACCAACCACTTTGGACACACCCAGTTTTTGAACTGTGTCACTGTGTCACCTGATGGCTCTCTCTGTGCTTCTGGTGGCAAGGACGGCCAAGCCATGTTGTGGGACCTGAATGAAGGCAAGCACTTGTACACCCTGGATGGCGGTGACTGCATCAATGCCATGTGCTTCTCTCCCAACCGATACTGGCTGTGTGCTGCCACAGGACCTAGCATCAAGATCTGGGATCTGGAAGGCAAAGTAATTGTTGATGAGCTGAAGCCTGATGTTATGGCAGCTGGTGCTGGTAGAGAGCCCCCACAGTGTCTGTCCCTGGCCTGGTCATCCGATAGACAGACCCTGTTTGCTGGCTACAGTGATAAGCTGATCCGTGTTTGGCAGGTGTCCATGGCTGCCCGATAAATTCGCCATACCATTCATGTGCTGAGCAACATTTGCAAGTCTGAATTCGGGGGAAATTACTGAATAAAAATACTATTTCAAAAAAAAAACAAAAAAAAACAAAAATAACGCTGTACAAGAACAAGGGAGATCGGAGCGACTGTAACAACTATAGGGGTATCTCACTTCTGTGTATTGTTGGGAAAGTATTTGCCAGAATTGTCCTGCACAGACTTCAAGTCCTGGGAGATCAAGTCTACCCTGAATCACAGTGCGGCTTCCGTCAGAACCGGTCTACAATTGATATGATATTCTCATTGCGACAGATGCAAGAAATATGCCGGGAACAAAATCAGCCACTGTTTATTGCCTTCATCGACCTCACAAAGGCATTCGATCTGGTCAGTCGTGAGGGTCTGTTCAAAGCACTAAAGAAGATTGGCTGCCCACCAACTCTTCTGTCCATTGTGGAATCGTTCCACACAGGCATGAAGGGTATAATCAAGTTTGATGGCTCAACTTCAGAAGAGTTTGAAATCAAGAGTGGAGTTAAGCAAGGTTGTGTACTAGCCCCCACCCTCTTTGGGATATACTTTTCACTTCTGCTGAAATATGCCTTTCGTGATCAGGATGACGGTATATACATTCACTCACGCTCAGATGGTGGCCTCTATAATGCTCAGAGATTGAAGGCCAAGACCAAAATTAGCAGGGTACTAATCAGAGAGTTGCTTTTTGCGGATGATGCTGCGATTACGACCCACTCTGAGGAAGAATTACAACATCTACTATCATCATTCTCCAATGCTTGTTCTGAATTTGGTTTAACAATTAACAAAAAGAAGACACAGATTATGTCACAAGGTGCACATGATGTACCATCAATCTTTATTGACGACGCCGAACTGGAGATAGTAGACCATTTTACATATCTAGGATCAGAGGTAAATAGCAAATTATCCCTCGATCAGGAAATCAACATCAGGATTGGCAAGGCAGCAACAACAATGAACATGTTAGCAAAAAGAGTCTGGGAGAACAGGAAGCTTACTGCCAAAACAAAATTCCTCGTCTACCAAGCCTGTGTCCTTAGTACTCTTCTTTATGGCAGTGAAACCTGGACAACTTACTCACGCCAAGAGAAACGTTTAAACAGCTTTCATATACGGTGTCTGCGAAGAATACTTGGTATTAAGTGGCAAGACAAAATCACAAATACCGAAGTATTGAAAAGATCAGGTTGTGTGATGGTGTATTCCATGCTCAGTCTTCGTAGACTTAGATGGATAGGACACGTTAGGAGGATGAATGATGGTAGAATACCAAAGGACATCTTTTTTGGTGAATTACAGATGGGTAGGAGATCTCAGGGTCGGCCTCTACTACGATACAAAGATGTTTGTAAGCGGGACATGATTGATATAGGCATTGATAATGCCCAATGGGAACGCGTCGCCGCTGAACGTGTTGCGTGGAGGGCAACTATCAGAAATGGAATAAAGACAAAGGAGAAAATGATTGCAGATAAAGCACACACAGAGCGTGAGAGACGTAACATGGTGCAAAATGGTGGAAATGACCATGTTTTCACATGCACCTACTGTGGGCAAACATTTGCAGCAAGAATTGGCCTTACCAGCCACACTCGCCACCGCCATGGATCGTAGTTATTAAGCCTTTTTGAAGTACAATGTACCAAACTATCGTCTGTCAAGACGGAAAGGTGCCAATGAATGGTACTAGTTATCATGTAGATGAATTTTTATTTTTGGCCGTCCTTGACTTTGGGACGTAATTTGCATATAACTATATATCTGTGAGTTAGTCTCCCTGGCCTAGGTGTTAAAGCCTTTCTCCGTACATTCTCGTGAGTAACGTAACATGCGCGAGAATCGGTAGCGGTTCTCGCCACTTTGGTAACTTACGGTGTATGTGAGCCGGCCGCTCAGCAAGCAATGGCAAACTAGTATATCAACAGCAGCTGGAAAATGCTTATGCTAACTGCAACGTCCTGTAAGGGATATGCATATATATATATATATATATATATATATATATATATATATATATATATATATATATATATATACTAGCTGACCCGGCTCGGCTTCGCCCAGGCCCTGGCGGAGATCTATCTATCTATCTATCTATCTATCTATCTATCTATCTATCTGTCTGTCTGTCTGTCTGTCTGTCTGTCTGTCTGTCTGTCTGTCTGTCTGTCTGTCTGTCTGTCTGTCTGTCTGTCTATCTGTCTGTCTGTCTGTCTGTCTGTCTGTCTGACCTGGCCCGGCTTCGCCCAGCTCCTGGTGAGGAGCATCTCATTTAATTCATATAAGTAGTCATATAAGTTCCCGTTCCCGACTGTCTGTCTGTCTGTCTGTCTGTCTGTCTGTCTGTCTGTCTGTCTGTCTGTCTGTCTGTCTGTCTGTCGGTCTGTCTGACCCGGCCCGGCTTCGCCCATCCTGGTGGGGAGCATTTCATTTAATTCATATAAGTAGTTATATCTATCTATCTATCTATCTATCTATCTATCTATCTATCTATCTATCTATCTATCTATCTATCTATCTATCTATCTATCTATCTATCTATCTATCTATCTATCTATCTATCTATCTATCTGTCTGTCTGTCTGTCTGTCTGTCCGTCTGTCTGTCTATCTATCTGTCTGTCTGTCTGTCTGTCTGTCTGTCTGTCTGTCTGACCTGGTCCGGCTTCGCCCAGCTCCTGGTGAGGAGCATCTCATTTAATTCATATAAGTAGTCATATAAGTTCCCGTTCCCGACTGTCTGTCTGTCTGTCTGTCTGTCTGTCTGTCTGTCTGTCTGTCTGTCTGTCTGTCTGTCTGTCTGTCTGTCGGTCTGTCTGACCCGGCCCGGCTTCGCCCATCCTGGTGGGGAGCATTTCATTTAATTCATATAAGTAGTTATATCTATCTATCTATCTATCTATCTATCTATCTATCTATCTATCTATCTATCTATCTATCTATCTATCTATCTATCTATCTATCTATCTATCTATCTATCTGTCTGTCTGTCTGTCTGTCTGTCTGTCTGTCTGTCTGTCTGTCTGTCTGTCTGTCTATCTATCTATCTATCTATCTGTCTGTCTGTCTGTCTGTCTCTCTGTCTGTCTGTCTGTCTGTCTGACCTGGCCCGGCTTCGCCCAGCTCCTGGTGAGGAGCATCTCATTTAATTCATATAAGTAGTCATATAAGTTCCCGTTCCCGACTGTCTGTCTGTCTGTCTGTCTGTCTGTCTGTCTGTCTGTCTGTCGGTCTGTCTGACCCTGCCCGGCTTCGCCCATCCTGGTGGGGAGCATTTCATTTAATTCATATAAGTAGTCATATCTATCTATCTATCTATCTATCCATCTATCTATCTATCTATCTATCTATCTATCTATCTATCTATCTATCTATCTATCTATCTATCTATCTATCTATCTATCTATCTATCTATCTATCTATTTGTCTGTCTGTCTGTCGGTCTGTCTGTCTGTCTGTCTGTCTGTCTGTCTGTCTATCTATCGCCAAGAGACATAACTTAAGATATAGCAATGCTACTAAACGTTGTGTCCCTTGATATAATTTGTCTTATGTTAAGTCATGTAATTACAAAATTAAATATTAGTAAGTAAATAGCTGATTGTACAGTACCAAACTATGACAGATGGCTGCACGGTAACGAAAAGAAAACATGTAGAAAATCTCGTCTCAATCGGATTGACCGTTATCGAACGCATCAAATACATCTCCACCCACCCACATACATACATCTTATTTTATATATATATATATATATATATATATATATATATATATATATATATATATATATATATATATATATATATATATATATCGTCGTGAAAACACTGTAGATTGACAATCAGATGATACAGATAATACAGACAGTCTGATTCACAGCTGCAGTTGTTTACTACGAGTGGTCGGGAGATGAAACAGCGCCGCCGTCCTTGAGAATTCTTGGGTAGACAGAAAATATGTCAAGGTTATTTTGCCGACCAGCGGGATCAAAGAGAGACGGGGGATGTTGTTGAGAGAAAAGGGGAAACTACTCTTGTTGCACTGATTAAACAAAGGGGAGAGAACTTATTCTGAAATGGATAATCTGCCCCTGGAACATCTGATGTATTGACTTCAAAGAACTTCATTGGAACACTCCCGGCTCTTTGACAAAAACAAGACTTGTGTACAGTAGTGTAGACAAGAACGTTGACTTGAGCTGACGTGTTTCTGTACAGCTGTTCGGAAATTCGGAGAGCATCTAATGTGTTCGATTTAATTAACATTAAATAAGATATGTCTTTATGGCAAGTTGTAGATGCCATCCAGGAGTGATGCGGTGTTGCATAAGGTATTATAGATAGTATATTTAGGCTTAATTAATATAAGCAGTAGCCTTGTTAAAACTAGCTAGAGTGACGTAAGAATTAGCTCTGCTGGTGAGAATAGTGTAGTGGGTTGGGAGATGGGGGAAATGTCCAATAGTGGGATCTTCCATTGGGGTTCCTACTGGGGTTCTGCACTATGTCTATTGGTCTTTCCTTGTCTTAACCTGATTCATATTTAGGTGATGAGCCACTCTGATCCATGACAGAGTTTAGTTCACTGATAAATCTCTGAGCAAGGCAGTAGGCCTACATTCAGCTAGTAGGGATAAGTATCAGGCGGCCTTCACCAGATGTGGTCTCTTTCTCTGACAGGTTCCCCTACGTCTATGAGGAAGCTCTACACTGGGTTTGATGGAGGTCAACTCTCATTAAGAAGAACATCAAATGAACATTCACATCATTTTATAAGATGAATAAATACCCAGAAGAAAGTACAGTCAGCACGTCAGAAAGTACTGTCAAGAAGCCTGATCAGCGGGAAAATGTCACGTGGAAAATCCAACAAGAAACACGCTGTTGCCAAGATGTGCAGCGTGGGAGCCGACAACAAGAAGAATAACGTTGAGAGCCCACCTGCTAGCTGCATCAAAGAGCCTGATACTACAGCTATATCTGAAGCTACAACGAGGGAGAAGATTGACAGCCCAACACAGTCAAGAATCAAGACAGCAGAGAAGAAGGAGGAGAAAGACACCAGAGTCGGAAACACCGACTCAAAAACAGTCCGATGGGTTGTCAAGCGGATTCCGGTGGAGCTGACAGATGAAGAAATCCTGAAGCAGCTACGTGAAGAGAATATTCACATCCGAGTCTTGAAGGCGGAGCGGCTTCTCACTTACTCCAAGATACCTACAACCCTGGCAGTGGTGACATCGGAGGGCAGCGAAATGCCGACCACAGCATCACTCAACAAGAGACTGCAGCAACCAGAGAGATTCATACCAAGAATCACGCAATGTTCAAAATGCCAGAGGGCCGGCCACAGCAGAGCAACGTGTCGCAGTAAGACGGAAATCTGTCGATACTGCGCCGATCACCACGCCTTCAAGGAGTGTCCGCTGGCCAAGCTGGACACGGACTTCCGAGCTCCTAACAACAGAAGAAAGTGCGCCAACTGTCTGGGCAAACACGGAGCAAGATACCTGGGCTGTCCGTACCTGCAGAGACACAGAGACGTCTTAAAGATCGCCATCATCACAAAGACACCATTCAAGGAAGCAATGCAGAGGGGCGAGACAGCCACGGGTATAGCACAAGCTGAAAGAGATCAACTTCAAAAGCAGATAGACGAGTTGAAGAAACAAATCAAGTCATTGCTGACGCCTAATCCGACCAGCGACAACGAGAATCTACTGGCGGAAATAAAGGAGTTCCATGAAAACATCAAGCGAGAAGTGGAACAGATGACCGCATTGAAGCAGGAAAACGAAGAAATGCTACGCACTATAAAAGTGGAGAGAGAGCGACTAAAAGCTGAAATGAAATCAACTCAACACAAATCAACAGAAGTCAGGCAAGTGACCACAAAGAAACAGCAAGAAACACAACAAAAAACCGACCCGGAGACGCAAGATAAAACCAGCAGCCGAACCTCGACACCCAAACCATCCAAGGGGAAACCAACATCCCACCAGACAGCCGAAGAAAGACAAGATAAGGTACCTTCCGACGGCTTACCGTGGTTTGGAGGTGAACCTACCCGGGAGGAAATGGAGGTGTACATAAAAAATGGAAAGAAACGAGCAGAACAAGAGGAACTCAGACACGAGGAATACATAAGGAGACAGGAAGCAAAAGGAAAGAAGCCCAAGAAACTCAGGGGGAAACCGACAGAATACCCGGAATTACACTATGACGTCGATGCCGACTTCGAGTACTACATAGAAGACGGAGAGATCTTCCCATGGCTGACCACAGAGGAAGCATTCGAAAAACAGCAAAAACTTACACACGAAAGTGAAAGAAAGCGCAAGGATTTAAATAACATCGAAAAGCTTCTAGGGGCATTACACAGAACAGGAGGCAAAAGTACTAAATAAAAAGTCCTTTTAAGGACTGCAATCACTCAAGCCAGGAGCCTGCGCCAAAAAAGGAAACAACAAGAGGAAACAAGCACTAAGGACGGCCGCCGACCGATCCCCCAGCTGGAGTGGGATAACGAAAAGTCCTTATAAGGACTGCAGCCAGTCAAGCCAGACGAGCCAGGAGCCTACACAAACAAAGAAAACCACAACAACAGAAGAGCACAAAGGATAGCCGCCGACACTGCCGACGTCACAGACACAAACGATGCATAACCAGTCCGAGAAAGGACTCACAAGACAAGAATTAGGGTAAATAAACCCACAAAAACCACGATCCTCAATTATAACCACAGCTGATGAAGCAGGTTAGACGAGGACGAATTTGGAATTTTTGTTTTTGAAATTTGGAATTGGAATTGGACAGTCAGCACTGTTTATGCTAGGCTTAGGATCCAGAGGGTCCATACGAAACTGGCTCAGTTGAGCAAAACATTATAAACGATTCATTTACAATAGGGATTCACTCAGGTTGGGTGATACTCGTTTCTTCACCACATACCACTGAACACTAGTGAATAGAAAAGAACATTGAACATGGCGTTGTCGTGGAATAATTTAGTACAGTGAAGAAGTACTTTAGAACCGTTTGTGTGTGACAATCTATGAAAATGGATTAGAACAAATGTGAGACCTGTGACATTGAATCCTAGCTTTCACGATACAGAGATCCGTACTTATCTGAGTTATAGGGACCTTAGTCTTTACAGTGAGTGACAGTTCCATGATTAAGGTTATACAATAACTATTTTCGCAGGATCATGCATCTAGTCGACCCAGTGGATCCCGGAGAAAGTCAACGTCTGGAAGAAGAGACGCATCAATCGGGGAGGCGTTCACGTACTAAGCTATCATGCTGTGGTATACCCTTGCTATGATGATCATCTGACTTGGCTCCTGATCTGCTGCTCTGAATCTACAGACACACTAGAATTCGACATACATTTTACACATTACACACACACACACTTCTCACACACATACTCTTTCCTTTAATACATTATTTTGTATTTATTTGTTAAAGCTAGAGTTGTTGAATATGTTGTGTTGGGGAAGAGTGAGAGGGGGCATGATCTAGGGGTGAGTGAGAATAAGAAAGAGGTGTCTGTAGACTGAAGGAGTTTTGTGGACGGATTCTGGTGGCTTCTCTAGGACAATAATATTGGGGTAATAAATGTGGGTGTTGATTCCCCTCACTCCAGGGACGACACTAAAGTAATAAAGGTTTACTTACGATATATATATATATATATATTGCCATGAGCCTGACGACGTCATGGCATGGTTCAGTTATAGCCTAGGTCACAGAGTATAGGTTACGACTGTGTTCAGAATTGAACGCGAGAACGTGGAAAGCAGGGGCTTTCCACACAACGGGAAAAACGTTGGAACTCACTTCCCAGGTGATAGGAAGTGAGCTCGGGACAAGTTAGTCTGCGTTGATCCATCGTCCTGGGTTGACATGGTGAAAAGTATACAGCGTTATGGTTCTACATTGAGCCACGCTTTTAGATTATGCTGTAGTGTAACGTAATGTGACTGTTGAATAAGTGATGGTATATTTGATCATGTGATATGTGATTGTGTAGATTATACGTAGGAAACTTATAACAGTCTTTGTGTTCACTCTTGTTCGAGTTAACTGGAGTTCGAGTGGGTGAGGTGTATGACGTATGATCGAGTAACCATGATATACTCATGTGCTGTGAGATGACCAGGGTGCTGACTGGAGAAGAATAGAAGAATAAATTATCCCTTGTTGGACACGAGAAGTGTTGCTACACAAGTATCGATAGTAGCTCATTCAGATAGTCCGTCATATCCTGGCATATATATATATATATGTGATCGGCATTTGGCTAACATGAAGCGTAGATTTATCTGCGCTTGGTCTGGCTGAAGTAAAGAGACGGTCACCAACTACCTAAATTAACTTACCGTCCACCATTACTGGCAATGGGCCTTGGTGGACCACTATGGGTCAAAAGGCACATAGTGGGACTAAGGTCTGACAGCGAAACCAGGGGGACGCGGAGGCCTTAGAGTGTTGCTCTATCCTCTGGGGGAACCGCGAGCCCATTAAAAAAAAAAGTAGGCAAATAACATAAATCGGAGTTGATTTTCGCCTAGTAATCCATCCATCATGTACCAAGCCGGTAAGCGTGGACGGTCATGTTAAACCACTTTCACTCGATCACCATACAGGAGGTATTGACGCCTGTTGAATTGGCAGTACAAGCTAGAGATATCTTGATAACTGTAGCCAAAATTTAAATTCCGAACATGATAAAGCAACAAAAGTCACGGATTACATCAGACACGTTAGAATTAATACAGCAACGAAGAGAACTGAAACAGAATGGAGGTGGATCCGATAACAGCAGGATGAAATATAAATCCTTAATTCGAGAAATAAGAAACAACACAAGAAAGGAAAACAAAAACAAAATTAAAAAACAAAATATATACAAGATTCTTGTACCAGAATAGAGCTATACCATAAGACTGGAAGAGATTACGTAATGTTCAAAGAAATGAAGTTATTGACAAGAAGTGATCAACCTCAATTGAATGATATATGTGACAAGTTGGCAAATCATCCATTCATTGGCATGTTTCCGTCTTGACAGACGATGGTTTGTTTTGCCCTCCATGCAACACGATCAGCGGGGACTCTCTCCCGGTGTGCATTATCAATGTTTGTAGCAATCATGTCCCGCTTACACACATCTTTGCATCGTAGAAGAGGCTGATCCTGAGATCTCTTACCCATCTGTAATTCACAAAACAGATGTCATTTGGTATTCTACCATAATCCATCATCCTAACGTGTCTTATCCATCTAAGTCTACAAAGACTGAGCATGAAACAAACCGTCACACAACCTGAAATTTCCAATACTACAGTATTTGTGATTTTGTCTTGCCAAATAATACCAAGAATTCTTCGCAGACACCGCATATGAAAGCTGTTTACACGTTTCTCCTGGTGTGAGTAAGTTGACCAGGCTTCATTGCCATAAAGAAGAGTACTAAGGACATAGGCTTGATAGACAAGGACTTTTGTTTTGGCAGTAAGCTTCTTGTTCTCCCAGACTCTTTTTGCTAACATGTTCATTGTTGTGCTGCCTTACCAATCCCGATGTTGTTTTCCCGATCTAGGGATAATGTGCTATTTATCTCTGATCTTAGATATGAAAAATCGTCTACTATCTCTAGTTCGGCGTCATCAATAAAGATTGATGGTACCCCATGTGCACCGTGTGACGTAATTTGTTTCTTCTTTTAGCTAATTGTTAAACCAACTTCAGAACATGCATGGGAGAATGCTGATAGTAGTCGTTGTAATTTTCCCCCAGTGTGGACCCGCCTCCTGACGAAGGTAAATATTAGGCTTTGGCGAGGGGAGGGGGGGGGGGGTGCCCCCTTTTGATGATCAGAAACCTCCAGTCGTGTTTGCTCCGCTGCGGAGTTTTTTCAACATGGGTTTTATTTTTAGAAGATCAGCGCCGGATTTAACGTGAAGAATTGCAAAATTACGAGGGTAAGTTAATAAATAAGTCACAAATGGCTGTATAAAAATAATTACTATGATATCAACTTGAAACCAGTTGTTTTTTTATACATATATTTTCCATTTATTTCTAAACACAATTTCCACCAACATTAATGCTCTTATCCCATCGTTTTATCAGTCCTCCCAAACCGTCTGCATAAATCGGCGTGCCCTGTTTTCATTTACCTGCCATCCCGCAGAACTGTGTTACTTACTTATTGACTCGCTCTTGTAACGTTTTTTCTACCCAGCTATGCAACGCTTTACGGGAATTCGCTGGGGACTAAGCCACTGAATACCCACCTTGGCGGGAGACATTTCACGAATGACGCCGAAGTTAAATGTGAAGTGAAAACGTGGTTTAGAAACCGGGGCACGCAGTTCTATAAAGCCGGTTTGGGAGGACTGATAAAGCGATAGGATAATTATATCAATGTTGGTGGAAATTATGTTGAGAAATAAAGGGACAATGTATATATATAAAAATAAACTAGTTTCAAGTTGTTATCATAGTTAGTTATTTTTCTACGGCCATTTGTGACTTACTTATTAACTTACCCACGTATATTAATAGGCTGAGTTCAGCATGCAGCAGATACAATATGAATATAAATACAACCAAAACTGAAGTAATGCAAGTTAGCAGATTTCCTGGTCCACTATATAAACTGATAAATAGTACACCTCTGAAACAGGTTACTAAAGAAATTAAGTATCTAGGGAGTATGATCTTAGAAGATGGCAGAATAGACAGAAATCGAAATCAGGTGTCATAAAAGAAGTGATCTTATATATAAAAAATCACCCATACTGAAACAGTCAAATATGCCTTTGTCCGCAAAGCGACAAATAATAAATAGCATGTTCACACCAATACTATGCTACCAGTGTTAAACATGGACATTATCCAAATCACACTTCCGCAAAATCAACACCTGCGAGATGAGATGCGGGAGAAGAGCTGCCAACTTAACTATCCAAGGCCGAATAAGAAATGTCTTGAAATGATGTTATCAGACACAATTAGATCAGCATCTTGTGCCACATATATTGAAAGGCAGAAGATCAAATGGTTCGGCCATCTCGTTAGAATGCAACACCATCAACTACCAGCACTGGCCTTACATCAAAGGACATCTGCTACGAGAGCAAGAGGACGCCAGTGAAGAAAATGGACTGAGGACATCAAAGACAGTGTACAATCACGCGGAAAGATATTACCCGATGCCATGTATTTGAAACCGGATCATCAATTATTCCTCCCCACGACGCTTGACGGATAAAGTGGATGATGATGATGATGATGATGATGATGATGATGATGATGATGATGATGATGATGATGATGATGATGATGATGATGATGATTATGATGATGATGATGATGATGATGATGATGATGATGATGATGATGATGATGATGATGATGATGATGATGATGATGATGATGATGATGATGATGATGATCCATGAGATAGATTAATCCTCTTCATGTGCCTGGTCTGGAACAGATATCTACAATCTTGACCCTACAATCCTGTCATCTGGTATTTTCATGAAGTTGGTTTGTTTATATTATCATCTACAGCTAGGCTATTTACGGTCTCCATATACATCATTCTCTGTCTTGTATTGTGTTGAATTTATAACAGTAATCAGTAATCCGCTGTTCAAAGTTCAACAATTTTGTAATTATAATTGGGATATATAACTATTTTCTGCAAAACTTGCCAAGAAAAACTAAAAATCATCTGTCATCCATTTCTTTTTTACAACTCTATGTTTATGTGAAATAATTTACTTTTATGTCTGTTGGATTGATTCCCGCAACATGTCTCATTGTTCGTGAATATCTGCATTATCTCCAAGGCATTATATCTGTTCTTTACAGTAACATTGTACCTTTCTCTAATTTCTTGTCTGTTTTAAGTAATGCTAGATCTAAGTTCTTTGGGGTTTTCTTTGTGGTTTTAAGTCTAAACGTCATTTTTCCTATAATTGGCACATTGTCACTATTTCCACCTGCTCCTGCTGTTTGCTGCTACTAAACTGCTTCTGAAACTCTTTCTAATCATTACGTAGTTAATTTGATAGCGAATATTATCTTCAGAGCTTTTCCACGTATATAATCATCAAGGATGGTGTTTGAACCATGTGTTACCTATTATCATGTCATGGTATTCTGCTTTCTGCTCATGCTGTTAATCTGTCAACTCTCTCATTCCTATCACCATTTTTGCACTGGCCCACGGTGATGTCTAATTCGTTATATATATATATATATGTCCTCTTCTGTACTGTCAGCTGTTGGCGCATATGCTTGTCAGGGTGTATTTTTAATAGCTGAACGCCTCTAAGTCAAATCTGCCAGATGTGAGGGCCTGGCCGCTACTTACCTCCTCCTCTTGGAGGTTTGATGCTGAGTCGCCAGCATCTGCAGCCCACCTGGTTCCAGACATATTGGTTATCCTTTCCTCTGGAGAAACAAGTCAAGACCTAGAGAGGGAACATGCTGCATGGGCAACACATGTTCTCTGAATCCATGCCCAGACATTGTGCGATGGAATTCTAGCTCTAGTTCCAATCCACATACTTTCGTCTGTAAAGACGGCAAGGTGCCACTATTTTTAATGACTGTGCAATGTCTGAAAATATTGCCGGTCCAAGTTTTGTATTTACCTATTATGTTGCATGAACTTTACAGGGGGTGAATATTATATTATGTTAATATGTTGCCACGGAGTTTCACTAATAATACTCTTTCTGAGATTGTCTGAAATTCTTTAACCACCTGAAATCCTCTAACCGCTCCAGCACTCATTTGATCCAAAATTATGATAACTCCCCTTTTGTAGTCCTTCCCTCCGGTTTAAATAATTATGTACGTATCTAAATATTTTCCCCCGCACCTGGCCATCGCATTTCACAATATGTACGAGTATTAACAACAATTTGTTATTATGCATGCGGCAAGAAATCATAAAATTGTACTTCCTATATTTACTTCCTTAGCCTCTTATAGCATATATAAATTAGCATAACAAGAGGCTAGCAATGCGTTGATTAGTCACACCTTTATGAGCAGAGAGTGGTCAGCAGGGGCCATGGAAGTGGAAATCCAGCAACTAATTCAGGATAATGCTCGCCCGGGTGATGTGATTATCTACACAGATGGTTCGGTGTTGAGAGGCAGGAGAAGTGTCTGGGGATTCTTAGCAAAAGCTAATGGTCGTCTTTTGGTGCAGGAGAGCCTGGCGTATGATGCCACAACATCTAGCTTAAGAATGCAGGTCAGTGCAGCTTTCCGCTGGATGGAGAACACGATACATACACACATCGTGATTGTAACTGACTAAGAAAGCATGCAGATGAGGGTGAGGACAGGCGGGCTTCCCGCAGAGTGGCTTGCTTCGCTTCGGAGGTCACGGGTAGCAAGCATCACCTGGATCTTTTCTCCAGTGCTTGCTGGTGTGCTGGGGGAATGAACAGGCGGACAGATTGGCTGGCTAGGCAAAATTTGGTGGAGTATTGATGCATGACAAGGCAGACGTGGTTGCGGCCTTGTGGAAGCACGGTACACCTCGGAGGAGCAAATGGATCACCATAGTCTGGTAAGAATGAGGCAGCGAGGTGTGACGAGGGGATCTGGCCGACGCTCGACGCTCAGAGAAAAGGATAGACGGACATATAAGTAGATTGCTACTGGAACTATTAGTGTTGGAACTCTTCGCTGGCTGTTGAGGATGGGGAAGAAGCGCTTATGGGAATGCCCTGAATGCTGTGATGTCGGTTCATAAATCAATTAATCAACCAATCTATGAACAATTATGTCTAAACGGGCTGTAGTGGGGTGACCACCATCAATATAATCATAGAAAGGGACATAACAACGTAACAGGGAAAAAGAAACATCAAGGGAAAAAACTCAAAGTAAATTAAATGCATTATGTGATTTAAAGAATGGTAGCATTTCTCTTAGTTTGTTATGAACATATCTCAGTAATTAGAAAGATAAACATTTTGCATTAAATGCTGGTAAAAGTTTAAGAAAAGTTGTAAGATTTTGTTAAAATTGTGACATTATTTTAAATATGTCAAAATTTTATAACAGACTTTCCTATTTCTCCACGATATTACATTTAATATTTTTATTCACTCAATGATAGATAATAAAATAATTGTTGATTTAATTTTTTTTTTGGCCGTCCTTGACTTTGGGACGTAATTTGCAAATAACTAGATATCTGTGATCGGTATTTGACATACAAATCTTTAACTCGAGAAATATGAAAGAACACAAGAAAATAATAAAACCCAATATATACAAGATTGTTTTACCAGAATAAAGCAATGATGATGATGATGAAAGCAATATCATAAGACTGGAAGAGATTACGTAATGTTCAAAGAAATGAAGTTATTGACAAGAAAAGTTAAACCTCAATTGAATGTTATCTGTGACAAGTTGGGAAATCATTCGATCATTGGCACCTTGCCCTCTTGACAAACGATAGTTTGTTACATTGTGCTTCAAAAAGGCGTAATTACTACAACCCATGGCAGTGGCGAATGTGACTGATAAGGCCAATTCGCGCTGTAAATGTTCGTCCACCGTGGATGCATGTGAACACATGGTCATTCCCACCATCATGCACTATCTTACGTTCCGCACGCTCGTTGTGCGACTTATTTGAAATCATGTTCTCTTTTGTCTTTATTCCATTTCTGATATTTACCCTCCAAGCAACACGATCAGCGGCGACTTGCTCCCTATGTGCATTATCAATGCCTGTAGGCCTATCAATCATGTCCCGATAACACACATCTTTGTATCGTAGTAGAGTCCGACCCTGTGATCTCTTACCCGTCTGTAATTCACCAAAAAGATGTCCTTTGGTATTCTACCATCATCCATCCTCCAATCGTGTCCTACCCATCTAAGTCTACGAAGAATGAGTATGGAACAAACCGTCACACAACCTGATCTTTCCAATACTTCAGTATTTGTGATTTTGTCTTGCCACTTAATACCAATTATTCTTCGCAGACACCGCATATGAAAGCTGTTTAAACGTTTCTCTTGGTGTGAGTAAGTTGTCCAGGCTTCAATGCCATAAAGAAGAGTACTAAGGCTTGATAGACAAGGACTTTTGTTTTGGCAGTAAGCTTCTTGTTCTCCCATACTCTTTTTGTTAACCTGTTCATTGTTGTTGTTGCCTTATCAATCCTGATGTTGATTTCCTGATCTAGGGATAATTTGCTATTTACAACTGATCCTAGATATGTAACATGGTTTACTATCTCCAGGTCGGCGTCATCAATAAAGATTGATGATACCCCATGTGCACCTTGTGACATAATTTGTGTCTTCTTTTTGCTAATTGTTAAAAAAATTCAGAACAAGCATTGGAGAATGCAGATAGTAGACGTAATTATATCTGTGTGTGTGTCATAATTGCAGCATCATCTGCAAAAAGCAACTCTCTGATCAGTACCCTCCTAATTTTGGTCTTGGCCTTCAATCTCTGAGCATTGTAGAGGCCACCATCTGAGCGTAAGTGAATGTATATACCACCATCCTGATCACGAAAGGCATATTTCAGTAGAAGGGAAAAGTATATTCCACTCTTGATTTCAAACTCTTTTGAAGTTGTACCATCAAACTTGATTATACCCTTCATGCCTGTGTTGAACGATTCCACAATGGACAGAAGAGTTGTTGGGCGGCCGATCTTCTTTAGTGCCTTGAACAGACCCTCACGACTGACCAAATCAATGCCTTTGTGAGGTCGATGAAGGCAATAAACAGTGGCTGATTCAGTAGCTGAAACAGTAGACCGGTTATTTTGAAAGCCACAATATGATTTTGGGTCCACTTTATCTCCCAGGACTTGAAGTCAATTCTGGCAAATACTTTACCAACAATACACAGAAGTGAGATACCCTTATAGTTTTTACAGTCGCTCCGATCGCCCGTGTTCTTGTACAGTGTTATGATGCTTGAGTCTTTGAAATCTTGTGGAACTTGTCCTTCTCGCCAGCATAGCTCTATTAGCTGGTGGATCGAACGAACTAACTAACGGACGAACGAACGAACTTTATTTTCAAAGGGTAACAAATTCGGCACGCAGGCCCGACTTACATTCGGCCCTTCCTATCACTCATCTTTCGTACATCAGTGCATAGTGCATTCACATAGGGAAAAAAAACATTGTCATATGAATGTTGTAAACATAAACAATGCATATTACCATGTTATGACACAAATCTCCCACCCACCCACCCACCCACTATCCATCCGCGTGTCCCCCACACACACACCCACCACCAAACCACACACATACCTACAGGCACATACATTCCCCCATCCATCCACCCATCCCCCAACCCACACATCCCACACAACACCCACATACACCATCTCCCCACCCACACATCTCCCACCCACAACACATTGCTCCACAAACATCCCCCACCCACCCATCCCCTATGCATCCGCGTGTCCCACACCCACACACATCCCACACCCAACCACACACATACACACAGGCACATACATTCCCCCATCTATCCACCTATCCCCCAACCCACACATCCCACACAACACCCACACGCACATCTCCCACCCACCACACATCCCTCCACACAAATACCCCACCACCCATCCCCTATCCATCCGCGTGTCCCCCCACACACATCCACCACCCAACCACACACATACCCACAGGCACATACATACCTCCATCTATCCACCCATCCCCCAATCCACACATCCCACATAACCCCCACATACATCATCTCTCCACCCACCCACGCACACATCCCCCACCCACCACACATCCCTCCACACACATCCTCCACTCACCCACACACAAACCCAGGCACACATGCATGCATCCACCCATCCATCACCCACCCACACATCACCCACCGTCACACATCTCCCCACCCACACATCCTCCACCCATCCCTTAACCTATCAACACTTACCCATCTACATATCCTCCACCCCCCCCCCCACCCACACGCCCCAACCACTCAGCCAAACACACATTTCCCAACCACATATCTAACCCCCACGCACACATATTTCAACCCCCCCCCCCCCCCCCGCGATCTCAAATCAACAATCACACATCCCTTAACTACACATCTCACCACCCATACACTCACACACACATCTCCACACCCATACACACATCCCCACCCACCAACGCATTGTCATTAAAAAACACACATCTCCCACCCACACACACCCCACCACCCACATATACCCCACCGACACACATCCGCCGCTCACACACATCTTCTCACACACACACACAACCCCCACCCATAAACTCATCTCTCACACACATCCACCCACTCACGTACTCATCCATCAACCACTCACACCCACACATCACCCACCCACCCATCAACATATGCATCTCTCATCTACCGTCCCACCCACACACACACCAAAACCATCCAGTCAAACACACATCTCCCATCCTCACATACATCCTTCATCCACCCGCATATCCCACACCTCCCCACCCCTCACAATCTCCCCTCCCACACAACACCCCACCCATAAACACATTACCTCCATACACACATCCCCCACATGTATTCCCCATAAACATCCCCACCCACACATCTTTCACCCACGCACACACAAACACATCTCCCCACCCACCCATACATCCCCCACATACAAACATCCTCACCACCCACACATACATCCTCCACCCATTCACATTTACCCCATCCAAACTCACACACTCCCACCCACACAGACATATCCCATTCACAGACAAACCCCCACACACATCCCCAAACCAATCACACACCCATCCCCCAACCCACACTATCTCCCACTCACCCATTCACCCACCCAAATACACATTCCCGACCCACACCCCCAACCCACAAACAACCACATACTTCCAACCATCTTCCCAAATATCCTCACCCACACACACATCCCTCACACACACACATACATCCCCCGCCGACCACACACCCCTTCACCCATCCACACATCCCCTATCAACCAACACACATCCCCACACACAACCCCTCCACATATACATTCCCCACACACCCACACACACACACATCCCTCACATACACACCCACACACCCACACACACATCCTCACATCTAGACACATACATGATGCCTCACATGATCACTGACACTAATAAGAAAAAACTCCCACACTTTACACACAGTTGAGACACTGATGATTGTCGTAAGCATTCTCACAAAAATTGTAAGAAATGGAGAAATAATTGTACATATACATTGTGTAGCGTAAAATTTAGTGATGCAATTCAACATTCTCTCTCTCTCTCTCTTTTCTTTATCTCTCTCACACAAATACTATCTCTCTCTCTCTCTCTCTCTCTCTCTCTCTATATATATATATATATATATATATATATATATATATATATATATATATATATATATATATATATATATATATATATATATATATATATATATATATATATATATATATATATATCTCCCACTCACCAACTCTCTCACTCACATTACAGTAATGTTATATTATACATGATAAAATCAAGTGGCATACAAAATGGTAATATGAAAGATGAGAATACACAAAAAATATGGAGTGGCATGTTACAGGACATGTGTGTGCTCAACTCTCTCTCTCTCTCTCTCTCTCTCTCTCTCTCTCTCTTTCTTTCTTTCTTACACAGGCACAAAACACACACTCTCACACTCATTAACTCTCTCTCTCTCACTCATACTCCCTAACTCTCTCACTCACTCTACAGTGATGTACATGTTTTCATATTATAAATAATAACATCAATTGGCAATCAAAATGATAATATGAACATGAGAATACACACAAAATATGGAATAGCATGTTACATGACATGCGCGCTCAAATCTCTCTCTCTCTCTCTCTCTCTCTCTCTCTCTCTCTCTCTCTCTCTCTCTCTCTCTCTCTCTCACTCTCTCTTCTCACCAAGCCACACACGCAGAAACTCACAAACAATGCGCACACACATACACACACACACTAACACATTCATTCTCTCTCTCTCTCTCTCTCTCTCTCTTTCTCTCTCTCTTCTCACCAAGACACACATACACACATTCACACACACTAACACATCCATCGCCATAACACAATCACTCTTTCACCCATTAAATCACTCTCTGTAGATGATCTCTGATGTGGATCTGTAGAGTGAGTGTGTCCTGTCCACTCTTGATAACCACTATTGGAATCCCACCCTTACCTGGAGCCTTGCCAGATGCTAGTTCATTTACAGCACTCTTAACTTCTGTTATGGTGGGAAGTGTGTCTATGTGGTCAAGAGTTGACAGGCCTCTATGGCGTTGAGGGCATCATCCGCTAGTTTGGTCTCACTTGAGTAAAACTCCAAATTGTGCTCTACCCATCTGCCCATCTGCTGTTTCTTATCAGTGATGATTTCTCCAGTCAAAGTTTTCAATGGTGCACTTCTTTTTATCATTGGACCACAAGCTTTCTTTATCCCTTCATACATACTTCTGATGTTTCCCTTATCACTTGCATTTTGCATGGACTCACATAACTTGATCCAGTAGTCATGTGCACACTGCCTGGCAACCTTTTGCACATCCTCCCTAGCTTGCTTCAGATCACTGAGAGTGTTACGCGTTGTTCTTTCCTTGTTTCTTAAAGAGCTATCTTCTTTTTATTAATTAAGGGCTGCAGTGTCTGGCTGTTGGAAAATACCTTAACAGAATCTAGACAAATTCTAGAAAGGTGGCAGGAATACTGCAATGGAACGTATGATAAGAATGTTTGTTTGTTTTTATCACTTCATTGAGATCAAACAAGGGTGCTAGAACAGGGCAAACCGGGTTATTAGCCAGCTGTCAGCAATACTACAGAAGGGTAAGGGGCGGGGGAGGAAGAGATAACCACGGTTATATAGATACAAAAAGTGCATTGTTCAACCTTATTTTTCAACAGATACTATGTTATCGGTGTGAGAGATTACCTATGACATCAAGATCATCCCAAAACATTGCAACGGACTTCCAAAGTATTATGATTGATTGATTGATTGATTGATTGATTGATTGATTGATTGATTGATTGATTGATTGATTGATTGATGTAGGAACCGACATTCCCATAAGCGCTCCGTCGCCATCCTTAGCAGCCAGCGAAGAGTTCCAACACTAATAGTTCCAGTTGCAATCTGATTATATGTCCGTCTCGCCTTTCCTCTGAGCCCAAAGTACTATGAGAAAGGTGAAGACAGGCATGCTACGGGCAGAATGGCAGGTTGCCATTGAACATTCCAAAATAGAGAGCATCTATTGGATGGGAAGCGAGCAGGCAAACAGATTGGTTTCGGTCTTCACCCCCTGGTGGGGTATTGGTTGGGCCTGTCACCCCCTGGTGGGGTATTGGTTGGGTCTTCACCCCCTGGTGGGGTATTGACTCATGATAAGGCAGACGTGGTCGGGGTCCGATGGAATCGTGTGTACAGTGCATAATAACGAGTAGATCATCACGGCTTGGACAGAATGGTGCCCCGGGGAGTGACCAGATTATTCGGCCTACACTAAAAACTCCGAGGAAATGCCAGAGTGACATATATTCAGACTGCTATCGGTACCATTATTACTGGGACTCTTCGCTGGCTGTTACAAGTGAGGAAAGAGCAAGTATGAGAATGTCCTGAGTGCTGTGATGCCGGTTCTTGACTCAACTCAACTCATGATCATAGTACAGTACGGTCTCCGCTGTGAATGTTTGTAGTAATGGATCTCGAACCTTTTCTGTCCTGAACCTGTATTGTCCTTTTAGTTTGGCTGTATCCTGGCCACATCTTGGTGGTATCTATCCATTTGTATTCTTGACGACTTCTAGCTTTTTTGTTCCCAGCTTTCACCTCCATTGTGATTTCAGTAAACTAATGTCGTTTAATTTACCAAAGTACCCTATATTTCTCTTTTGCATTTCTTAAATGGGATCGCTGCTGCATCGGAGGGTTGAGTATGAATGAAAATACCCAACTGTGCAGTGACGTCGTCCGACGTAACACAACATACTATTTTGCACATCTTTCAGCAGCGTCCGTTTTATGTTGAGTTATTCAAGAACTTCTCAGTACGTCATTTATTTGTTTGTTTCGTCCATCCCCCCCCCCCCCCAGTACTCGCTCCAGTCTTCTTAAAAGCAACATTTGAAAGGCTATAATTGTATATACTCTATATGTTTAGTTAAGGTACACGTTTCCACTCGAATGAGCATCTGTTACTTCTTCTGCTGCAGCTGGTTCCTCTTTCGATCGTCACGCTGATTATGAATATCAAAGGTCAGCGTTTTCCCCCACTGTGTGTCGGACTTCAGCAAGCATGTGTGTGAGGTTTGCTTCCCCTAGACCAGGGGTCACCAAACTACGGCCCGCGGGCCGGATCCGGCCCGCAACGTCATTTCATCCGACCCGCCGACAGTACCCAAACTTGCTTGAGATAACGTATGGAACACGAGATGTTGTGATACAATTTAAATATACATATTATGTTTACAATAGTAGGAGATCTTTACACGTGCGGAGACCTCATGGCTGCTATGTTTCTTAAATTTACTATTTTCAGTTATAAATTATTGTATCTAGATTTTCTTGTTTATTGCAATGTCTGCTTATTTCGCCCCATCCCAAGTCCTTCCACGGCTCATGACAGCGACGCCTACGCTCTAACGTTACATTGTTTCCATGGCAAAACACACACACACACACACACACACACACACACACACGCACGCATCTTTACCTCCCTCGAATGCGTCCGGCTGTCAACACAAGTCCGAAGCTCTATATTTACTCCTTTTTGCCAATCATACATTTTATAGGTATGTAACAAGGATTTCTTTGTTTGACAGTGATAGCTAAGTGAACTACAAGTGTGAATAGAGGCAATAAAGTAACAAACGTAGCACAAAAATGCCATAGAAGCTTTGTGTTATTACAGCTGTCAGATCCTATCTGGCTGTCAAAGTTGTCATGCTTGGTACACATTACATCCTACATAAATGAACTGAATTTGAAACTTCAGGAAAAGATTTCTACAGAATCATCAAAGGATTTAGGAGAAGGCTGTCATTGTTTGAAAAACAACTGGAAGAGAAAACTTGTCTCATTTTCACAGTTCCAAAGAGGTTTGCGCTACAATCGCCAAAGATGTCAAACTCTATTTTCCGAAAAAAGAAAATTATTCGTGACTTGAAAAAGCATATTTTGGAGAGATTTTCAGATCTTGACAGAACTGAGAGTGACATTCTTCTGCTCCAGAATCCGTTTATTGTGTAACCTTGATGATGTGCCAGTTGAACTATAGTTGGAGCTCATTGATTTGCAAGCAAATGGCTTGTTGAAAGAGAAGCACATAGAAGGAAAACTTGTTGAAATTTGCCACTGCGTGCCTGATGCTGAGTTTCCGAAACTGAAGAAATTTTCCACTGGTATGGCACCAGTGTTTGGGACAACTTATGTCTGTGAGCAAACATGTTCACAAATGAAGTATGTGAAGTCACACAGATACGCGATAAAACTAGGAACTTTTTGTGGTATTCTCTAGCACTGGATTAGTCTATTGATCTCTCGAGTACGTCACAACTTCTCGTGTTCATTCGAGATGTCAACTAGGACTTTCAGATAACGGAAGAGTTGGCATCCGTTTGCATCATGCGTGGAACAACAACTGGAAAAGACATTTTCATGGAAGTGCAAATAGTATTGCAAGACTATAACCTTCAGTGGAATCAGCTTCGAGTGTTATAGTTGATGGGGGAAAAAAACATGGCTAGAGTGAGGAAAGGTCTGATGGGGCACATAAGGACCCAATTGGAAGATTTGCACATTCCGGGCGCTCTGTTCATCGGTATGGCATCAGTGGTTGGAAAAACTTATGTCTGTGAGCAAACATTTTCAAAAATGAAGTATGTGAAGTCAACACATCGAACGAGATTGACTGATGAACATTTGAAAGCAATTTTCTTGATTGGATGCAGCAATTCAAAACCAAGCATTGATGATATCTTGAAAGCCAAATATCAGTTTCACAAATCTCACTAACCTTTTCTGCTGCTGACTTTGTTAGATTCGGATATGTGCACACTAGGTCTGATGTATCTATATTTTTGCTAACGTCGCCTTCTTTGATAATTTTTTTTTTTTTAAAGTAAATAAATATGTTGGTTGTCTTTGTTTTTGTGCCACTCACCCGTGATTAACTTAGGGTTTCGACTTTTTTTCCCCAAAGCTTTCATTCGGGCTTGCAAGTACTATTTAAGTTAGTTGCTTATCCTTTACAGGACGTTTGCCATCAACAACAGCTGTTGTTTGCTGTTGTTGATGTCCTCTCAAGTTTACGTTCAGTAGTTTGCCATTATTTCTGAACGACCGGCGCCCATACCATAGCGTAAAAAACCAGCGCAACGCGGTCTGCTGCAAAATCGCTCGAAACTGTGTTTCGAACGCGGGTATACGGGATTACGAACGAATCAGTATGCGGCCCGCGCTTTTCATTCTGTCAGTTATTCAGCTCGCGTGATAACAGTTTGGTGACCCCTGACCTAGGCCTTTGATACCAGTAAGGCAGACATTTCAAAATGTTTGCACTGGCTCACGGTCATGTCTAATTCGTTGTATATATATATACCAAAGGTACCTATGATGTATATATATATATATAATGTTGCATATCCCTTACAGGACGTTGCAGTCAACACCAGCATTTTTCACCTGCTGTTGATCTACTAGGCAAGATCACGCTCAGAAGTGTGCCATTGTTTTCTGAGCGACCGGCTCACATACCCCGTAAGTCACCAAACGCGGCGAGAACCGCTACCGATTCCCGCGCAGGTTACGTTACGCACGAGAATATACGGGATCACGGAGAAAGACGTTAACACGTAGGCCAGGGAGACCGGCCAGACATGTGTGTGTATTAAATTATACAGAAGATTCAAATCCCGAAGAAGAGCTCATTTCTGAAATGTGAAAAATGCTGCCCACTGTTAGGAAATTAACTTTAAGAATACAGAATACGATTTATCATTTCATAATATTTTGAGGAAAAACTGACAAGATCCTTTTAGTGTCCCTTCACTCCCACGCGCGCGCGAGAGAGATAGATGGGGAGGGGAGGAGAGAGGAGGGGAGGGGAAAGATGTTATCCGTAAAATAATTGGGCATAATATTTATTTTACTGAAAGAAGGGACATGACTCTTCGGAGTTTGTTTCGGATAATTTGATTGAAAATTTAGCTATTGAATAACTCATACTGGAATCTGACACTTGAATGCTATCATGATGGTGCTAATACGAAGATTATAAGTGGGTGACATATTTTGTTTCTTTATTACGTATATTTTAGATTAGGTATAATGCAATGTAACAACAGTATAGAAAACCTGCACGACCTTGAGGGATATTTGCCATCTGATCGAATAATTTGTTACTCTGGTTTCTCTTCACAATGTATAAATCTTTCGCTTCTATTACTCTTTCTTGTAATGTCTACTATTATTATGATCATTATTATTATTACTATCATTACCTTACCCTTATTATCTTTAGTATCATTAATTTGAAAAGTATTAAGGATATCATCATTATAAATTTACAACTTCATCTCCCATGTTCCCCCCCCCCCCACCCCCACCTTTGCTTAAGGTTTGTTGCTTTTGCTACTACCCCCACTATTTTGTTTTCAAACATTTGTCCAGCCTGTACCATCATAGAGAGTGGTCATGTCCCTTCCTCTCCTTGTCACCCCCTTTGAATCATGTGAGTGAGTGTTCAATGAATGAATACAAAATCACAAATGGTTACCAAACCAATGATACTGTAAACACTTGTGTCAATACAAATGCTTGGTTAAATTTTTATTTAAAAAACAAAAGAAAGAGAGAACACAGAGGAAAATATGAATGAACCTCTACATTTAGGAAAAAAACAAGTAGGAAAATATAACCCACTCCTATACTCCAAGTATTACTAAAAACTGCAGTTTGCAAGTGTATGTACCTGCTAGGCTATGTTTAACACCATTACAAAGAAAATCATCCTAGCAAATGGAATCACATTTTGTAAAAAAGTTTATCCTTTTCATAACTATTAGTACCCTTGCTGTTTTTTATAATTGCTGTTATTACCCTCAGTATGCCTCTTCTTGCCATTATTATTATTGTCATCATTAGTAATAAACAAAAAACCCTTTCCCATGTGCCCCCCTCCCCTTGCTCATGGCTTGTTGCTGCCTTTGCTGATACCCACACCGGTTTGGTTCAAATAATTATCCTGCCTTTACCATCATTGCCCGGATAAGGTTGATGAAGGCATTGGTGGAATGAAACAAATTGGTGAGAGGATGGCAAGGGAAACAAAAATGTAAAGATTGTTAAAATGATTGTGCAAATACTGATGCTTGTTTTACTTTTTACAAAAAGTAAAGAAAAAAAAAAAAAAAAGAGGAAGGGAAAAAATGAATGAACCCTTACAAATAAGAAAAAAAAAATTAAGCAAGGAGAAAAAGATAACCAACTCCTTTTACTTCTACTATTATTGAACATTGCATGCATATGTAAAAAAAAAAAAAAAAAAAAAAAAAACACAATAAGCAAGGAGAAAAAAAGATAACCAACTCCTTTTTACACCTACTATATTATTTAACAGTGCAGGATGCAATTGTTATTGTATGTACCTGCCATATTTTAACACCATGTCTAAGAAAATCATTTTAGCAAATCATCAAATGGAATCACATGTTTGGAAAATGTGATCATTAATCAAAACAAATCCTACCATTGTGTTTATTAATATTAGCATTGCTGTCATCACTCTTAGTAGGTTTTTATTCCTTGTCATTATTATTATAAGATGTATTTCATGTAAACACCATTCCTAAGGTAATAAATTTAGCACATAAAATCACATGTTAAAACTATTATTTATTATCATTGAGTCTATCACTAGTCTCAGCACTGTTTATTCCTTGTCACTATGATATTTATTTATGTATTTGGTTGTTACTTTGCATTATTATCATGTAATCACTATTAATATATATGGCTTTGTAAACGCGTATACTATCACATCCCCCTTCCCCACCCTTTTGATACTGTGATTTTTGTCTCTGCTGCCACCCTCACCGTTTTGTTTCAGTTCTACACCGCCATGTTTATCATCACCGAGAGTGATGGTACTTGGTAGGAGTTTATGGAGCTGACAGGAGAGCGGGGCGGCAGGGGAAATAATAACAGCCCGCTACCATAACGCTTTTGATTTAAAATATTTCCTTACAACAATGTCAATGGAGAAATGTTTAAATGTATAAAATATTTGTAATTTTTTGCGCATATGTCACCTACACGCCCACATGCAACGCTCTGTAAAAACACGCACACAAATACTGAACACACAGTACGCATGTAACAACACAAACAATACAAATGCAACAACTACCCCTCCTGCATTGTAAACTAGGATACTCCTTGACAACCCCCCCCCCTCCCCCCCACCCTTTAAATACTGTTGGTTTTTGATGCTGCTGCTGCCTTCACCGGTCGGTTTTAACAAGTTTTACTGCCCTTTTCCCCATTACCAAGTGGTGATGATGGTATCGGTGGGGTTGGAGCTGACAGGTGAAAGGGTGGCAGAAAGAAAATAATGGCATACTACCGTCTTGTTTTTGTTTGTACTCGTTTACCGTTACCTTTCATTTCAAATGTAAAAATTTTGAAATAAATGTTGTAAAAATTTGCGCATATGTCACCTACACTTCCACATGCAACGCTCTGTAACAACACGAACAATACAAATGCAAATGTTTCTTAACACTCAATAAAAGTTTAAAAAAAAAAAAAAAAAAAATCTATTACTCTTTCTTCTATTACTCTATTACTCGCTTCTCGGCCTTTTGGCTAAGATCAAGTGTATTTGCTGGCCCCCAACAGTAGTGCGCTTGGTCTGGTCGGAGGCCGGGATGATCATTCTCGGTCCCTTGACTAAGATCGGACGCATTTGCTGCACCGCCTCCAGTAGTGCGCCTGGTCTGGTCAGGGGCCGGGTGATCTCCAAAAAAAAAAACCCTCACATAAGCATCACTTTAAATGTGGGCCCGGTGGACCACTGTGGGCAATAGCTCACAGTGGGACTAAGGGTCCACGCCAAAAAACAGGGGAGGCGGGGAACCAGCTAGTCTGGGATGACCGCCAAACCCAAAAAAAAAAAAAAAATCTATTACTCTTTCTCTTCACGGCGGTTCGCTTCAATTATATCGCTTTCTATTAGGGGGAGCAACAAACACATAACACCAAAAGCTAGGGAGATCACATATAGACTGTTATACAGTATGACCCCCACAACACAGGTAGAAGCATACATATCCAAACAATGTCAATTATGTAGAAACAACACACAAGAGACAGAGGAACACATTTATTATACATGTCCAACAATTACTGCGACACGCGCAACACTCAAACACCTCATACAAACACACACAGGCAAACAAACCGACATATATAAAGCAATTTTTCTCAATACTATACCAATGACATCTAAGGACATATATACAAAACTACTTGTAGCACTTTCTTACTACAGACAACTTATATGGACCTGCAGAAATTTTGCCAGATACAAACACCACACATATAACACACATTTAGTTTCCTTTATGTACACGCACAAAATATCACAACTCTTTCCAGAGTTGGTATAAATGGTATACCAACTCCAGCAATTTTGGAAATTTTTGGTAATTTTGGTATACATGAGTGAGAGAAAGAAAGAAGAAACAGTGAATGAATGGTGAGTGGATGATTAAAAAGATCACATATGGTCAAAAGACCAATGGAATTCCCATTCCAATGTACTATTTATGAAATAGTTTGCTTTAAATGAACTTGTTGTGCTAAACTACCACCACAACTAAGATTATCATTTTAGTAAATAAAATCACATATCTATTATACTAATATTATTATTATTTTTATTATTATTATTATTTATTTTATTATTATTAGTATTACTATTACTATCATTAACATTATTATTTTTTTACTATCATTACCCTACCCTTTTTATCCTTAGTATCATTAATTAAATAAGTATTAATGATATCAACCGGTCTCTGTGGCTAAGGGCTTGCGAACGCGGTTTGTGAGCCCGTATACCCGGGTTCGAAACACGGCGATGCTGGTTTTTTCGAAAAAGGTATAGGGGCCGGTCGTTCAGAAAGCAATGGCAAACTACTGAACGTAACACTTGCCTAGTATATCAACAGCAGCTGAAAATGCTGGTGTTGACTGCAACGTCCCGTAAGGGATACGCAACACATTAAAATTAATGATATCACCATTATTATTTTACAACTTCATCCCCCATACCCCCCCCCCTTTTTTTTGTTTAAGGTTTGTTGCTTTTGCTACTACCCCCACTATTTTGTTTCAAACATTTGCCCTGCCCGTACTAGCGTTACAGTGGTCATAGGGACATTGGTGCAGTGAAACCAATTGGTGAGAGAGCAGCGAGGAAACAACATGTAAAGACTTTCCCCTATCCTTGTAGTCAATACTTACCTTATCATCCTTAGTATCATTGATTTTATAAGTATTATGGATATCACCACTATTTATATTACAAACTTCATCTCCCCCGCGCCCCCTGTTGCCTTTGGTTTGCTACCCTTCCTGCTACCCCAACTGGTTGGTTCAAACATTTGTCCTGCCTGTACCATCATTACACGTTTCTTTGTATTCAGTATTTACCTTATTATCCTTAGTATCATTAATGTTATAAGTATTAGTGATATCATCATTATTATTTTACAACATCATCTCCCCTAGCATGAGGCTTGGGTGGGGTGAAACCAGTTGAGGAGAGAGTAGCGAGTGAGAAAATAATGTAAAGACTTCCTCTTTTCTTTGTATTCAGTATTTACCTTATCATCCTTATTATCATCTTTATTAATTTACAACTTCATCTCCCCTAGTGCCCCCTTTGCGTATGGTTTTGTCGCCTTTGCTACCACCCCCACTGGTCAGTTCAAACATTTGTCCTGCCTGTACCATCATTAAGGGTGGTCAGAGGGGCATTGGGGTGGAAGCGATTGGTGGGAGTGTGGCAAAGTAAACAAAAATGTAAAGATTTCCCTTTCTCTTAATCACCCCCTTTGAATCATGTGAGTGAGTGTTAAATGAATGAATGAATACAAAAACACATATGGTTATCAAACCAAAAAATACTGTAAAAACTTATGCAAATACAAATGTTTGGTTAATTTTTATTTAAAAAAAAAAAAGAGAGAGAGAGAGCAAAGAGGAAAATATGAATGAACCCCTACATTTAGGAGGAAAAAAAAAACAAGGAGGAAAATAAAACCCACTCCTTTACTCCAAAAGTTACTAAAAACTGCAGCTTGCATGTGTATGTACCTGCTAGGCTATGTTAACACCATTCCAAAGAAATTCATCCTAGCAAATGGAATCACATATTGTAAAAATGTTATCATTTTCATAACTATTATCACCATTGCTGTTTTTTTTATAATTGCTGTCATTACCCCCAGTATGTCTCTTCTTGTCATTATTACTATTGCCATCATTAGTAATAAAACAAAAAAACCTTTCCCATGTACCCCCCTCCCCTCGCTCATGGTTGTTGTTGCCTTTGCTGGTACCCACACCGGTTTGGTTCAAATATTTATCCTACCTTTACCATCATTGCCCAGAGAGGGGGGTAATGGCATTGGTGGAGTGGAACCAAATTGGTGAGAGGGTGGCAAGGGAAACAAAGATGTAAAGATTGTAAAAATTTGTGCTAATACTGATGCTTGTTTACTTTCTACAATAAGCTAAAAAAAAAAAAAAGAGGAAAGGAAAAAATGAATGAACCCTTACAAATAAGACCAAAAGGAAAAAAATAAGCAAGGATAAAAAGATAACCAACTCCTTTTAATTCTACTATTATTGAACATGCATGTTGCAAGTATATGTAAAAATAAAAAAAAAATAAAAATAAGCAAGGAGAAAAAAAAAAAAAAAAAAAACTCCTTTTTACACCTACTATATTATTAAACAGTGCAGGATGCAATTGTTATTGTATGTACCAGCCATATTTTAACACCATGTCTAAGAAAATCATTTTAGCAAATGGAATCACATGTTTGGAAAATGTGATCATTATCAAAACAAATCCTACCATTGTGTTTATTAATATTAGCATTGCTGTCATCACCCTTAGTAGGTTTTTATTCCTTGTCATTATTATTATAAGATGTATTTCATGTAAACACCATTCCTAAGGTAATAAATTTAGCACATAAAATCACATGTTAAAACTATTATTTATTATCATTGAGTCTATCACTAGTCTCAGCACTGTTATTCCTTGTCACTATGATATTTATTTATGTATTTGGTTGTTACTTTGCATTATTATCATGTAATCACTATTAATATATATGGCTTTGTAAACGCGTATACTATCACATCCCCCTTTCCCACCCTTTTGATACTGTGATTGTTGTCTCTGCTGCCACCCTCACCGTTTTGTTTCAGTTCTACACCGCCATGTTTATCATCACCGAGAGTGATGGTACTTGGTAGGAGTTTTTGGAGCTGACAGGAGAGCGGGGAGGCAGGGGAAATAATAACAGCCCGCTACCATCACGCTTTTGATTTAAAATATTTCCTTACAACAATGTCAATGGAGAAATGTTTAAATGTATAAAATATTTGTAATTGTTGCGCATATGTCACCTACACGCCCACATGCAACGCTCTGTAAAAACACGCACACAAATACTGAACACAGAGTACGCATGTAACAACACAAACAATACAAATGCAACAACTACCCCTCCTGCATTGTAAACTAGGATACTCCTTGACAACCCCCCCCCCCCCTTCCCCCCCCCCACCTTTTCGATACTGTTGGTTTTGATGCTGCTGCTGCCTTCACCGGTCGGTTCTAACAAGTTTTACTGCCATTTTCCTCATTACCAAGTGGTGATGATGGTATTGGTGGGGTTGGAGCTGACAGGTGAAAGGGTGGCAGAGGGAAAATAATGGTATACTACCGTCTTGTTGTTGTTTGTACTCGTTTTTCGTTACCCCCCATTTCAAATGTAAAAATGTTGAAACAAATGTTGTAAAAATTTGCGCATATGTCACCCACACTTCCATATGCAACGCTCTGTAACAACACGAACAATACAAATGCAAATGTTTCTTAACACTCAATAAAAGTTTAAAAAAAAAAAAAAAAAAAAAAAAATCTATTACATCTCTTTCAGATTTTTCAGAAAAAAAAATATTACATCACTGTCAGATGCAATCGGGTTGTATTTAGAAGTTACCGTTAGAAAAAAAAAATCAAATGTTACATCTAGTTATCAAAATAATTAAAATAGCAATAACACATAATACTAAAGATTTCCGTGGAGAGGAGCAATATAATGAGTCTGAAGACTATTTTTCAGACCCTACACCGTAGGGTATCTTAGAATGAATGTTACGAATGGCCACTCTGTGGCGAAGTGGTCAAGCCATTTGACTCGTGCTCCGAAGGTTGTGGGTTCGATTCCGGGCCGCGCCCTTCGGTTTACGAGTTAAATGTTTCAGAGACTCCTGTGGGTCGTCGCTAAAAGCTACGGAGTTCGTGCTTTGTGCGACTCTTTCCGTGCTGCGAGCCATATGGGATAAAACCCGGTGCAATGAAGTCGACCCTGTCGACATTTAAGCGACTTTTAATCGTTTAAAAATGTAACATACTATCATCAAGTTATTCCGGCGAACGTGGGAATCTTGTATGTAAGTAAATAGTACCGCTACCAGCCTTTTTCACGAGTTTGTAAGAAATTAGATTTCACACGTCATCCAAAAACTGACATGTGACAATGCTCCGTAGCACACAAGGAATATTTACATATAAACGGCAACATCTTGAACATACACTATTCACACTAAATACACAATTTTGTTTACGAAGAAGGAAAGAGAGAGAAAATAGTCGGAAAACTAAAGGGAGAGAAACTAATGCATATAGAATAGCATTCTGTTATGTTTCCCCAAGAGAAATAACTCGCAATAGAGCATCAGAAACGTTTCTTTGTCCCTACTGACAAAGAACATCTAATATATAGATAGACCGCTCATACGTGTTATTTAGCCTGTAGAAAAGCATCCATGGGCATCTAATGTTTGCGACAGATTTAATGTGTTGAATAATAAACGGTGTGTAGTCATTGCTCAAACACTTTGCGAATCTTACTGCATCTAAGGTTTAAGTGAGATGTTCACATTTAACAATCATACTTACCTGGCACGGGAGCTCCCATGATCAATAAGGTGGTGCTCCCAGGTTGAGGTTCTTCCATTGCACTTCGGTTGGGTTGACGCCTGCGATCACCCCAAATGTGGGTGACTCGAGTGCGTAATTTTTTCGTAAGGGGGACTGCGTTCGCGCTATCCCCTCAACATGAAAGGAAAAAGCGATGAATTTTAGGATTCTAATATGTCATACACGCAGACTTTATTTCACACGTGTCCAGTCCGCAAGGAAACTTGAAGTCAAGGTGTATGTTTCCACTTCATTGTGTAGAGGGCTTGAATACATGTAACATTCAACATGCCTCAATTTCTGTTTTAGTGATATTTATTTTTGTGTCAGCTCTTAGTCAGATATGACTGAGCTACCTGCTTTCTGTTAGCGCCGAACGTTGGGCGGCGCTTACCAAACCCGACACCCCCACATTGTGCCAACGGCTTCGGGCGGAACAGCGCAATTGGGAGGGTACAAGCCTTACCCTGGTGCGAGGAAATACAACCTAAAGACAAAATGTGGTAGGGCAGACCAGGCGCTAAGCCTTGGTTGGCGGCTGGTCTAGAATCGAAGCTCCGACAGGCGGACAGATAGAGCATTGCTTTGCTGATCCGGCAGCTTCTGCAGCTTGTCTTGTTCCAGATGTAGAGATGTTACCTTTCCTCTGGAGTGAACTAGGCAGGCGGTAAGAGGGATCATGCTGCATGGGCAACACATGATCTCTATATTTTAGCCCAGGCTTTGTGCTATGGAGAGGCAAAAACTCCATCCCTGGTCTTAACCGGTCTCGGAATCAAAGCAAGAGGCAACTGTTACGGGTTACAAGTCCCTGTCAATTGGTGTAGACATGGGGCGCCACGCGTTGCTTCTGACGGTGGGCCCTCAAGCTGGGCAGCCCCCGGCCAATTGGGTGCTGATCCCCCACAGCCTGCCTGCTACAATGGGTGCTTGGGGCTAGGACAAAATCTGAATCGCAGGCTGTAAAAAAATGCACCTGGTACTAATAAAGAGAAAAATAGAAACCTTAAGCTACGGCTTGCAACCTGGAACGTCAGAACCATGTTTCCAGGATTTTCTACTGACCTGACCTGTCGTAAGTTATCCTTTCTTACTTTAGTGTCGTCCATGGAGTGAGGGGAATCAACACCCACATTTGTATTAACCCAATATTATTGTCCTAGAGAAACCCCCAGACTCCGTCCACAAAACTCCGTCAGTCTGCAGACACCTCTTTCTCACTCTCACTCACCCCTAGATCATGCCCCCTCTCACTCCTCCCCAACACAACATACTCAACAACTCTAGCTTTAACAAATAAATACAAAATAATTTATTAAAGCAAAGAGTATGGGTGTGAGAGGTGTGTGTGTGTGTACTGTGTAGATTGTGTGTTGAATATTCTAGTGTGTATGTAGATTCAGAGCAGTAGATCAGGAGCCAAGTCAGATGATCATCATAGCAAGGGTACACAACAGCATGATAGCTTAGTACGTGAACACCTCACCGATTGATGCGTCTCTACTTCCAGACGTTGACTTTCTCCGGAATCCACTGGATCGATTAGATGCATGATCCACCAAAAAATAGTTATTTTATAACCTTAATTATGGATCTGTCAATCACTGTAAAGACTACAGTCCCTATAACTCAAACAAGTACGGATCACTGTACCGTGAAAACTAGGTTTCAATGTCACAGGTCTCACATTTGTTCTAATCCATGTTCATAGATTGTCACACACAAACTGTTCTAAAGTACTTCTTCACTGTACTAGATTATTCCACGAGAACTTCATGTTCAATGCTCTTCTCTAGACTAACTTATTCCACGAGAACTTCATGTCAAAATGTCTTTCTCTATACTAACTTATTCAGTGGTATGTAGTGAAGAAACGAGATTCACCCGACCTGGGTGAATCCCTATTGTAAAAGAATCGTTTATAATGTTTCTCTCACTTGAGCCCGGTTCGTATGAACCCTCTGGATTCTAGGCCTAGCATAAACAGTGCTGATTGTACGTTCTTCTGGGTATTTGCTCATCTTATAAACATAAAGTGAATGTTCATTGGATATTCTTCTTAATTATAGTTGACCTCCATCAACCCCAGTGTAGAGCTTCCTCATAGACGTAGGGGAACCTGTTAGAGAAAGAGACCACATCTGGTGAAGGCCGCCTGATACTAATCCCTACTAGCTGAATGTAGGCCTACTGCCTTGCTCAGAGATGTTTATCAGTGAAACAACTCTGTCATAGAGCAGAGTTGCTCATCCCTTCAATCTTAATCAGGTTATGACAAGGAAAGACCAATAAACAGCGTGCAGATCCCCAGTGGGCACCCCACTGAAAGATCCCACCATTGGACACTTTCCCCATCTCCCAACCCATTCTTAAATCTCTCCAAATATCACCCCACTACACGATTCTCACTAGCAGAGCTAATTCTCCCTTCCCTACTCTATTCTCAACTAAGAGAGCTAATCATCACTTCACTACTCTAGCTAGTTTTACGAAAGCTACTGCTTATATTAATTAGGCTTAATTATACTATCTAGTATACCTTAGGTAACACAGCAGTTCTTCTAAATCACATCTACATTTTGCCATAACAGGCACGTGTAAAATTAAATCTAATTAATCCCGCACCCGGTAGATGTTATTAAAATCCACAACTGCAGTGACAAAGCACGTCTGCTCTAGTCAACATTTTCTTCAACACTAACGGTAAACCCGTCATGTTTTTGTCACAAAGAGCCGGGAGTGTTCCAGTGAAGTTCTTTTGATGTCACGCAGGTGTTCTCAGGGGCACTAACTATTTCCAGAAATCTTATTTCCCTTTGGTTTAATCAATGTCACCAGTTGTCTCCCCCTTGTTTCAACATCCAAAACATAACACATCAGATGGTCCCAGGGGCAGATTATCCATTTCAGACTAAGTTCTTATCCCCCTTGCTCCACCAATACAAGAATTGTCTCGCCTGTTTCAACCACATGCCTACAATTTCCTGACCTGTGGAAACTTCAAAGATAATTCCACTGCCTGATCCTACCGACTCGCCGTAGTAAACAACTGCAGCTGTTACTCTGACTGTCCTTGGTATTTTTGACATCTGATTGTAAACTTGGAGTGATTTCACGACATAGGCCCCCTCTTAAGAGAGTAGTCCATCTCACTCTTTTCCACTGCAAGTTCAATCCAGATGATTCATTCCTCTTCTTCAGGAGCTGGGTGTCTTGCCAAGAAGTCCGCTCCAAAATTTTCCTTCCCAGGGATATACTCCACTGTGAAATTGTAGGGTTGAAGTAACAACGACCACCGCATCAAACGGGCGTTGAGCTTCTGAGAAGTAGCCAGGAGCATCAGAGGCTGATGATCCGACTGGACCCGAAACTGAACTCCATACAAATAGGGCTGGAATTTTTGCACGGCCCATACGAGAGACAAGCATTCTCTCTCTACGGTCGAATAATTCCTCTCAGCCTGGAGAAGTTTCTTGCTTGCGTAGGCCAAAGGTTTCAAAACCGAAGCATCGTCTTTCCCTTCCTGTAACAAAGCTGCCCCAATCCCAATCCCACTCATCCGTTCTCAACACAAATGGTTTGTAAAGGTCAGGGAGCAGCAACACAGGTCTGCTGATCAAGGCCTCCTTCAACTGACTATAGGCAGCTTCGCATTCTGGTGTCCAAACGATTTGGTCCGGGAATCCTTTTTTCAAGGTTTCCATCAATGGAGCTCCCATTTCAGTAAAATGTGGGATAAATTTTTGGTAACACCCACATAAGGAGGGAAAGGATCTCACATCCTTCTTCGATTTTGGCCTTGGTGCACTTCTGATTTTTTTAGGTTCTTTTCCTCTGGGACGATTTGTCCTGGAGTGATCGTGTGACCCAGAAATTCCAGAGTCTGGTAACCAATCATGCATTTGGTTGGACGAGCGGTAAGCCTTGCTTCCTTGAGTCTGTTAAAAACTCTCTCCAAGGATTGCAAATGGTCATCCAAGCTGTCACTGGAAATCAGAATATCATCCATAAATGATACAATGGACGGATCCTGTAAGGGATCTAACAAGGTCCTCATCATGCGAGTAAACACACTAGGTGCATTGCTGAGTCCAAAGGGCATGACCTTGAATTCGTAGTGTCCACTGGGTGTACTGAAGGCCAGCAGTGGTCGAATCTCCGGTTTGACAGATATCTGATAATACCCCCGACTCAGATCCACCTTTGAAAAGTACCGAGCCTCATGGAGCCTAGCGAATAACTGCGCTGGATTCGGCAAAGGTTCCACCTGGAATTGCGTATGACTGTTCAAGAGTCTATAGTCTATACACAACCGGTGTTCTCCACTAGGTTTGCGTAACAAAACTACCCCCGCATTGTATGGGGATGTGGATAGCGCAATCACGTCATCCTACAGCAGTTTTTGTATTTCCTCCTCCAGGGCCTTCTCTTTAGAGAATGGCACTGGGTAAACCTTTTGGCGAACAGGTTCCTGAGTGGTCAAAGTCATCTCGAACTCCACCAATCTCGTTCGTCCTGGTTTATCAGTCAGTATCTCATGATGAGACTCGAGAACCTGGGTTATCCTTTCCCTCTCCTGGGAAGTCAGATCAGGGTTCACTTGCACATCCCTATAGGTTTCCTGGTGTACCAAGGGATATTCCCTGCCCTCGGTGGTTCCCACTTCAGTCTCCACTGCAACTGCCATTGCCATGAGGTGAGCTGCTTTGTCTCCAGGTCTCTCCTCGTATTTCCGCAGGAGATTGATATGGAAAATCTTCGACTTTCCCCAGATCCGGATCTGATAGTTGGTTCTGAATATCACCCTTTCCACGGGAAATGGTCCTTGCTAACCTATCTCCAGTTTGTTGTTTCCCGTTGGGAGTAGCAACAAGACTTTGTCTCCCACCTCTAGAGATCTGTCTTTAGACCTACGGTTGTAGTAAGCCGCATGTCTTTTTCTGGCTTTTTTGAAGTTTTGATTAGCCAGAGTCCATCCCTTGTGAAGTTTTTCTTTCAGTTCCTCCATGTATTTATAAGAGGAGATCACTTCTTCTGACGTCCCCTCTTCAGTCCAACTCCTCAACATGGCTTCCAACGGTCCATTGATTGGACGACCAATCAGCAACGTAGCGGGCAATAGTCCTGTTGAGCCATGAGGAACTTCCCGATAGGCAAAGAGTGCTGCTGGGATATATTTATCCTACCTATCAGGTTTTTCCTGTGCCAGTTTCCTGAGAATTGTCATCAACGTGCCGTTGAAACGCTATACTTGTCCATTGGCTTGAGGATGGTAAGGGCTGGTATGTATGTGGTTAGAGTGGAACACCCTAAATACTTCCTCCATGAGTTTTCCACAAAACTGGGACCCATTGTCCGTCAGAATTTGATCCGGAAAGCCTAATCTGATAAAGGCCTCCGTCAGTGCGGCTGCCACTCGTTTCGAGTCAATCGTGGTCAACGGTATGGCTTCACCCCACATTGTACAGAAATCCACCATTGTGAGAATATACATGTTCCTCTTCCTAGTCCTAGGAAGTGGACCCACGATATCGATTGCTACCCTCTCGAAATGAGTGTTCATGATGGGCATCTCACCCAAGACCACCGGTGCTGTCCAGTGTTTCGGTGCCACCCTCTGGCACTCAGGGCATGACTTCACATACCGACGCACATCCTCTGTCATTCCCGGCCAATAGTAATGGCTGGAAATTCGCTGCATGGTGGCGGCAATACCCATGTGTCCACTAAAGGAGATGGTATGCCCCATATGAAGAATCTGGGACCGGTGAGCTTTCGGGACGACCAACTGACCGTATAGGTTGTCTCCCCTTCCTGCTCTCCTGTAGAGTATCCTATTCTTCATGTAGTACTGCCCACGTCCTGGTGGATCAGCACTTCTCTGCAGCTTTTTGTAGCAAGGACGTAAAGTAGCATCCTCACTCTGGGCAGTTCGTAGCTCCCCCGGCATTGGGTTAGTCACAATTGCTTCTGCCTCTTCTGTTCTCGTCTGAGAGCGAGTCTGTATTGCTCCCATATGGATTGGCTGCCTGGGCATTCCCTGAAAGACATACCGGCAACCGAGGATTACGGGGAAAATGGGATCGGTCAATACAGCGGCCTTGATTGTGCCGGTGACATACCTTGACCGAATCTCCACGTTAGCAATGGGCAACTTCATGGCCACAGCACTCTTCTGTGCAAGCTGTATCTCCATGGCCTCACCCGTGAATTGTTCTGGGTGTACCAGATCTGCAGAAATCACAGCCTCCCCATCCAAACCTGTGTCGTACAAACACTCCACTTGACGACCGTTAACCTCTACCAATTCCACTACAGGTTGTTTTTCCTGGTCTGGAGTCTCTTCCTCGGCCTCGACCTGTTTGGTAAGCTCCACCTTAGGTTTCCCGGGGCACACGACGAATTGAGAATCTCCTGACTTTCCTCTGCAGTCAATAGCATTGTGCGTGTTTGACTGGCATTGGTTGCACCATTTCCCTGTCCTAGATTTTCTAGTGCCGGACTTGAGTGAGCTCTTTTGGTGGCGAGCTTCCTTGCTGACCTTGGCATTTTCCGTGACAATCCCCTTGGAAGTCACCTGACATGCTGCGAAGTGAGGGCTCTTAGCCTTCGATTTGCAGTCCCTCGTATGGTGAGAGGGCGACTTACAGATTGAACACCACTTCTCCGACCACGGTCGTTTTGGTGTGGAGCTCGAAGTGCTCTTGCTTCCCTCCTTCGTCTTCTCTGAACTATCCTCTGAAGTTTTTACATAAGGTTCCCCCTTTTTTGTTCCTGAATTTTTGGGTTTCTTCTTGTCATGTTTCTCCTGACTTTTGGTGTTGGTGGTAAGGTTTTCCCCTGCCTCCCCATGTACCTCTACGAACCGTTCTGCTAATTTTTTCACGAGGTTAATACGTTCCGCTCCTTGTTCTCCCAGGAATGTCCTGAGAGGTTTCGACATTTGCTTCTTCAGCTGGTCGACCACCATGAGCTCTTCCAGACTCTCATAGTCATGTGCGAGGCCAGCCAAATCCATCCACTTATGGAGATAGGATTTTAGACGCAAACTGTAGGCGGCAAACAACTCCCCCGGTTCTCCTGTCGCTGCTCGTAATTTTTTCCGGTAGATATGTGGCGTAACCTCGAATCGTTTCAACAGAGCCGTCTTCAATTCGTCATAATTGTTCTCATGTCCTGGTGGCAGGCGAGAATAAACCTCGTAGCCGGTCCCGCGGAATCCCTGGGATAGCTTAAGACACCATTTGTCACGATCCAGACCCATAGCAACAGACATGGCCTCGAAGCGTTGAAGATACTGGTCAATCTTCTCCTTGTGCTCCTCGTAGATTGCTAGAGGGAACATCATAGCATAGTAACTATGTCCACCTGCTGGGGTTGAACCTGGGATGGAGGAACCTCCAACTGCTCCCTCAGTTTCCCCATTAGATTGCCTCTTTAACTCTAATTCCCTCATCCGGTACTCGTGCTCCCTTTTCTGAGCCTCTTGCTCCGCTTAACGTTTCCTAGCAGCTTCTCAACTTCATGTTTCCTAGCTGCCTGATCAGCTTCAAGTTTCTTAGCCGCCTGCTCAGCTTCAAGTTTCTTAGCTGCCTGCTTAGTTTCAATTTCCAGCCTTCTCATGGCCTGCTCTGCTTTCAATTTCTTAGCAGCTTGTTCTGCTTACAATTGCCTAGCAGCTTGTTCTGCTTCCAATTTCTTAGCTGCTTGTTCTAACTCCATCCTTCTCAATTCCAACTCGGCCTTTCGATCTTCCCTTTCTGCTTGACGAAACTCCCTCTCCACCTCCTGTATGTACTCTGTTAGGGCAGAACCCGACAAGCCCATTTCTTCCCCCTTTGCTCTTAGTTCTGCCGTGGTTAATTTAGGTGTGGCCATTTTTCAGAGAGGTAAGTCAGCAGATAGAGTGTAGATTATCTCCTAGAGAAATATATCGGTAATGAACAATTACAGTTAATCTATATATTTAATAACACACAGCACAACACAACACAATCACTCAGTGACAAGAGCAGAATCAGGACCACAGACTTATGCAGACGTGTGAAGTGTGAACAGGTAAGAAATGTGTCTTAACCCCTATCCACATTCACTCTAGCTGGATTCTCTCTCTAACAATATCTCCGTCCCTTAACTAAAGATCCCGTGTCAAAGGACCCAGTTGTCAGGAGATCCCGCTGTCAACAGATCCCGTTTACGAGAGATCCCGCTGTCAAAAGACCCCGTTTACGAGAGATTCCGCTGTCCAAAGATCCCGTTTACGAGAGATCCCGCTGTCCAAAGATCACGTTTACGAGATCCCAATAAATGTCGTAAGTTATCCTTTCTTACTTTAGTGTCGTCCCTGGAGTGAGGGGAATCGACACCCACATTTTTATTAACCCAATATTATTGTCCTAGAGAAACCCCCAGACTCCGTCCACAAAACTCCGTCAGTCTGCAGACACCTCTTTCTCACTCTCACTCACCCCTAGATCATGCCCCCTCTCACTCCTCCCCAACACAACATACTCAACAACTCTAGCTTTAACAAATAAATACAAAATAATTTATTAAAGCAAAGAGTATGGGTGTGAGAGGTGTGTGTGTGTGTACTGTGTAGATTGTGTGTCGAATATTCTAGTGTGTATGTAGATTCGGAGCAGCAGATCAGGAGCCAAGTCAGATGATCATCATAGCAAGTGTACACCACAGCATGATAGCTTAGTACGTGAACACCTCACCGATTGATGTGTCTCTTCTTCCAGACGTTGACTTTCTCCGGAATCCACTGGGTCGACTAGATGCATGATCCACCAAAAAATAGTTATTTTATAACCTTAATCATAGATCTGTCAATCACTGTAAAGACTACAGTCCCTATAACTCAAATAAGTACGGATCACTGTACCGTGAAAACTAGGTTTCAATGTCACAGGTCTCACATTTGTTCTAATCCATGTACTAAATTATTCCACGAGAACTTCATGTTCAATGTTCTTCTCTAGACTAACTTATTCCACGAGAACTTCATGTCAAAATGTCTTTCTCTAGACTAACTTATTCAGTGGTTAATCCGGTTATAAACTTAATCAGGTTATGACAAGGAAAGACCAATAAACAGCGTGCAGATCCCCAGTGGGCACCCCACTGAAAGATCCCACCATTGGACACTTTCCCCATCTCCCAACCCATTCTTAAATCTCTCCAAATATCACCCCACTACACGATTCTCACTAGCAGAGCTAATTCTCCCTTCCCTAATCTATTCTCAATTAAGAGAGCTAATCATCACTTCACTACTCTAGCTAATTTTACGAAAGCTACTGCTTATATTAATTAGGCTTAATTATACTATCTAGTATACGTTAGGTAACTCAGCAGTTCTTCTAAATCACATCTACATTTTGCCATAACAGGCACGTGTAAAATTAAATCTAATTAATCCCGCACCCGGTAGATGTTATTAAAATCCACAACTGCAGTGACAAAGCACGTCTGCTCTAGTCAACGCTTTCTTCAACACTAACGGTAAACCCGTCATGTTTTTGTCACAAAGAGCCGGGAGTGTTCCAGTGAAGTTCTTTTGATGTCACGCAGGTGTTCTCAGGGGCACTAACTATTTCCAAAAATCTTATTTCCCTTTGGTTTAATCAATGTCACCAGTTGTCTCCCCCTTGTTTCAACATCCAAAACATAACACATCAGATGGTCCCAGGGGCAGATTATCCATTTCAGACTAAGTTCTTATCCCCCTTGCTCCACCAATACAAGAATTGTCTCGCCTGTTTCAACTACATGCCTACAATTTCCTGACCTGTGGAAACTTCAAAGATAATTCCACTGCCTGATCCTACCGACTCGCCGTAGTAAACAACTGCAGCTGTTACTCTGACTGTCCTTGGTATTTTTGACATCTGATTGTAAACTTGGAGTGATTTCACGACATGACCAATATTGACGATGTGAGAAAAACGGCTGTGATTGATGTCAAACTCAATCGTCTTAACATTGATATTGCTGGCCTGCAGGAGACTCGCTGAGGAAGGGTCACTCAGGGAAAACAATTACACCTTTTTTTGGAAGGGTAGAGAGCAGGCAGAAAAAAGGCAACACGGTGTGGGATTTGCAGTGATTGAAATTCCAGCAGGAGGAAATGAAAGACTATTATCCCTGCGCTTGGCAACCTCTTGTGGTTTTGCCACCATTATTACTGCATATACACCGACACTCGATTCCTCTGATGATGTGAAAGATTTGTTCTATGAGGAGTTAGACTCCATGATCAAGGCAGTTCCAAAATCTGACTACATTTATATGCTCGGTGATTTCAATGCTCGTGTGGGCAAGGACTCGAGTTCATGGCCAGTGTGCCTTGGAAAATACAACATCGGTTGCATGAATGAAAATGGGCAAAGGCTGCTGGAGCATTGCACCAGAAATGACCTATGTATTACAAACTCCTTTTTTAAATCAAAAGAAATGCATAAGGCCACATGGAAACATCCAAGATCCGGCCATTGCACCAGCTGGATGTGACGAAACGTGTTTATCTGTCTTGGGTCGTTGTCATATATTTTTGAAGGGAGTGGGAGATCACTGTAGTGCATGCCCCATCTCTAACAAAAGAAGTAGAGCCCCATCCTCTTCTATCTTCAATAACCCCAGAATATGAACCTTGAGTTATCTGCTGGCCTCGTTCTATTAAGTATGTCTAGGAGATATAGATTATGGCCCTGGTGAGAATGGTAATTACTAACTGGGAATCTGCCCCTTCTCCAATGATTCTGATAGCTCTGGAGCCCCCTTATTGGTTATCAAATCTGAGGAAAGTCTGGAGAATTTTCTCAGCCTGATTTAGATGAAGAAAACATGGATGTTGAGCAGTTGATAGATCTAGAGTCTTCTCTCCCCCATTTTTAGTATGTCATTATGAGTTAATTTATTTTTAAACAATCAAACACATAATCAATCACATTAGATTCTGACAACATGATGTACAAAGAAGTTGTTGACTCACAGATAGGTTTGAACTGATAAATTAACAGAAGGTCAATTCATGTTAATCATTTATTGACTGGGCCTGAGCCTTCTGGCCAGTACATACATCTCTATTGTGATTTACACAAGATAATAGAAAAGTTGCACATTGGACCATTGTCCCAGACAATCAATCAAGCATCAATATATGAGATGTCAACAAGTGTGAAACATAGTAAACATTTTGATGTTGTACATATTAAGTGTGATGGTGATGAATCCACAATTAACTATCAGTTTCCTGAAATTGGGTGTGGTGTGTACCAAGGAAAATGTAACCTGGTGACTGGAAGATTAGGTAAGCCAGGGTCCATTGACTGATGGATCCACTTCAGGTATGCCCGTATAGCTCCACTGAAGGCCTCCCCATGCTCTGCTCATGGCCAAGTCATCCTCCATCTCACTTGTGGTTCATCTCTCTCTCTCTCGGCTTCCCTCTGTCAGGTCTGATTTAGGTGGTTAGTTTGCTGATGTGTTGGGTGGTTGTTGGTATGTAGCCACCAAGATCACTGATGAATATTCACATAAATATATACATTCCTACCAATACAATATTCTAGAAGTAGGTCGGAAGAATCTAAATTCCTGAAGTAGGAACTAGTCCCCCTCCCCTCCTTTTCTCTCTAATCTAGTGTTGGGTTAATTTGGGGTGGTCAGAGTTTATCACACGGTGTACGCCTTGTCTCAGTTGGTACCTGCTGTATGTAAGTTCTCATTTGACCTGGGGTCAGTGAACGTGTACAGTAAGACATTGACAAGAGTGAGAATATGTCAAGATGCATGTAAATAAATGATATACATTTAGAACATTTCTTCCACTAAATGGTGTTTATCGCGTGTATAAATAATTCTCTGTGTTTTCCCAATTAACTTCTTCTTCTTCTTCTTGTGTCTAATAACTCTCTCCCATTGTCTGTTGTTGTTGTGAGTGGTGTGTTGTGTGGTGATGAGTGGTGTTGAGTGGTGTTGTGTTTTAAGTTATGTTGAGTAATGAGTTAAGTTCACTTCGTGTGATGGAGTTCCACGAAGCACAACTATTCTGATGCAATGCAGTTCATAAGTGCTCTTATCTAATTAAAATTTGACATAAATATAAATATTTATTCCGTCAAACCCTATTGATTCAATAGATGAAGGAGAAAGGAAAGATTGATTTCTCTTTCAGCTTTCTAGATTGTAAATAGGCATAGATAAGTCTGTTTTAGAACAAGGCACTTATTCTAGTACACGAACTGTCATTTCAGCTGTAGGTAGTGATAGCATCTTTTATCAGTGTTTCTGGTGAAATGCACAAGATTGCTTTAGAATCATCACTCCTCACAGTTGTTCAGAATAGAATGTAGTAGTATAATGCACTTCTTAAAGTTAATAATTATCTCTAAGAATATCAGAGATTGCAATCGAAGAGAGTATTGGAGAGTCATTTTGCCCGGGAACGGCTCTGCGTCGTTAGAATCTACAGTCGAGCATTTTTATATTTCAGAGGTTTTAATTAATAATAATACATTTCAATTGACATTACAAACACGGTTTACCATTTCTTGATACCTGATACATCGGGTTCTTAGTCTAATCTCGGGACTAACAAGCTCACCCGAAATTCAGACATTCTGCCTCCTCTATTTGAAAATTTGGTCACACAATTTCTGATGTCTGTTCGCCAGGCATGTTTTCGCAGGAGTGCGCTGCTTATCATAATCTATACTGGCGTTGGCGCGAAAGCCGTGTCACGTGTCTGTCCCGTCCAATGGTTTTCCGAGCTTCGTCTGATGAAATCTTTCTAAGAATCCACGTCATCTGTCACTTATTCAGTTCCAGTTTCGATGTTAAGTTTTAAGTCCTAGTCTCCGTTTGCGGTTGTGAAGTCAATTTCTTTTAATGTTGTTTCCTCTTTTTGCGGCAGGTGTTGGTAAATGAATAATGGTGGTTGCGTTATGCTACATGGCCCCACTCCAGATTGTTCTATGGTATGGAACTATGTTTCCAACATTTTCAGTTATCAAGCTGTTCATTTTTCCTCCCCTGTATTCTCTTCTGCATCTGATTGACTTGGTTCATCAGGCACTGGGTGTCGACTCAGGAAGTCCGCTCCCACATTCATTTTCCCAGGAACATACTCAACCTGAAACGAGTAAGGTTGAAGAAGCAGCGGCCACCTCATAAGTCGGGCATTCAGAGTCTTAGATGCTGCGAGAAACATGAGTGGTTGATGGTCACATTGCACTGTGAAATGTTTGCCATATAGGTATGCCTGAAATTTATGTACACTCCATACGAGCGCAAGACATTCTCTCTCGATAGTACTGTAATTTCTCTCTGCTGCATTCAATTTCCTGCTAGCATAGGCTACAGGGAATAGCTCTGATGGTACATCTCCCTTTCTCTGCAACAGCGTTGCCCCAATTCCTATGTTACTGGCATCGGTGCGCAGCACAAATGGTTGGTCGAGGTCTGGTAGATGTAAGACTGGATGAGCAGTTAATGCCTGCTTTAGTGCTGTGAAAGCTCTCTCACAGTCAGCTGACCAAGTGACTTTCTCTGGTTTCCCCTTTTTGGTAAGATCCGTTAAAGGTGCTGACAGAGTATTGAAGTCCTTGATGTATTTTTGATAGAATCCACATAAGGATACAAATGATCTTACATCCTTCTTTGTTTTTGGACGAGGTGCTCTCTGGAGTTTGTCCACATTTCCCTCTTGTGGAGTTATCAGTCCATGAGATATCTTATGACCTAGAAAGTCCAATTCTTGGAATCCTATCTGACACTTCTTTGGTCTAGCCGTCAATCCAGTTTCTCTGAGGCTCCTGAACAAAAGATGCAGGGTTTCTACATCCTCTTCAAATGTTTCAGTTGCGATCAGGATGTCATCCATGAAGTGACTGATGTCTGGATGCTGTAGTGGGTCAAGTAATTTTCTCATCATACGTGTAAAGACGCTGGGAGCATTACTTAATCCGAATGGAAGAACGTTGAACTCATAGTGTCCTCCAGGCGTGCTGAAAGCTAACCATGGTCTAACTTCCGGTTTTACAGGAATCTGGTAATATCCCTTACTGAGATCAATCCTAGTAAAGTACTTAGCTCGGTTGAGTGCTCCACTTCGAATCGGCTCAAGAGTGCCGTCTTAAGTGTTGTGTAGTTCTGTTGTTCCTCTCTAGTGAGGCGCGAGAACACATCATACGCCGTGGATCTTAAGGCCTGCGCTAACTTCGTCGCCCATCTACTTTCTTCAAGCCCACAGCTGACAGCCATTGCCTCGAAGCGTGATAAAAATCCTTCGATGTGGTCAGTCTGTTCATTAAAGGGTTCCAGAGGAAATGACATAGCTCCTGAATTAAGTTGAGAGACGTGAGGAGGTGGTTCTGTTACTGGCGATCTTGATGAGGTTGAGGGTGTGGGACCACTCCCTTTCTCTATTCTCCGGATCTCCACTTCAATCTCCATTCTCCTTAACTCCAGTTGGTGTTGACGCTCTCTCTCCTTATCTTCCATTTCAGCCTGTAGTCGTTTCTCTTTCTCCTCCAATTCTGCCTGAAGTCGTTTTTCTCTCTCAGCCAATTCAGCCTGAAGCTGTTTTTCTTTGAGAGCCAATTCCGCTTGCAGTCTTTCTCTTTTGTCGAATGCATCTGAAACATAGTTAGCTAGCTCAAGGCCATCTAACCCGCATTCCCTACCTGTTTCTGTTATTTGGGCTCTAAACTTTGCAGTTTCCGCCATGTCTATAATTTATTGCTTTGTTCTGCCAAAAATATAATTGCAGTTAGTCTGATCCGCGTAAGCTTGTCAGTCCCTGATCTGCAAATATACAACAGAGCATGTGCAATCTTAAAAACACCCTATGTTATGTCTGTCTGTCAATGCTGCAAAAGCCAAAGGCAGCAGGCACTGAAGTAACCAGATTTAATTCCTAGTAAAGAAAAGAATCTGAAATTAGACAGAGTTTTCCCAACGGATAAGATTTTCCGGTGGTTGATGAAATGCTGTTAAGTTCAGACTCCACAGGAAAAGAACACCTTCTCTGGAAGAGAAGTAGTGTTGGTAGAGTAGATACACACTATATATTTCTCCTGGAGCACCTCTCTCTGAAGAATAAGCCTATTTGAACATGGCCCCCTTCTCCAGGAGTAATAATCAGTCACCCACTCTTATTTATCTGTAAATGTCAATCATATCATGTGGCTGTCAATCAATATAAGAAAATGACAATGTTCAAAATCTAAAGATAATTGTGTTAATGTTTTATGTAATTGTTTAAAGGTTAATATATGGGAACCATCCAGGACGTAGCCGACAATATGTCATATATTTTTGAAGGGAGTGGGAGATCACTGTAGTGCATGCCCCATCTCTAACAAAAGAAGTAGAGCCCCATCCTCTTCTATCTTCAATAACCCCAGAATATGAACCTTGAGTTATCTGCAGGCCTCGTTCTATTAAGTATGTCTAGGAGATATAGATTATGGCCCTGGTGAGAATGGTAATTACTAACTGGGAATCTGCCCCTTCTCCAATGATTCTGATAGCTCTGGAGCCCCCTTATTGGTTATCAAATCTGAGGAAAGTCTGGAGAATTTTCTCAGCCTGATTTAGATGAAGAAAACATGGATGTTGAGCAGTTGATAGATCTAGAGTCTTCTCTCCCCCATTTTTAGTACGTCATTATGAGTTAATTTATTTTTAAACAATCAAACACATAATCAATCACATTAGACTCTGACAACATGATGTACAAAGAAGTTGTTGACTCACAGATAGGTTTGAACTGATAAATTAACAGAAGGTCAATTCATGTTAATCATTTATTGACTGGGCCTGAGCCTTCTGGCCAGTACATACATCTCTATTGTGATTTACACAAGATAATAGAAAAGTTGCACATTGGACCATTGTCCCAGACAATCAATCAAGCATCAATATATGAGATGTCAACAAGTGTGAAACATAGTAAACATTTTGATGTTGTACATATTAAGTGTGATGGTGATGAATCCACAATTAACTATCAGTTTCCTGAAATTGGGTGTGGTGTGTACCAAGGAAAATGTAACCTGGTGACTGGAAGATTAGGTAAGCCAGGGTCCATTGACTGATGGATCCACTTCAGGTATGCCCGTATAGCTCCACTGAAGGCCTCCCCATGCTCTGCTCATGGCCAAGTCATCCTCCATCTCACTTGTGGTTCATCTCTCTCTCTCGGCTTCCCTCTGTCAGGTCTGATTTAGGTGGTTAGTTTGCTGATGTGTTGGGTGGTTGTTGGTATGTAGCCACCAAGATCACTGATGAATATTCACATAAATATATACATTCCTACCAATACAATATTCTAGAAGTAGGTCGGAAGAATCTAAATTCCTGAAGTAGGAACTAGTCCCCCTCCCCTCCTTTTCTCTCTAATCTAGTGTTGGGTTAATTTGGGGTGGTCAGAGTTTATCACACGGTGTACGCCTTGTCTCAGTTGGTACCTGCTGTATGTAAGTTCTCATTTGACCTGGGGTCAGTGAACGTGTACAGTAAGACATTGACAAGAGTGAGAATATGTCAAGATGCATGTAAATAAATGATATACATTTAGAACATTTCTTCCACTAAATGGTGTTTATCGCGTGTATAAATAATTCTCTGTGTTTTCCCAATTAACTTCTTCTTCTTCTTCTTGTGTCTAATAACTCTCTCCCATTGTCTGTTGTTGTTGTGAGTGGTGTGTTGTGTGGTGATGAGTGGTGTTGAGTGGTGTTGTGTTTTAAGTTATGTTGAGTAATGAGTTAAGTTCACTTCGTGTGATGGAGTTCCACGAAGCACAACTATTCTGATGCAATGCAGTTCATAAGTGCTCTTATCTAATTAAAATTTGACATAAATATAAATATTTATTCCGTCAAACCCTATTGATTCAATAGATGAAGGAGAAAGGAAAGATTGATTTCTCTTTCAGCTTTCTAGATTGTAAATAGGCATAGATAAGTCTGTTTTAGAACAAGGCACTTATTCTAGTACACGAACTGTCATTTCAGCTGTAGGTAGTGATAGCATCTTTTATCAGTGTTTCTGGTGAAATGCACAAGATTGCTTTAGAATCATCACTCCTCACAGTTGTTCAGAATAGAATGTAGTAGTATAATGCACTTCTTAAAGTTAATAATTATCTCTAAGAATATCAGAGATTGCAATCGAAGAGAGTATTGGAGAGTCATTTTGCCCGGGAACGGCTCTGCGTCGTTAGAATCTACAGTCGAGCATTTTTATATTTCAGAGGTTTTAATTAATAATAATACATTTCAATTGACATTACAAACACGGTTTACCATTTCTTGATACCTGATACATCGGGTTCTTAGTCTAATCTCGGGACTAACAAGCTCACCCGAAATTCAGACATTCTGCCTCCTCTATTTGAAAATTTGGTCACACAATTTCTGATGTCTGTTCGCCAGGCATGTTTTCGCAGGAGTGCGCTGCTTATCATAATCTATACTGGCGTTGGCGCGAAAGCCGTGTCACGTGTCTGTCCCGTCCAATGGTTTTCCGAGCTTCGTCTGATGAAATCTTTCTAAGAATCCACGTCATCTGTCACTTATTCAGTTCCAGTTTCGATGTTAAGTTTTAAGTCCTAGTCTCCGTTTGCGGTTGTGAAGTCAATTTCTTTTAATGTTGTTTCCTCTTTTTGCGGCAGGTGTTGGTAAATGAATAATGGTGGTTGCGTTATGCTACATGGCCCCACTCCAGATTGTTCTATGGTATGGAACTATGTTTCCAACATTTTCAGTTATCAAGCTGTTCATTTTTCCTCCCCTGTATTCTCTTCTGCATCTGATTGACTTGGTTCATCAGGCACTGGGTGTCGACTCAGGAAGTCCGCTCCCACATTCATTTTCCCAGGAACATACTCAACCTGAAACGAGTAAGGTTGAAGAAGCAGCGGCCACCTCATAAGTCGGGCATTCAGAGTCTTAGATGCTGCGAGAAACATGAGTGGTTGATGGTCACATTGCACTGTGAAATGTTTGCCATATAGGTATGCCTGAAATTTATGTACACTCCATACGAGCGCAAGACATTCTCTCTCGATAGTACTGTAATTTCTCTCTGCTGCATTCAATTTCCTGCTAGCATAGGCTACAGGGAATAGCTCTGATGGTACATCTCCCTTTCTCTGCAACAGCGTTGCCCCAATTCCTATGTTACTGGCATCGGTGCGCAGCACAAATGGTTGGTCGAGGTCTGGTAGATGTAAGACTGGATGAGCAGTTAATGCCTGCTTTAGTGCTGTGAAAGCTCTCTCACAGTCAGCTGACCAAGTGACTTTCTCTGGTTTCCCCTTTTTGGTAAGATCCGTTAAAGGTGCTGACAGAGTATTGAAGTCCTTGATGTATTTTTGATAGAATCCACATAAGGATACAAATGATCTTACATCCTTCTTTGTTTTTGGACGAGGTGCTCTCTGGAGTTTGTCCACATTTCCCTCTTGTGGAGTTATCAGTCCATGAGATATCTTATGACCTAGAAAGTCCAATTCTTGGAATCCTATCTGACACTTCTTTGGTCTAGCCGTCAATCCAGTTTCTCTGAGGCTCCTGAACAAAAGATGCAGGGTTTCTACATCCTCTTCAAATGTTTCAGTTGCGATCAGGATGTCATCCATGAAGTGACTGATGTCTGGATGCTGTAGTGGGTCAAGTAATTTTCTCATCATACGTGTAAAGACGCTGGGAGCATTACTTAATCCGAATGGAAGAACGTTGAACTCATAGTGTCCTCCAGGCGTGCTGAAAGCTAACCATGGTCTAACTTCCGGTTTTACAGGAATCTGGTAATATCCCTTACTGAGATCAATCCTAGTAAAGTACTTAGCTCGGTTGAGTGCTCCACTTCGAATCGGCTCAAGAGTGCCGTCTTAAGTGTTGTGTAGTTCTGTTGTTCCTCTCTAGTGAGGCGCGAGAACACATCATACGCCGTGGATCTTAAGGCCTGCGCTAACTTCGTCGCCCATCTACTTTCTTCAAGCCCACAGCTGACAGCCATTGCCTCGAAGCGTGATAAAAATCCTTCGATGTGGTCAGTCTGTTCATTAAAGGGTTCCAGAGGAAATGACATAGCTCCTGAATTAAGTTGAGAGACGTGAGGAGGTGGTTCTGTTACTGGCGATCTTGATGAGGTTGAGGGTGTGGGACCACTCCCTTTCTCTATTCTCCGGATCTCCACTTCAATCTCCATTCTCCTTAACTCCAGTTGGTGTTGACGCTCTCTCTCCTTATCTTCCATTTCAGCCTGTAGTCGTTTCTCTTTCTCCTCCAATTCTGCCTGAAGTCGTTTTTCTCTCTCAGCCAATTCAGCCTGAAGCTGTTTTTCTTTGAGAGCCAATTCCGCTTGCAGTCTTTCTCTTTTGTCGAATGCATCTGAAACATAGTTAGCTAGCTCAAGGCCATCTAACCCGCATTCCCTACCTGTTTCTGTTATTTGGGCTCTAAACTTTGCAGTTTCCGCCATGTCTATAATTTATTGCTTTGTTCTGCCAAAAATATAATTGCAGTTAGTCTGATCCGCGTAAGCTTGTCAGTCCCTGATCTGCAAATATACAACAGAGCATGTGCAATATTAAAAACACCCTATGTTATGTCTGTCTGTCAATGCTGCAAAAGCCAAAGGCAGCAGGCACTGAAGTAACCAGATTTAATTCCTAGTAAAGAAAAGAATCTGAAATTAGACAGAGTTTTCCCAACGGATAAGATTTTCCGGTGGTTGATGAAATGCTGTTAAGTTCAGACTCCACAGGAAAAGAACACCTTCTCTGGAAGAGAAGTAGTGTTGGTAGAGTAGATACACACTATATATTTCTCCTGGAGCACCTCTCTCTGAAGAATAAGCCTATTTGAACATGGCCCCCTTCTCCAGGAGTAATAATCAGTCACCCACTCTTATTTATCTGTAAATGTCAATCATATCATGTGGCTGTCAATCAATATAAGAAAATGACAATGTTCAAAATCTAAAGATAATTGTGTTAATGTTTTATGTAATTGTTTAAAGGTTAATATATGGGAACCATCCAGGACGTAGCCGACAATATGTCATATATTTTTGAAGGGAGTGGGAGATCACTGTAGTGCATGCCCCATCTCTAACAAAAGAAGTAGAGCCCCATCCTCTTCTATCTTCAATAACCCCAGAATATGAACCTTGAGTTATCTGCAGGCCTCGTTCTATTAAGTATGTCTAGGAGATATAGATTATGGCCCTGGTGAGAATGGTAATTACTAACTGGGAATCTGCCCCTTCTCCAATGATTCTGATAGCTCTGGAGCCCCCTTATTGGTTATCAAATCTGAGGAAAGTCTGGAGAATTTTCTCAGCCTGATTTAGATGAAGAAAACATGGATGTTGAGCAGTTGATAGATCTAGAGTCTTCTCTCCCCCATTTTTAGTACGTCATTATGAGTTAATTTATTTTTAAACAATCAAACACATAATCAATCACATTAGACTCTGACAACATGATGTACAAAGAAGTTGTTGACTCACAGATAGGTTTGAACTGATAAATTAACAGAAGGTCAATTCATGTTAATCATTTATTGACTGGGCCTGAGCCTTCTGGCCAGTACATACATCTCTATTGTGATTTACACAAGATAATAGAAAAGTTGCACATTGGACCATTGTCCCAGACAATCAATCAAGCATCAATATATGAGATGTCAACAAGTGTGAAACATAGTAAACATTTTGATGTTGTACATATTAAGTGTGATGGTGATGAATCCACAATTAACTATCAGTTTCCTGAAATTGGGTGTGGTGTGTACCAAGGAAAATGTAACCTGGTGACTGGAAGATTAGGTAAGCCAGGGTCCATTGACTGATGGATCCACTTCAGGTATGCCCGTATAGCTCCACTGAAGGCCTCCCCATGCTCTGCTCATGGCCAAGTCATCCCCCATCTCACTTGTGGTTCATCTCTCTCTCTCGGCTTCCCTCTGTCAGGTCTGATTTAGGTGGTTAGTTTGCTGATGTGTTGGGTGGTTGTTGGTATGTAGCCACCAAGATCACTGATGAATATTCACATAAATATATACATTCCTACCAATACAATATTCTAGAAGTAGGTCGGAAGAATCTAAATTCCTGAAGTAGGAACTAGTCCCCCTCCCCTCCTTTTCTCTCTAATCTAGTGTTGGGTTAATTTGGGGTGGTCAGAGTTTATCACACGGTGTACGCCTTGTCTCAGTTGGTACCTGCTGTATGTAAGTTCTCATTTGACCTGGGGTCAGTGAACGTGTACAGTAAGACATTGACAAGAGTGAGAATTTGTCAAGATGCATGTAAATAAATGATATACATTTAGAACATTTCTTCCACTAAATGGTGTTTATCGCGTGTATAAATAATTCTCTGTGTTTTCCCAATTAACTTCTTCTTCTTCTTCTTGTGTCTAATAACTCTCTCCCATTATCTGTTGTTGTTGTGAGTGGTGTGTTGTGTGGTGATGAGTGGTGTTGAGTGGTGTTGTGTTTTAAGTTATGTTGAGTAATGAGTTAAGTTCACTTCGTGTGATGGAGTTCCACGAAGCACAACTATTCTGATGCAGTGCAGTTCATAAGTGCTCTTATCTAATTAAAATTTGACATAAATATAAATATTTATTCCGTCAAACCCTATTGATTCAATAGATGAAGGAGAAAGGAAAGATTGATTTCTCTTTCAGCTTTCTAGATTGTAAATAGGCATATATAAGTCTGTTTTAGAACAAGGCACTTATTCTAGTACACGAACTGTCATTTCAGCTGTAAGTAGTGATAGCATCTTTTATCAGTGTTTCTGGTGAAATGCACAAGATTGCTTTAGAATCATCACTCCTCACAGTTGTTCAGAATAGAATGTAGTAGTATAATGCACTTCTTAAAGTTAATAATTATCTCTAAGAATATCAGAGATTGCAATCGAAGAGAGTATTGGAGAGTCATTTTGCCCGGGAACGGCTCTGCGTCGTTAGAATCTACAGTCGAGCATTTTTATATTTCAGAGGTTTTAATTAATAATAATACATTTCAATTGACATTACAAACACGGTTTACCATTTCTTGATACCTGATACATCGGGTTCTTAGTCTAATCTCGGGACTAACAAGCTCACCCGAAATTCAGACATTCTGCCTCCTCTATTTGAAAATTTGGTCACACAATTTCTGATGTCTGTTCGCCAGGCATGTTTTCGCAGGAGTGCGCTGCTTATCATAATCTATACCGGCGTTCGCGCGAAAGCCGTGTCACGTGTGTGTCCCGTCCAATGGTTTTCCGAGCTTCGTCTGATGAAATCTTTCTAAGAATCCACGGCATCTGTCACTTATTCAGTTCCAGTTTCGATGTTAAGTTTTAAGTCCTAGTCTCCGTTTGCGGTTGTGAAGTCAATTTCTTTTAATGTTGTTTCCTCTTTTTGCGGCAGGTGTTGGTAAATGAATAATGGTGGTTGCGTTATGCTACAGTCGTAAAGATCCGGCACTATTTTGGCGCATCATCGGGGGACTTTCCCAGCTAAAAATAGACTGAGGGAAGCCGATGGAGGAATTACTATCTAGAATCTTCTCGAAACACCGGAATTTGAGTGACCCGTGAGGCTGGGTATCGCACTAAATTCTCGTGCAGAGAGATCTAGAAATTCTAGGCGGGGAATGACGGTTTCCCGAGAAAGTGTCTTTTCTCAAGAAGCACTATCTTCTCGTGCGCATTGAGTTGGCACGAGGGGGGAAATTGGCTAAACCTTTCATTCACTTCCATTTTGCTCGGAGAGAGCAGACGCAGGCCTTGTGAGCCAAGTTTGTCTGGCGTCTCACCTCAACCATGATTCGGCTGACTGTTATGGAAAGGAAGCTGAGAAGCCCTTGAACAGTTCTGAAGCTGACTGGAAATCTGGTTCTTAACATTCAGGTACATATTTGTTTAAATCATTTAACTTTGTAAGTGTGTACCACACGCCATTGTTCTAACCGCATTACCTATGCGGATGTCCTTGCATACTAATTAGCAAACCGATCGATAACGCGGTTGATGGCTAATCGTGTGTTTGTTTACTGCGTGTTCGCGAATCAGCTGTTGGGAACGCAGGAAGGCGATGGGGCTGTATGGATGTAAATTATATTTACCATATATTGTAAATCGTTGCATCTATTAGGTTGCTGTGTTAGAATGAAACATAGTTACTTGTGCCTGATAGAAACTTAGATTTATGTCAGTCAGTTGCTGAAGCCAGAAGAACGGTTAGAAAACCAAGTAATTTGGTAGGTGGAGATTCATTCAAAATTGTGCTTAGTTACTAAGTAAAGGAAGAACGTAGTTCTGTGCCACCAGGAATGATGTAACTATTGTGTAGTAACTTAATAGTGAATTCATTGTGTGGAACACCGGATTTCTGTGGTAAGGTAAGTCTGCTTTGGTGATATATATATATATGAGGTGACATTGTGTATATATATTAGGTCATGGCATGTGATACTTCCTGGAGTAATTCCGAACGCCGAATAGCTCGACGCGTGATAACAATGCGTGCCGTCGCGATATAAACATGCGTTCTGAATTCTTGTCTAAGCTATCCTGTTTCTTTCATACTGGCGCTAGTGCGAGTGAATGCTAAGGTGCTGGAAGTATGGAAGGATGCAAGGAGGCTGTATGAGACAGGGGACATATAGAATATGGGGGATGTGAAAGCAAGTTATGAAAGTATAGGTTGGTAAACCAGACCAACGATGAAGTTCGGTCCGACCAAGGCTAACCCACTTGAGAGGGCGGAACTGGAACATTACTTTGGAACATGTGGGGAACATGTATTCTCAAGAAGGCTTCTTGACTCTAAGGAGGAGTCTGATAAGAATAGTTTGCTATGGCGTGGGCAGGTGGTCCCACCAGCAAACAGGCTTGTGTACATATTGGATGTGATCATGTACTATTCCTATATCCCGAGGGATGGTATATTGATCAATATTATGTTTCTTAATGAACATTGATGATGTTAGGAACGAGTCCAGGGACTCTTTACCTTATTGTTTAGTTCGATTAAATTACAACTATGATAACAGCCTACTATCACTACTGACGTTAGCGACGACTGGTAGATGATTAGGGATAGGTGAGACCTACGATCAGACTCGTCATTCTGATTTCTTGCTCTGTTTGACGGGCTGTTCTGTGAGGCCAGCTAACATTCCTGAACCCATGCTTTACTACTCTCCATATAGAGATAATGCTTTGGTTATAGGCATGAGGGTTGAGTAGTCATTGGTAGGATGCATGTGGACTAATGTTTGGGCCAGTATACTCTCACCGGTCGCTCTTCCTTTTCAGGAGTTTGCCTGTTGAGGAACCAGTCAACTATAATTGTCGTTGGCGGGAAACCACTTCGTGTGACATAGCGAAGGGTTCAATTCTTTACTTATCACGCCAGACTCCACCACACCATGTACCCAATGTGATTCACCTTGCGTGAAGGTTTGCATCAAGAAATCCAGGTGCCCTGAATGTGCAAGTGTGGGACGTGATGGTTTGTGATGGTTTTCTACGTTAGAAGATATTCTATTTCAGCCAGGAACATTTCAGCATTTTGAGCAAGCCTGCTCAAAGAAAGGAAACACCTGTCCGTATATTATTACGGTGGTTCTGCCTAAACGTGGAAATAAATGCAAGTTACCAGGTGGAAGGGACAATTGATTATAGTCCAACCTGAATTGTTTTCCATGAAATAGATGTCTGATTCTAATAATGTACTGTCCCAGTATGAAGATTATGAACTGTGTTCGAGTAGGACTCAGTGACATTTCAGTTGCCATATCTGATGCTTCAAGCAGTGTTACTGTGAGGGACCATTGAATTGGTCATGGACATTCTTCAATCAGTGTTACTGTGATGTGAGGAAGGGACCATTGAATTGATCATTGACATATTCTTCAATCAGTGTTACTGTGATGTGAAGAAGGGACCATTGAATTGGTCATTGACATATTCTTTAAGCAGTGTGACTGTGCTATGCTTGATGGACCGTTTGATTGGCCAGTGACTACTTAGGTTCATCGAAGTCACGAATACTTGGAGTCAAGTCCAGGAGGATTGTCTCCCAACCAGTGGTGTTAGAGAACTGTGTATTAACAGTGACTCCGGGAGAGTGATACAGATGCAGTTGGTCCAGTGAGTGAGGTCCAGCAGTGACTCTATTGTTGTGGATCCACGCTTTGGGAACGGAGTGGTCTCCAAGGTTCTAGTCATCTCACTGGAAGGAAGCCAGGTGAGTGGCGGACCGACTGGACAGGACATCTGCATCCAATCTACTTCTCAACTCCATGATGACAATATTATCTCTGATTCTGTCTCTACTCTACTTTCTGTTTGTGTAAATAGATTATTCTATCAGGATGTTCATTTCAGTTCTATATTCTCAAGGGTAGAATAAACTTTATGTACGTTGACTTGCTCTTTGTATAATGATTGAGTGTGGTCTCGGGCGATGCCTAAGTGTTCATTGTTCCACAGGAGTAGGTAGTTAGTGGGGGTCTAGAATCTGGAGGGGCTTGTAGACATAAATAACTAATATGAGATCAACCACAGAGTAAAAATGTGTATCTGCCTGTCCAACCCCTGGGGCTAGAATACACGGGAGTGCCAGAGACACCTCTGGTGTGGTTCACTCTCACTACCCAAGGTGAACTCGTTGTGACGAAACGGATAAATATCGTAAGATCTCTGCATAATAGCCCTTTGAAGGGAGTGCGATGCGTTGGTCTCCCTTGAATTAATATCAATTAATAGGGGATTCCCCATCGAAAAATAGTGCGGGGCGGAGCTATTCTAGTTATTTATGGAAAAATCTAGAATGTTCTCCCAAGTGCGTACCTGGTAGAGATCTCTAAGTTCACGCGTGCTTCATGCAGCACGGGGTGGGGAAACTTATCGTGACTCTGGTTTTCTTCATGAATCATGAAAGTCACGCAGCCCGTGTAGGCGAGTGGAAGGCGGACTGACGTTGTCGGAGTCAGTCGCCCACCAGACCTCAGCGTGGAGAGATCATGGCCAGCAGGCTGCAGTAATTTGGATGTCAATAGTCGCGGCCAGAGCGGACATCTGCAGTCAAAGTTTGTGATGTTTCAATCACAGGTTAGTTGAGTACTTATTCTATTATTTAATTGTTGTCGTGATGCCGTGCTGATTCCCGGAATGAATTAATTGCCGTCGTAAAATTGAGTTGTCGCATAGCGTTATCCGTTACGGTTGGCGGTTGCATTTTTAAGTAGGCTTTATCGATCAGCAATGTAATGTGTTACCTGACGGAACAAGCCGTGTTCCACCGCGAGTGGTGTGTAAATAAAATAGGCCGAACGATGTGCGTTACAGTGTGTAGCAGTTACGGGTTTGGTTTATTCATTACGCAGGCAAGGCGACAGTTTGTCCGTCATGACATCAACATGCTAGACGCTGTAAATGATAAGGTATAGCTTATTATTAGAGATGTGTAATGTGCTTCGTGACATCAGAATGGTAACGTAATTGTTCTATCAGTGATGGTGATGTTTCGAGGAATCAAGGTGAAAGCAGCAGTGGTGTATTTGCTGTGTGCAGATAGCACTGTTATTCCGCGTAAGCCGAATGGCGTTGCATCGGTAGGATAACAATTGATAATAAGTATTCATGATACTATTGTTACTGCTTGTTGTCATGTCCGTCCGCAAGGATGACCGTGCGTGTTCCATCTTACGTTTGTCTAGGCAGCGGGAGGTAGGCCGGTACCCCCAACCCGATCAGTACTAGGTCCGACCCAATGCAATCGTGCATATCCGATGAATGATCATACCCGATCGAGGGTGATGCGGCACTCCGTAATTCGAGGCCGAGGTGTCTAGATAGATCGAGGTTTGAACCTAACCGTTTCTGTCTCTAATATTCTACTCTTCTGGAACCCTGACTCGGTTCATGGAGTACTTGGAGTACTGCCGTGAAGTAGGAGTATATGAGAGGAATAATCCCCCCCCCCCTAAAAAAAGGCGGAGTCAGAGTTTGGTAGTGGAGTCTAGAGGTTTGCTACATTGGATGACGTGACTTAAGTCGTCACGGGACAAGGTACACGAGACCCACAGTAGCTGTGGGAAAGTGTAGTGGTGGATGGCCACCACTGCTGTGCTCGACCGGCACAGGTATGACTGACCTGCAAGATAGTCAGTGAATACAAGGGCAACTCAGGATCTGGGGCAGGGATCCCAGACCTGACACTATGGCTGTGATATGATTTTGTTATTTAAGTGTAACAAGTCCTGAGTTCTCCTTAGTTAATGCTATAGTAATGAATTATCAGGAGTATAATTCATTATGGACATATAGTTATTAATGTGTATAATTCATCAGTCCATGGGTTAAGGGATTGAGGAATTGATGAGTCTGTCAGGAAGGAGATGTCCGGCTGGACACCTTCTCGATACAGTAATCCCTACACTGAAAGGAAAGTAAGTGTATATGTTGATTGAGGATGGGAGATGAAACCGGATTGGACTGGCACCAGGCGAAGGATGCTTGACAGAGTCATACAGTCGACTCTGGTGCTAGGGGTTATATGTAGCCCAGAAGTGTTACTTGACTGAACAGGTGTGCTATTGCTTTTTCTACCATCATTATGCCTATATATTATAGTGACTAGGTAGATCTATGATGTGATGATTTCATACTCATGTTGGTAGACATGAGGAATGTCTGAGAGGCAGGTGACAGGGTGGAGATGCTGGTAGTCTTTGTTGTAGTTGAGTACTCACACCAACCTCTCCGTGTTTCAGGATCTGTTATTACTATACAGAAGAAGATTCAAGAGCTGCACCATGAGCTCTATGGGCCCACTCATTCCAGTGCCTATCCAGAAGTTGATTGAGGCCATACTGGGAGTGGTTGTCTGATTCTGCGAGATCAATGTTGGAAGGAGCTGAGTGCTGAATAAGTCGGTAGGTCTAGGGTAGGACCTCCGTCAAGAGTCCGACGAGTGTCATCCGATCCTGAGAGGATCCAACACTGAAACGTCTGGTGATTCAAGCCAGTGAAGCACTGGTGACATTCAGTCTCTGTGTAAACCTTGGTAATTGCAAGGTAGTGACCTTTCAAGTTGTGCGAGGTGATCATTGTTACCGGTCACCATGACCTGTGTTATATGCTTCTGGCCCGGCTGGGTTATGGGACACCATGTATCAGTTGATGCTTACATAGTGTTTTTACATTGGTTACCTTTATGAAGCCAACATGTGGTCCAGTGAACTAGGACATTGATTACAACATTGGTGGAAACACCTGAGTGACATGGTTGTTAAGGTAGGGAGTTACCTCATGCCAACGTTATGAACTGTTGACAAGGTTTGTGAAGGTAGGGAGCTACCTCATGCCAACGTGATGAACTGTTGACAGTGTATGCTAGGTTGTGATTACTACCCATGGATCAGGGTAGGTACATAATACTGTGTGAAGATCTATTGTCCAAGGACATGGAACTAAGGTGAAGTGTTTAGTCACCTGATAGACTTTACCAGTGACATTGTGTGTTCGTGTGGAGCAACCGCTTATTGTGTAAGTGACATATCAGTGTGTGGGTCACTGATGAGATAGAAGAGTGACCTGGCTCTTGTGTATTTTGAGACGGTGCTACATGTATTTTTTCTGCAAGTGGGAGACCGCTAATGTTCTAGGGTCGGCCCAGACTTCATCAGGAGTGTGACGAGGGAAATAGTACGACAGCAAGGAAGGATCCTTGTTCATCAGTGCAGTGTCAGTCAGGCAGTGGTACTGCGCATGATCAGCCCTTGCTTGGTTCTCTGGGTGAAGAGGGAACTTTGGAGAGGCAGCAGACCTTGGAGTTCCAGTCCACTGGAGGAGCCTGGGTGAGTCGCTACCACGACTGGACAACCGCACGAGCTATCGTCCGCCTCCATGATGAATACTCATCTGCGTCTTTGATCTTGTACATAGTTCTTCTAGTCTGGCTTCCAGCCATCCTTCTCTGTGTTGTGGTTGACGTAGTTCAGAATTAAATTTTTGTTCTCTTAGCTATGACTTTGTGCAGTGATATGACTGGTGTCTGGTCCGAGCCCCCTTGGGGTTTGGAACCCTAGGTGAGGGAGGGAAGGTTAAGCTGTCCCGGCTTGTGTGGGGCCTGGTAGATGTAGAGTGCTATTGAGGTGGTTGGAGCAAAGGCAGGGGATAGTATCTATCGTGGCAAACCAGTCCAAGCCCCGGCGGTCTTGTCACAAGATAGAGTGGGGGCTCGTCCGGGATCTTCTCTTTGTTCTGACATCTCGTAGGAATAGGTTATAGTGTCATCTGTCCTATACCTATTGTCTACTTGACGAGTAGGGCTACTGATACCTTTCTCTTCAACGTGGACAGACATTTAGTTAAGTTAGTATAGATACATAGTTACAGTGTTGGTTGGAGTACAGTTAGCATTGTGATTGGGTATTGCATATCTATACTGATACTAAGTTACACTAAGCATGGCTACTCGTACTTTAGATTTAGCTAAGGTGCGGGCATCTGCAACTGAGATGGGATTGGAAGGTGAGGAGTTTAAAGCCTATGTACTGGAAGTAGAGAGAGACTTCAGAGCAGAAGAGAGGGAGAGAAGAAAGTCGGAAATTGAGCTGGAAGCTCGAAAGGTAGCACTTGAAGAGCAAAAGTTGGTGGCAGACCAACAGGCACAAAAACTGGCAGCTGACCTAGAGTCTAAGAAATTAGATGCTAGGAAGTTGGAAATGGAACATGAGTTCCGTATGAAGCAACTTGAGGTAGAGGCTAAATCGGTTGGTGAGTCTGAGGGAGCAGTAGGTGGAGTAGCTTTACCTAGCTCATCAGTAGCCAGCAGACCAGCTTACCATGCTATGAAATGGCCGTTTCCACCATTTGAACCGGACCAAGAGAAGATAGATCAATTCTTAGAGAAGTTCGAGGCAATGTGTAAAGCTATGGGTTTAGAGCCTGAGCGTTGGAATCTTAAGCTTTCACAAGGACTCCGTGGCACCGCGTACGAAGTGTATGCGCGTCTTCCCCCAGGGATGGAAAATGATTATCCAACCCTGAAATCGGCTCTTTTGAAAAGATTCGAAATGACAGCCCATGCTTACAGGCGGAGGTTCAGAACTTCCAAGAGAGAACCAGGTGAGATGTTCTCGGCCTATAGTGTGAGGTTGAACTCATACCTGTTGAAGTGGATGGCCTTGGCCAATTTCAAAGAGGATTATGAGAGTCTGAGAGAGTTGATGGTGGTGGATCAAATGAAAATGCAGATGTCCAAGCCTTTAAGGAATTTCTTAGGGGAAAATGGGGCGGAAAGGCTAGACATAGTAAATAAGTTAGCTGAAAGGTATGTGGAAGTCTATGGTGAGACTGGGGATTCCAGTCAGACTGATTCACAGAAAAGGCAGAAGGGGCTTGATCCGAAGCCCAAGACCAAAGGTCCCAAAGAATCATCCAATGTAGCAGATCCTGTGGTAAAAGACTCTGGTAAGAAACCCGATAAGCTAAGCCCTCCCGCCTCCCCAAAACGGAAGTGGAGTAAGAGGTGGTGTAAGCACTGTAAGTCTCCTTCCCATAATACTGTAGATTGTCTGAGGAAGCCAAAGGACTTGCACTTTGCGTGTCTCGCCTCTACTAGAGGTAGACCTAGCGAGACCACACCTAAGGGTCGGGAGAAACCAAAGTCTGAGAAATCACCTGTGATCGAAACGATAGAGGTGAATGGGAAGCAGGTGGAATGTCTTTACGATACAGGATTGCAGTTTGAAGCTGTAATCTCATCCCACCTTGTGAGCCCAGGGCAGCTCACCGGCGAGACAAGAGAATTTCAGCTGGCCATGAGGAGCTCCGTAGCTATGGACTTGCCGATTGCTCGGATTGACATTCGGTGCAGGTACGTTACGGGTAGCATCCAGGCGGCTGTGCTGCCTGATCCTATTTACCCTTTGATCCTCGGTCGTCCGCATGTATTCCTGGGGGACCCCAGGGAACATTGTCTAGTGAGCGCTAGGCAGGCCAGGGCTAAGGATGGAAAAAGGCAGTGTGGTAAGGAAATAGACCATTCTCTTGCGAGGTTAGTGAGCAGTGCTCAAAGTAGGGACCCGACTTTGCGTCCTTACTTACTGGAGGTGTCCCAAAGTTCTGTCCCGCCAACTCCGGGTCAGTTCTATGTAGAAAACCGGTTGCTTTATCGTCGAGCCGGGCAAGGGGATAGCCAGTACGGTCAGATGGTAGTCCCTACCTACCTAGAGTGCATACCTTATCCTTAACCGGACATAAGGATGTGGGGACAACAGTCCAGTGTCTTTCCAGCCACTACCACTGGCCTGGAATGACAGGCGACGTGCGGAGATATATCCGGTCGTGCCCAACGTGTTGTCTGGCAGCACCAAAGCACAAGACCAGAAACGGTTTATCTCTGCAGATTGGAGATAGGGTTCTCGCGCTTCTCCCAATCGAGGGGGCGGAATTCGAACTCGGATGGCAGGGCCCTTTTCCTGTGGAGCGGATAATGTCCCGATCCACGTATGAGGTGAAGGTCCGCGGGGAATTGCGTAAGTTCCATTGTACTCTCCTTCAGAATTTGGAGAGGTCCGAGGTAGTTTCTCCACCAGATAGTGCGACTCCCATCGCGCTAGAGTCGGTTCTGGGTCCAGACGAGGGCGAGGAAGACTCAGTCCTACGCAGTACATCCTGTGGGGAGGGTCTGCGGTCTCCTGAGCGTTCAACCGTAGATAGGGCGAACAGGCTCCGTCGGGAAGAGGCCCATGGTGTTAAGCACACTGGGAATCGAGGTCGGACAGGCGATGTCACATCTGGCACGACGGGATCGTCGGGTGACTCGATACGCCGACAGGCTCACTGTCCTTACTCGCGGGAGAGAAGGCAGGAGCAAGGGTACTCCAGACGAACCTGGAGTAAGCGACCATTCATTTCGGTCGACATCCGCGAACAGTCCACGAAGGTGATGCCTAGTCGGGATAGGAAATATCCTATTGTCGGAAGGGACGAACGAACCTTCAGTAAAGTAACCGATGGCCTGCAACAGGTGGATGCGGAACAGTCCAGTGTAGACAGATCCTGTAAGCCAATCACCAGGCCGTTACGTTTCGGGCCTAATCGCTGGAGATAACGTATGTTTGAGGCGGTGGTTGGTGACTCAGCATCCATACCATTCTGGTGGATCTCCGCAGGGAAAGTGAATGTTATGGAACGTCTTTTCCTGGGAATCCAATCTTGATAGAGTAGAGGTTCAGAGTTCAGACCGATCTTTGTCTAGTGAGTTCGACCGGGTCGACCATCTTAAGTGGGGGCCTATGTGACGAAACGGATAAATATCGTAAGATCTCTGCATAATAGCCCTTTGAAGGGAGTGCGATGCGTTGGTCTTCCTTGAATTAATATCAATTAATAGGGGATTCCCCATCGAAAAATAGTGCGGGGCGGAGCTATTCTAGTTATTTATGGAAAAATCTAGAATGTTCTCCCAAGTGCGTACCTGGTAGAGATCTCTAAGTTCACGCGTGCTTCATGCAGCACGGGGTGGGGAAACTTATCGTGACTCTGGTTTTCTTCATGAATCATGAAAGTCACGCAGCCCGTGTAGGCGAGTGGAAGGCGGACTGACGTTGTCGGAGTCAGTCGCCCACCAGACCTCAGCGTGGAGAGATCATGGCCAGCAGGCTGCAGTAATTTGGATGTCAATAGTCGCGGCCAGAGCGGACATCTGCAGTCAAAGTTTGTGATGTTTCAATCACAGGTTAGTTGAGTACTTATTCTATTATTTAATTGTTGTCGTGATGCCGTGCTGATTCCCGGAATGAATTAATTGCCGTCGTAAAATTGAGTTGTCGCATAGCGTTATCCGTTACGGTTGGCGGTTGCATTTTTAAGTAGGCTTTATCGATCAGCAATGTAATGTGTTACCTGACGGAACAAGCCGTGTTCCACCGCGAGTGGTGTGTAAATAAAATAGGCCGAACGATGTGCGTTACAGTGTGTAGCAGTTACGGGTTTGGTTTATTCATTACGCAGGCAAGGCGACAGTTTGTCCGTCATGACATCAACATGCTAGACGCTGTAAATGATAAGGTATAGCTTATTATTAGAGATGTGTAATGTGCTTCGTGACATCAGAATGGTAACGTAATTGTTCTATCAGTGATGGTGATGTTTCGAGGAATCAAGGTGAAAGCAGCAGTGGTGTATTTGCTGTGTGCAGATAGCACTGTTATTCCGCGTAAGCCGAATGGCGTTGCATCGGTAGGATAACAATTGATAATAAGTATTCATGATACTATTGTTACTGCTTGTTGTCATGTCCGTCCGCAAGGATGACCGTGCGTGTTCCATCTTACGTTTGTCTAGGCAGCGGGAGGTAGGCCGGTACCCCCAACCCGATCAGTACTAGGTCCGACCCAATGCAATCGTGCATATCCGATGAATGATCATACCCGATCGAGGGTGATGCGGCACTCCGTAATTCGAGGCCGAGGTGTCTAGATAGATCGAGGTTTGAACCTAACCGTTTCTGTCTCTAATATTCTACTCTTCTGGAACCCTGACTCGGTTCATGGAGTACTTGGAGTACTGCCGTGAAGTAGGAGTATATGAGAGGAATAATCCCCCCCCCTAAAAAAAGGCGGAGTCAGAGTTTGGTAGTGGAGTCTAGAGGTTTGCTACATTGGATGACGTGACTTAAGTCGTCACGGGACAAGGTACACGAGACCCACAGTAGCTGTGGGAAAGTGTAGTGGTGGATGGCCACCACTGCTGTGCTCGACCGGCACAGGTATGACTGACCTGCAAGATAGTCAGTGAATACAAGGGCAACTCAGGATCTGGGGCAGGGATCCCAGACCTGACACTATGGCTGTGATATGATTTTGTTATTTAAGTGTAACAAGTCCTGAGTTCTCCTTAGTTAATGCTATAGTAATGAATTATCAGGAGTATAATTCATTATGGACATATAGTTATTAATGTGTATAATTCATCAGTCCATGGGTTAAGGGATTGAGGAATTGATGAGTCTGTCAGGAAGGAGATGTCCGGCTGGACACCTTCTCGATACAGTAATCCCTACACTGAAAGGAAAGTAAGTGTATATGTTGATTGAGGATGGGAGATGAAACCGGATTGGACTGGCACCAGGCGAAGGATGCTTGACAGAGTCATACAGTCGACTCTGGTGCTAGGGGTTATATGTAGCCCAGAAGTGTTACTTGACTGAACAGGTGTGCTATTGCTTTTTCTACCATCATTATGCCTATATATTATAGTGACTAGGTAGATCTATGATGTGATGATTCCATACTCATGTTGGTAGACATGAGGAATGTCTGAGAGGCAGGTGACAGGGTGGAGATGCTGGTAGTCTTTGTTGTAGTTGAGTACTCACACCAACCTCTCCGTGTTTCAGGATCTGTTATTACTATACAGAAGAAGATTCAAGAGCTGCACCATGAGCTCTATGGGCCCACTCATTCCAGTGCCTATCCAGAAGTTGATTGAGGCCATACTGGGAGTGGTTGTCTGATTCTGCGAGATCAATGTTGGAAGGAGCTGAGTGCTGAATAAGTCGGTAGGTCTAGGGTAGGACCTCCGTCAAGAGTCCGACGAGTGTCATCCGATCCTGAGAGGATCCAACACTGAAACGTCTGGTGATTCAAGCCAGTGAAGCACTGGTGACATTCAGTCTCTGTGTAAACCTTGGTAATTGCAAGGTAGTGACCTTTCAAGTTGTGCGAGGTGATCATTGTTACCGGTCACCATGACCTGTGTTATATGCTTCTGGCCCGGCTGGGTTATGGGACACCATGTATCAGTTGATGCTTACATAGTGTTTTTACATTGGTTACCTTTATGAAGCCAACATGTGGTCCAGTGAACTAGGACATTGATTACAACATTGGTGGAAACACCTGAGTGACATGGTTGTTAAGGTAGGGAGTTACCTCATGCCAACGTTATGAACTGTTGACAAGGTTTGTGAAGGTAGGGAGCTACCTCATGCCAACGTGATGAACTGTTGACAGTGTATGCTAGGTTGTGATTACTACCCATGGATCAGGGTAGGTACATAATACTGTGTGAAGATCTATTGTCCAAGGACATGGAACTAAGGTGAAGTGTTTAGTCACCTGATAGACTTTACCAGTGACATTGTGTGTTCGTGTGGAGCAACCGCTTATTGTGTAAGTGACATATCAGTGTGTGGGTCACTGATGAGATAGAAGAGTGACCTGGCTCTTGTGTATTTTGAGACGGTGCTACATGTATTTTTTCTGCAAGTGGGAGACCGCTAATGTTCTAGGGTCGGCCCAGACTTCATCAGGAGTGTGACGAGGGAAATAGTACGACAGCAAGGAAGGATCCTTGTTCATCAGTGCAGTGTCAGTCAGGCAGTGGTACTGCGCATGATCAGCCCTTGCTTGGTTCTCTGGGTGAAGAGGGAACTTTGGAGAGGCAGCAGACCTTGGAGTTCCAGTCCACTGGAGGAGCCTGGGTGAGTCGCTACCACGACTGGACAACCGCACGAGCTATCGTCCGCCTCCATGATGAATACTCATCTGCGTCTTTGATCTTGTACATAGTTCTTCTAGTCTGGCTTCCAGCCATCCTTCTCTGTGTTGTGGTTGACGTAGTTCAGAATTAAATTTTTGTTCTCTTAGCTATGACTTTGTGCAGTGATATGACTGGTGTCTGGTCCGAGCCCCCTTGGGGTTTGGAACCCTAGGTGAGGGAGGGAAGGTTAAGCTGTCCCGGCTTGTGTGGGGCCTGGTAGATGTAGAGTGCTATTGAGGTGGTTGGAGCAAAGGCAGGGGATAGTATCTATCGTGGCAAACCAGTCCAAGCCCCGGCGGTCTTGTCACACTCGTTACACTCCAGAATACAGAGTGGGGGCTCGTCCGGGATTATTCCAAGATCTTTGTGTGTTGTAGAACTCTCGCATAGGGATAGGGACTTAGTCTATATCCTCTACCTCAGTCTACATAAGATTCTACTACTTCTACGTATCTCCTAACTGTCTGACGGACATTTGTGTTGTGGTGATTAGTTAGTACTATTGATTATTGATTCATTGTATTGCTTCACCCACCCATACTTGAGTACCCACCTCTCACGTCAACATGTCTACCCAAGAGATAGACTTAGACAAAGTTCAGGAAACTGGGCGTAAGTCAGGTCTAGAGGGAGATGCTTTGAAATCCTATGTGCAAGAGGTGGAAAGAAATTTTTGCCAAGAGGAAAGAGAGAGGAGGAGAGCAGAAAGAGAACTGGGAGCCAGTAAAGTGGCTCTTGGGGAAAAGAGGATAGCGGCTGATACTGAAATGAAACGGCTTGAGTTGGAAGCCGAGAGAGAAAAACGTGACCATGAGTATCGAATGAAGCTACTTGAGGCACAAGTGCCTGCTACAGGTGTAACTGATGGAGCTATGGGAGGTGGTGTACCTTCTGGCTCAGAGTCAACCAGTAGACGTGACTACCAGGCTATGAAATGGCCTTTACAGCCGTTCGAACCCGAGAAGGAACGGATAGACCAGTACTTAGAGAAGTATGAAGCGATGTCAATTGCAATGGGGCTAGACAAACAGAAATGGTGTTTGAAACTCTCCCAGGGACTCAGAGGCGCCGGTTATGAAGTGTACGCACGCTTGCCACCGGGTTTACAGAATGATTACCCGGCATTGAAAGCGGCTCTCTTGAAGGGATTCGAGATCACAGCGCACTCATACCGAAGGAAGTTTCGGACTTCTAAGCGAGAGCCTGGCGAACTGTTTTCAGCATACAGTGTGAGATTGAACTCATACCTTCTTAAATGGATGGCCTTGGCCGGATTTAATGAGGAGTATGAAAGTTTGCGTGAGTTGATGGTTGTAGATCAGATGCGAATGCAAATGTCTAAACCCTTGCGAAACTTCTTAGGTGAGAATGGGGCTGAGAGATTGGATATAGTCACCAAGTTAGCCGAAAGATACGTTGAAGTCTATGGCGAGACTGGGGATACCAGTCCAACAGATCCGCGATCGAAAGATACGGATCAAGATAAGTCAAAGAAGAAGACAAAGAAGACCAATGGTTCGGGAGAACCAAGTAAACAGGTAAATTCTTTAGAGAAGATCTCTAACGTCAACCAAGGTAAGAATAGCCCACCTAGTTCTCCAAAGAGGAAGTGGAGTGAACGATGGTGCAAATTCTGCAAGTCCAGCACTCACAACACGAGTGAGTGCAAAAGTAAACCCAAGGACTTTCACTTTGCTTGTCTTGCAGAGGTTAGGGATAGACCATGCAGGAAAGTGAAGTCGGTTGATGGGAATGTAGAACCTAGACGACCTCCAGTGGTTGAGAGAGTAGAAGTGAACGGGCAACAGGTGATGTGCCTCTACGACACAGGGTTGCAATTTTCTGCTGTAATTGCATCCCACCTGACAGGCCCAGAGCAACTCACCGGGGAGATAACGGAGATACAGCCAGCCAGTAGGAGTGCTGTAGCGTTACGTTGCCCGATTGCCAATGTGGAGATTCGGAGCAAGTACGTTACTGGACGCACTCAGGCGGCAGTAGTACCGGATCCTCTCTATCCCCTAATTCTTGGCCGGAAGTACGTGTTTCTGGGCGAACCAGAACACCCTAGCATCCATAAGTCTAGGCAGGTCAGAGATACAGAGGAAGAGGGTCTAGAAAAGGTAAGTCTCCGGAAAACTCACCCGGATGTGATGAGTAGTGCTCGGAGCAAGGATGCGACGGAGTGTCCTTGTTCAGAATGGTTGCCCAACGATGAAAACCCGTTAATTCAGGGTAAGTTCGAATCTGACAACCGGTCACCGTTAATTCAGACCGGATCAGAGAAGCGGCAGAAGGAACGTAAGTTGGTTCCTGAGAGCTTCAGAGCTAATCTGCTGCGAACGGTACATGTCAGGTCCCCAACCGGACATCTGACTGTAGGGACAACCAGTAAGTGTCTATCCCGGTACTATTGGTGGCCGGGAATGACAGGCGACGTGCGCAGGTATATCAGGTCTTCTCCGGAGTGCCGTAAATGCACACCTGAGAAACGGACGAAGACGAAGATATCCTTAGCGGTTGGAGACCGAGTTCTAGTACTCCTCCCAATCGAGGGGAACGAATTCTAAATCGGGTGGCAGGGCCCATTCCTAGTGGATAAAGTGGGGCTCCACAAGCACTATGGAGTGGTGATCCTGGGAAAGTCTTCTACTTTCCATTCCAGTCTCCTCATGCAATATGAGGGGAAGCCCGATGATAAGTCCACCAGCCCAAGGGCGCAGAGATTCGCTGAGAGAACGGTTCGGGGTACAGGTCAGGTAGCGGAAAGCCTGTCACACCATAGGAAGTCCTATATGTATGTGCAGGTACCTTCTTCGGTTCAGCCCGGTGCTCGGGGGAACATGACCAGCCAAAGGAACACCCACAGTGCTAGTTACACTGAGAACCGTGGTCGGAAGAGGTGGGTTGTGTCGGAACGGACACAGACCCCTGGTTCCTCAACCCGACCGACTGCAGTCCAGCTGGGTCCTCGAAAGGGGAAGCTGGAGTTGCAGAAGTCCAGTAAACTCTGGCAGGAACGATCGTTAAATCAGATCGAGACGGGAGCTCTGGTCCGCAAGACACTGCGAGATGCCCGATCGCAGTAGCGGAGTAGGCGTTGATCACCCGTGATACTGAATAGCTTGTCACCCCACCAGAGGTGGTAAATGTATCCTATGAAATATTGACGGGTTAGACTTCCTCACCCGCCATCCGGTCTCTAAGAAGGAAGAAAGAACGACATAGACAGCTTCTGCGTAGAAGTGGAACGACGGGGTCGATCCTCTTAAAGTGGGGGCCTATGTGACGAAACGCGTTTATCTGTCTTGGGTCGTAAAGATCCCGCACTATTTTGGCGCGTCATCGGGGGACTTTCCCAGCTAAAAATAGACTGAGGGAAGCCGATGGAGGAATTACTATCTAGAATCTTCTCGAAACACCGGAATTTGAGTGACCCGTGAGGCTGGGTATCGCACTAAATTCTCGTGCAGAGAGATCTAGAAATTCTAGGCGGGGAATGACGGTTTCCCGAGAAAGTGTCTTTTCTCAAGAAGCACTATCTTCTCGTGCGCATTGAGTTGGCACGAAGGGGGGGGGGCGGGGAAATTGGCTAAACCTTTCATTCACTTCCATTTTGCTCGGAGAGAGCAGACGCAGGCCTTGTGAGCCAAGTTTGTGTGGCGTCTCACCTCAACCATGATTCGGCTGACTGTTATGTAAAGGAAGCTGAGAAGCCCTTGAACAGTTCTGAAGCTGACTGGAAATCTGGTTCTTAACATTCAGGTACATATTTGTATAAATCATTTAACTTTGTAAGTGTGTACCACACGCCATTGTTCTAACCTCATTACCTATGCGGATGTCCTTGCATACTAATTAGCAAACCGATCGATAACGCGGTTGATGGCTAATCGTGTGTTTGTTTACTGCGTGTTCGCGAATCAGCTGTTGGGAACGCAGGAAGGCGATGGGGCTATATGGTTGTAAATTATATTTACCATATATTGTAAACGGTTAGAAAACCAGGTAAGTTGGTAGGTGGAGATTCAGTCAAAATTGTGCTTAGTTACTAAGTAAAGGAAGAACGTAGTTCTGTGCCACCAGGAATGATGTACCTATTGTGTAGTAACTTAATAGTGAATTCATTGTGTGGAACACCGGATTTCTGTGGTAAGGTAAGTCTGCTTTGGTGATATATATATATATATATGAGGTGACATTGTGTATATATATTAGGTCATGGCATGTGATACTTCCTGGAGTAATTCCGAACGCCGAATAGCTCGACGCGTGATAACAATGCGTGCCGTCGCGATATAAACATGCTTTCTGAATTCTTGTCTAAGCTATCCTGTTTCTTTCATACTGGCGCTAGTGCGAGTGAATGCTAAGGTGCTGGAAGTATGGAAGGATGCAAGGAGGCTGTATGAGACAGGGGACATATAGAATATGGGGGATGTGAAAGCAAGTTATGAAAGTATAGGTTGGTAAACCAGACCAACGATGAAGTTCGGTCCGACCAAGGCTAACCCACTTGAGAGGGCGGAACTGGAACATTACCCTTGGAACATGTGGGGAACATGTATTCTCAAGAAGGCTTCTTGACTCTAAGGAGGAGTCTGATAAGAAGAGTTTGCTATGGCGTGGGCAGGTGGTCCCACCAGCAAACAGGCTTGTGTACATATTGGATGTGATCATGTACTATTCCTATATCCCGAGGGATGGTATATTGATCAATATTATGTTTCTTAATGAACATTGATGATGTTAGGAACGAGTCCAGGGACTCTTTACCTTATTGTTTAGTTCGATTAAATTAGAACTATGATAACAGCCTACTATCACTACTGACGTTAGCGACGACTGGTAGATGATTAGGGATAGGTGAGACCTACGATCAGACTCGTCATTCTGATTTCTTGCTCTGTTTGACGGGCTGTTCTGTGAGGCCAGCTGACATTCCTGAACCCATGCTTTACTACTCTCCATATAGAGATAATGCTTTGGTTATAGGCATAACTAAGTAGCATGACTGAGGGTTGAGTAGTAATTGGTAGGATGCATGTGGACTAATGTTTGGGCCAGTATACTCTCACCGGTCGCTCTTCCTTTTCAGGAGTTTGCCTGTTGAGGAACCAGTCAACTATAATTGTCGTTGGCGGGAAACCACTTCGTGTGACATAGCGAAGGGTTCAATTCTTTACTTATCACGACAGACTCCACCACACCATGTACCCAATGTGATTCACCATGCGTGAAGGTTTGCATCAAGTAATCCAGGTGCCCTGAATGTGCACGTGTGGGACGTGATGGTTTGTGATGGTTTTCTACGTTAGAAGATATTCTATTTCAGCCAGGAACATTTCAGCATTTTGAGCAAGCCTGCTCAAAGAAAGGAAACACCTGTCCGTATATTATTACGGTGGTTCTGCCTAAACGTGGAAATAAATGCAAGTTACCAGGTGGAAGGGACAATTGATTATAGTCCAACCTGAATTGTTTTCCATGAAATAGATGTCTGATTCTAATAATGTACTGTCCCAGTATGAAGATTATGAACTGTGTTCGAGTAGGACTCAGTGACATTTCAGTTGCCATAACTGATGCTTCAAGCAGTGTTACTGTGAGGGACCATTGAATTGGTCATGGACATTCTTCAATCAGTGTTACTGTGATGTGAGGAAGGGACCATTGAATTGGTCATTGACATATTCTTCAATCAGTGTTACTGTGATGTGAAGAAGGGACCATTGAATTGGTCATTGACATATTCTTTAAGCAGTGTGACTGTGCTATGCTTGATGGACCGTTTGATTGGTCAGTGACTACTTAGGTTCATCGAAGTCACGAATACTTGGAGTCAAGTCCAGGAGGATTGTCTCCCAACCAGTGGTGTTAGAGAACTGTGTATTAACAGTGACTCCGGGAGAGTGATACAGATGCAGTTGGTCCAGTGAGTGAGGTCCAGCAGTGACTCTATTGTTGGGGATCCACGCTCTGGAGACGGAGTGGTCTCCAAGGTTCTAGTCATCTCACTGGAAGGAAGCCGGGTGAGTGGCGGACCGACTGGACAGGACATCTGCATCCAATCTACTTCTCAACTCCATGATGACAATATTATCTCTGATTCTGTCTCTACTCTATCTTCTATTTGTGTAAATAGATTATTCTATCAGGATGTTCATTTCAGTTCTATATTCTCAAGGGTAGAATAAACTTTATGTAAGTTGACTTGCTCTTTGTATAATGATTGAGTGTGGTCTCGGACGATGCCTCAGTGTTCATTGTTCCACAGGAGTAGGTAGTTAGTGGGGGTCTAGAATCTGGAGGGGCTTGTAGACATAAATAACTAATATGAGATCAACCACAGAGTAAAAATGTGTATCTGCCTGTCCAACCCCTGGGGCTAGAATACACGGGAGTGCCAGAGACACCTCGGGTGTGGTTCACTCTCACTACCCAAGGTGAACTCGTTACACTGGACTTCATCATCACACGGAGACAACATCTGAACCATATATCATTGCCTCGAAGTTACCACAGTGCTGACTGTGATACGGATCATTCTTTGGTTGTTGCAAGAGTTAGACTGAGACCAAAGAGAATCTACACAGCTAAACACAAATCTAGCCCCAGGATTAATATTATTAACACTCACGATCCTGAAAAGTGCTTTCAGCTTCAACAGCAACTTGAAGACGCTTTCACTGATACACCAGAAAATTGTACAGTAAATGAAAAGTGGGGTCAACTTAAGGAAACTTTCTATATAACTGCCGTAGGGGTTTACGGCACTGTGTATCATAAGAGGCAGGACTGGTTTGCGGCAAATAGCCAGACTCTGCAGCCCTTGATTGATAAGAAGAAGATAGCTCTCTTAAGAAACAAGGAAAGACCAACGCGTGATCTAAGGCAAGATAGGAAGGATGTGCAAAAGGCTGCCAGGCAGTATGCAAATGATTATTGGATCAAGTTAAGTGAGTCCATTCACATCGCAAGTGATAAGGGAAATATAAGAAGCATGTATAAAGGAATAAAGAAAGCCTGTGGTCCAATGATCAAAAGAAGTGCACCATTGAAAACCTTGACCAGAGAAATCATAACTGATAAGAAACAGCAGATGGACAGATGGGTAGAGCACTATTTGGAGCTTTACTCAAGTGAGACCAAGCTAGTGGATGATGCCCTAAACGCCATAGAGGCTCTACCAACTCTTGACCACCTGGACACACTTCCCACCATAACAGAAGTTAAGTGTGCTATAAATGAACTTGCATTTGGCAAGGCTCCAGGTAAGGATGGGATTCTAATAGAGGTTATCAGGAATGGGCAAGACACACTCACTCTACAGATCCACCAGCTAATAGAGCTATGCTGGCAAGAAGGACAAGTCTCACAGGATTTCACAGATTCAAGCATCATAACACTCTACGAGAACAAGGGCGATCGGAGCGACTGCAACAACTATAGGGGTATCTCACTTCTGTGTATTGTTGGAAAAGTATTTGCCAGAATTGTTCTGCGCAGACATCAAATCCTAGGAGATCAAGTCTACCCCGAATCACAGTGTGGCTTTCGACAGAACCGGTCTACCATTGATATGATATTCTCATTGCGACAAATGCAAGAAAAATGCCGTGAACAGAATCAACCACTGTTTATTGCCTTCATCGACCTCACAAAGGCATTTGATTTGGTCAGTCGTGAGGGTCTGTTCAAGGCACTAAAGAAGATTGGCTGCCCACCAACTCTTCTGTCCATTGTGGAATCGTTCCACACAGGCATGAAGGGTATAATCAAGTTTTATGGTGCAACTTCTGAAAAGTTTGAAATCAAGAGTGGAGTTAAGCAAGGTTGTGTACAAGCTCCCACCCTCTTTGGAATATACTTTTCACTTCTACTGAAATATGCCTTTTGTGATCAGGATGGTGGTATATACATTCACTCACGCTTAGATGGCGGCCTCTACAATGCTCAGAGATTGAAGGCCAAGACCAAAATTAGGAGGGCACTGATCAGTGAGTTGCTCTTTGCAGATGATGCTGCAATTACGACCCACTCTGAGGAAAAATTGCAATGTCTACTATCTGTATTCTCCAATACTTGTTCTGAATTTGGTTTAACAATTAGCAAAAAGAAGACACAGATTATGTCACAAGGTGCACATGGGGTACCATCAATCTTTATTGACGACGCCGAACTAGAGATGATAGACAATTTTATATATCTAGGCTCAGTGGTAATTAGCAAATTATCACTAGATCTGGAAATCAACATCCGGATTGGTAAGGCAGCAACAACAATGAATAGATTAAGAAAAAGAGTCTGGGAGAACAGGAAGCCAAATCAAAAGTCCTTGTCTATCAAGCCTATGTCCTTAGTACTCTTCTTTATGGCAGTGAAACCTGGACAACTTACTCACACCAAGAGAAACGTTTAAACAGCTTTCATATGCGGTGTCTGCGAAGAATTCTTGGTATTAAGTGGCAAGACAAAATCACAAATACTGAAGTATTGGAAAGATCAGGTTGTGTGACGGTTTATTCCATGCTCAGTCTTCGTAGACTTAGATGGATAGGACATCTTAGGAGGATCGATGATGGTAAAATATTAAAGGACATCTTTTTTGGTGAATTACAGATGGGTAAGAGATCTCAGGGTCGGCCTCTACTACGATACAAAGATGTGTGTAAGCGGGACATGATTGATACAGGCATTGATAATGCACATTGGGAGCAAGTCGCCGCTGAACGTGTTGCATGGTGGGCAAACATCAGAAATGGAATAAAGAGAAAGGAGAAAATTATTGCAGATAAGTCACACAGCGCGCGTGTGAGATGTAAGATGGTGCATGATGGTGTAAATGACCACGTGTTCACATGCACCCACTGTGAACGGACATTTACAGCGCGAATTAGCCTTATCCGTCTTATTCGCTAGCGCCATAGGTAAAAGTTATTATGCCTTTTTGTCGTGTCCTCCTTTACAGTGTCGTCCCTGGAGTGAAGAGAGTCGACACCCACATTATAATATTTTCCTCCTTTTTAATATTCTGGAGAATCCACCAGCTTCCGTCCAACACACTCCATCAGCCCGTGGACACCTTTTCCTATCACTCTCTCACTTTCGTACTATGCCCCCTTCTCATACTTCCCCAACGCAACATACTCTACAACTCTTGCTTCTAAAAATTAATAAAGATTAATTTATTAAAAGAAAAGTGTAACGTATATGAGACGTGTATGTGAAGAAAATGTGTGACGTGTTCTATAAAGTGTGTAGAATCGGACTCTCAGACAACAACCCAGTCAGCTGATCCCAGCAAGGATAGACCACAGCACGTTACGTCAGAACATGTACATCTCACCCAGTGCCGAAACCATCCTGCTGGATACTGATTTGCCTCTGTAGACCTCTGGTAATCCCCTTTCATGATCTTCCGAAATAGACACCGGTGGTATTAACAGTTAATCATGGACCGGTTGCACCCTACACAATGTCCGTTCTTATCGTTCCAAAAAAATAATATGCACAAGTCCTTTGTAGTGTGTACACAGTTATTAATGTTAATAGTCAATGTACTTGATCCTCACTCGTGTCTATCTAGCCTCAAGTATCATGTCTTGTGTTCTATTACACGAGATTATATCACACTAGGTAACTGTTATAATTAATGTTCTCGGTTAGTTACTACTGTCTGATGCTGTGTGGTGCATCAACAATCATCACCCGTCTTTGGTGAATCATCTTCCTTCTAGCTTTAGTTACGTTCTGTACGAAACTTTATTGACTGTTCCACTGGTGTTCTTCCGAATGGGATTTGAACCTTTTCTAAAAACTTGTTGAGTTTCCTCGGATCTGGTAGGGAACCTAGGATAGAAACAACACATCTGGTGATAGTACTAGTCACTGATCCTATCGGCTGAGTGTAAGCCTATTGCCTTGCTTAATGATCTTTAGCTAACTAAACTTTGTCATAGAGCAGATTAGCTACCCACCTAGGGCCGAATCAGGCTATGACAAGGAAAGACCAATACAGAGTGCAAAACCCCAGCGGGCAATTTCCCCGTCTCCCAATTATCCATCATTACTCTATTCTTAACTAGCATAGCTAATATCACTATTCTACTCTAACTAGTTTCCACTAACAGTGCTAATCATCACACTTGGTTTTAACAAAGCTACAGCCTATATTAATTAGAACGAATATATTAATAGGTTATACCTTAAATGGCACTACTGCAGTCCTATCAATCATATCTACATCTGCCATTATAGGCACGTGTAAAATTAAGTCACTAATTAACACACGGTAGATATTATTTCCACTAAGCACTGCAGTGCCATTGCACTCCGACTAGAGCCACATTTTCAAGTTCCCCTAGTTGGCCCCAACTCGGGTTTATATGGCAAACTACCAAAGTTGGCCACGTGACGTTATCCTTTATGCCCCCACACAGGTGGCATATTGGGCACCCTCCCTTGTCAGGGATCCATCCTCCCTGGCTCCATTAATGTTAGATTTGTCATCACTGGTTTTGACATCCAAAACAATCTAGAGAGTTACTGTACAGTTCCAACAAAGGGTTTCGATACCAAGCTGCCAATCATGGTTTTCCAAACAACCTACATTGTGCACGTGACGTTGTTGAGGTCCTGCAGGTGTTCCACTATTTCCAATAACAAGCCCTCAACTTTCTGTCATGTGGTGACAATCAAATCCGTCATTCCATTTGATGTCGGGAAATACCAAATGACAATCTGACCGTTTTCTCCCTAGTCGGGCACTTCCGACCTGTTGATAAACTGTCAATCTTCTGTTCAGTGGTGACAATCCCAGCCGCCATTTCGCCTGATGTCCGGAACTATAGATGACAGACGGAACTATTTCATATCCTGAGCGGGCAAGGCTATGTGAAATTTAACTGTTTATGAACTGCCAACGCGGTGTATCCATTCCTTCTCACTCACCACCAAATGTGTATATGTGCTGCCCCGATGTAACCCGTGCAGCTGTGTTTACTCTGTTAGTACGACTGTTGTGGCCTAGAAAATATACGCCAAGCAAACTTCTGTATTGTCATTATCTGGTTAACTCATGGCGATCTCGTGACACTTTTTAAAGCACAAACTATCGTCTTTCAAGACGGTATGGTGCCAATGTGTGTGTGAAGGCTAGTTGCCGCAACTTCTGTATTTTTTGCAATTCCGTTCTGTAAAGCTGCATCACTTTGTGTTATTTTATATTGTTTGAGTCACTCTAATCACTAAAAGTCACTTAGGGCCACGATAAGCCACTATAAGTCACTCAGGGCCACGATAAATCACTCTAAGCCGCTCTAAATTATACTATTATAACGAACACATTTCAACGGTGGTATAACTCTTAAGAGGTCATCAGAGTTTAATGCACTCACGCTTAAACTTCCGATGCGCTGACGGTGAGGTCAGTCGGACGTCAACGTAGACCTCTTGTTAGAAGTCAATGGCAAACTACTGAACATAAAATTGCCTAGTAGGTCAACTTGGGATTGGGGGTCGGTGGCGACATCCTACAAAGTACATGCAGCATTTTTGTCTGGTGTAACATCCTACAAAGTACATGCAACATTTTTGTCTGGTGTAACATCCTACAAAGTACATGCAACATTTTTGTCTGGTGTAACATCCTACAAAGTACATGCAACATTTTTGTCTGGTGTAACATCCTACAAAGTACATGCAGCATTTTTGTCTGGTGTAACATCCTACAAAGTACATGCAACATTTTTGTCTGGTGTAACATCCTACAAAGTACATGCAACATTTTTGTCTGGTGTAACATCCTACAAAGTACATGCAGCATTTTTGTCTGGTGTAACATCCTACAAAGTACATGCAACATTTTTGTCTGGTGTAACATCCTACAAAGTACATGCAGCATTTTTGTCTGGTGTAACATCAGGTCATCACAATTTTGATACCTGGTGCACAGGAAGTCACTCAGCATGAGAATGGAGGTGGACGCAGTAACATCGGCATTCCGTTGGTTAGAGGAGACCACTGCCAACACACACTGTATTCATTACGGACTCAAGGAGTATGCTTAGTAAGGTGGAGAAAGGAATGTTTCATGTGGAATGGCTCACTTCGCTTCAGAGGTCACAGATTGTGAGAACTGTATGGAGTTTTTGCTCTGGCCATGCGGGAGTGCAAAGGGGGGTGAACAGGCTGATAGGCTGGAAGGGAATGCACCTCTTGATGGTAGATAACCTAAGGACAAGGGAGAAGTGGTTGACGTGGAGATGGTGGGGGAACAGATTGAGATCTCGTATGTGGAAAGAATGAGATTGCAAAGGGGGGGGGGGGGGGGGGGGAAAGAATCAGCAGGGGTTCTGAAGAATCTCAAAAGAGGGAAGACCTGAAGAACTTTCAATTAGATAGCAGTGGGGACGATTAGTAGTGTGACTCTTTGCATGCTGTTGAACAAGGGGACAGAACTTGTATGGGAATGCCCTGAATGCAGTGATGTGGGTTCTTAGCCTAACTTAACTCAACTCAACTCACAAGAAGTCGAATGTTTGCTGATAACCCTCAATAGCTTACAGCAGACACTGACAAAATATGGTTTGCACAGAAAGAACTGAAGAAAACCTTGACCAGCATATTTTCCCATTATATTGATTTATTCACAAGAAATTATACTCCAATGTTTCCACATGGGATTTTTATGAAACAAATTAATTTACATCCCAGCCATCTAGAATTAAATAAAAATAAGTGTGAATAAAGATTCGAAATGTTGAAACAAACCAGTCATTTAAACAAATCAAAACAAAATTAAATAGATTTAGCCAGGTTGAGCTATGAACACTAAAAGAACAAGTACATATTCACAGATTGAATAAATGAATAAAATCATATCACTGCAAGAAATAAGTGTACAAGTTCAGGTAAAGAAAATGCTAAATTGAACAAACATGTATTCAGTTTGTTGTTGCTGAAACTTAATTAGAACACGCATGTAAGTCTCTTCCTCTATGGAGACAGCCATGTTTGATTATCAAAATAACAGCGGGAGATTTGTTTCCCAACAAATGCAACTCAGGCACGAACAGGCCCCATAAAATAAACACTGAACACTTTAAACTTTTGCTTCATCTTCGACGATGGTGTTGAAATATGTCCTTTGAAAATTATTTTTCTTAGCTGATGAAGATTTTCTTGCTGAAACATCCATTTTTCACCTGCGATTATACTCTTGTCAAGCTGACCCATTCCAATTTTGTTGTATTCATTCTCTTCTTCAGTGATCTACATATGGTAGGCGTTAATTCCAGCATGGATCATGAATGGTGCATCCGTGAGAACATAATGATGTGTGTGAGGGAATAGAATGATGTGTCTGAGGTCTTCACCAGTCTGCTTCCTGTAAAATGTTTTGTGCAATGACCCCTGTTGGTTGGATTTCCATTCTTTGGTATATTCCGAGACGTCTTAACAGTTGTGCTCTGGAGTGTGTTTTTGGTACTCCACAGCTGCAAGACCCACTCAATTAGGATGTGCTCTGGTGTTCTACAGCTGCGAGCGGCAGAGCACCTGAGACCCACTCAATGAGGATGTGCTCCGGTGCTCTACAGCTGCAAGTAGCGGGGATCAAGACCCACTCAATGAGGATGTGCTCTGGTGCTCTACAGCGAGTGGCAGAGCATTTTAGACCCACTCAATGAGGATGTGCTCTGGTGCTCTACAGCTGCAAGTGGCGGGGATCAAGACCCACTCAATGAGGATGTGCTCTACAGCTGCGAGTGGCAGAGCATCTGAGACCCACTCAATGAGGATGTGCTCCGGTGCTCTACAGCTGCAAGTAGCGGGATCAAGACCCACTCAAGGAGGATGTACTCTGGTGCTCTACAGCGAAGGGAAAGAGCATTTTAGACCCACTCAATGAGGATGTGCTCCGGTGCTCTACAGCTGCAAGTGGCGGGGATCAAGACCCACTCAATGAGGATGTGCTCTGGTGCTCTACAGCTGCGAGTGACAGGGCATCTGAGACCCACTCAATGAGGATGTGCTTTGGTGCTCTACAGCTGCAAGTGGTGGGGATCAAGACCCACTCAATGAGGATGTGCTCTGGTGCTCTACAGCTGCGAGTGACAGGGCATCTGAGGCCCACTCAATGAGGATGTGCTTTGGTGCTCTACAGCTGCGAGTGGCGGGGATCAAGACCCACTCAATGAGGATGTGCTCTGGTGCTCTACAGCGAGTGGCAGAGCATCTGAGACCCATTCAATGAGGATGTGCTCTGGTGCTCCACAGCTGCGAGTGACAGGGCATCTGAGACCCACTCAATGAGGATGTGCTTTGGTGCTCAACAGCTGCATTTGGCAGGACATCTGAGATCCACTCAATGAGTATGTGCTTGGAGTCCTAAGTGTCCTGTTCTGATCTGCAGATTTCCACTTAGCTTGTTGATGCTGCCATGCTCTGGCCTGTAATATTATTTTGCATCCTCTACTTAACTGTCATAGACTGTTTCAATAGTGTCTTTGCCTGAATTTTAAACGGCTGCCTTGGAACAGTTGGTAAACCTGAAGCTCCAACACTCCATATACCTGCTGTAGTCATATACTTGCCTCTACATCCCCCCCCCCCCCAATCATTTGCTTGCTTTGAAATCAAGCATAGTCCATTCACACGCGTTACTACTTTTAGCGCACTAGACAATGTTGTGTGTGGATTAGCTTTCCCTATTACCAGTGTCCCTCGCCATCAGGTGAACCCACTCTGACTTCTCGGGTACTTGTAATTTAATCCCCTAGTCAAGGATGAGAAGTCAACATTTTAATCCCAACTGACCGGTGTAGGGGTTGAACCTGCTACCTTGGCATCAGCACACTGGACGTTTAAGGGCCAGTGTTCTTATCCATTCGGTCATGGTGACCTCCAAATCTAAATAACATGCTTTCAAATAAATTGTATCATGTACAACTTGACATAATTTTATTGAGTAACAGGTGATGATGAAATCTTCCATTCACAGGCATAACTTCGTGTCTATATCATTGAAAGAATGAAGTTTTGTCCAAACTCGGCGGCAATATAATTGTGTGGTATTGTAAAGGCGTGCAAGATCGCTTACTTGATGAAACTGAACCATGGAATGTCAAACTTTTGACATCAAAGACAGTCACAAGACAGCAAGCATAAGACAAAGATCTAAAATATACAGGCTGTATTGCCCGTCTATCTTATTAGCAAATACTAATATGAAAAACAATTTCATCCTGAAACAAACTTGCGAACCAACTCTACAGAGCTACGTTAAACTAAAAAATTATAAACCTAAGACAGCCAAATATGCCAAATCAAGACAACAGAATAATGTGCTTAAACCATTTTATACCTCTAAAAAAACAACAGACAGACAGCCTAACAATGAAGCTGCGGTTGCCTATGCAATAATAAATGAAACAGAAGATGACTCAGCAAAAAAATGCTTGTACCCACAACATATGATGACTCACGAAGAAAGCCACCATCTTTTCTTCTTTCGTTGGCTTGAAATATGTCTATAACTGCAAAGTTGTCTCTTGTATGAATTTAACTGTCTTGTTTAGTTCACTCAGCAGTCCATAGAGTTTATCTTCCACTGTTGTCTCTCTAGGCCAGAAGGTTTGCCTGGGTATGTTGTATTTTGGGTAGTCTTCGAGTATGTGATCTGCTGTCTGCGAGGCCAATCCTCATGGCTGATTCACCAATCTTGAATTTTGTATGCATGTAGTTATTAATCTATTGTGTCCTGTTCTGAAGCGTGGAAGAATGACGTGTTCTGGTCTGTCCATAACATGGTAGTCGCCTTGAACAGGTTTTGTTGCCACCATCTCAAAAGACCGTCCCACAGCAGGCGATGAAGAAAATTATCCACTTTTAAGGAATTCAAGGACAATTATTCTTCTTCCTTCGCTCGTTTGAAATTTGTCTATATCTACTAGGACACTTATTCAAATAGACCAGGAAGAATTACAATTAAACACAACATCAAAGTGATAACAGATATTCTGAGAGAACAGATATAACAATTACACTGAAACCATTTCTAGTACTGGCATATTTTAGAGATAAACTGGAAACAGAAACAAAATTGAACATCTTTTCTACATCAGTCAATGTGGAACCAGCTGATGTGTCGGATAACCTACAACAAGAAATCATAACAAGATCCACGTCCAATCACTGTCATTAAAAACAAAACAGTCATTAAAAACAAAACACTGTCATTAAAAACAAAACTCTGTCATCCACTGCCTATAGTATCTAGCTGTGTAAGGGGTCTTCAGCCTGAGGAATTAAGGCCACCTGGCTAGTGCAGTCGCAGCGAACTGTGCAGGTTAAGGTGTTTTTTTGCCCCGACAGAAAAAAATCCACACCTTACCGAGGATTTGAACCTGGGTCTCCCAAAGGAGAATCCGGCATTCTTATCCACTCTGCCAATTACTCTTCATACAAACATTTTTTAAGAACTAATCTGGACAAAATGACACTGACAGATCCCAATGACTGACGAATCAACACCATTGTTTTCTGGACTCCACAAGGACTTTTCCAGCGACCCTGTATGCCTTTGAATATTTTTTATTGCATATAACAGAGTTTTGTAAATGCATGTTATTCTTACATGTTGACAACGCCATGTTAACATAAATATATTGTTCGATGGTCATATTATGTTAGAAATACCTTTATATTATCATGATAATATAGTTACAAGTTATCAAGCATACATAGTTTTTTCACAACAAATAATGCAACTATTTGTACCCTATCTTTTGATGATGACAAAGAAAAATTGTAATAACCCAATTATGGACCCCGCTATCGGTCATGCTTACATGACTAACGGGAATCAGTCTAATCCAGGACAAAACATTCACAGCAATGGTCACTTGAACCATAGGGCACTATTTGCGATAAGCCAAATGAGCATTTGTGGACCAGATATTAAGACTGACACCTCATAACAATAAGGTCCTATCTGCAGATACATTGGCAGTTATCTAGACATATCTAGTTTCAAAGTCGAATCAAGTTATCAGTTGTGTCATAGTATATGAAGTTATAAAAACTGCTGCAAGCAGTTATTTTCAAAACTTACCATCCCAAAGAGTCAACTGTTAGTCGTGGTCCCAACTTCGCGGCAAAAGGTCATCCTATAATGCTCTGTTCTTGTACCAGTGAATATCACACAAAATGCTCAATGTTCCATATGAAAAGGGGAACAGACAGTAGTCTCGACAAACCAACAGCATGCACAGGCATATATGCAGAAGGCTGCTACCAGATTTCCAACATGGCAGTCCACCATGAAAATTACAGTTCATCATCGATGGAAGCAGCAGCCATTAGAAAATCAGCAATTTCACACACATTACTGCATAATGCAAAACCAGCTAGTTAAAGCAACCGGCTGTCCACCATTTTTCTGAACATGTAATTCACTATATAAACAACTGAGGACAGATGTATAAGCATTCCACACAAAATCCACAGCTGAGTTTCGCTCCATGCACGTTAACTCATTAGCTGAGCAACGGAACCACGTACTACAAGTCCAACATGAGGAAACAGTAAAAGCAAACCATATCCACAAGCAAAACCACTCGAGGCTTTAACAACTCAAGAGCCTATCTGACTGTGCTCTAGACTGAGACGACACAACCTGGAGATGCAGTTGCCAGTAGCAGCATTATCAATACCAGCACACGTCTCACCAAAGGGAAGCAGTTCAGAAACAACATGAGGAGTGAGTTAATTAAACAGTTGACCAAATATAGCAGGATAATCGTTAATTTGGTATAATGTACGCAAATGATGTTATAATCATTCAAATGTCCCTTGCCAGAAAAAAGGTTTCCCATACTTGGTTTATGGTGTCAGAGCATATCCTATTTTTGGATCCAGGACACTCTCATTCTGCGATATTACCATTATCTCGTTTTCATAAATACATTCATAAATTTGCAAATACATAGTGTCTTTTATTGTCATTGCATATGTTGTCAACAATGTACTAGTTTCTGTAAGTCTATATTTATTCTGGCTGAAACCTGGTACATTCAAGATCAACCTTTATAGAAATGCAACAGCTCAAGTTGATCTGCTGCTCTCTTGGGCCATATTCAAAGTTGATGTCTGAAGGTGTACACAGAAGAAGTATGTGTCTACATATTTTTACACTGGTAATATAAAAATCAAAAACAAATTTTAAAAAAAATATATGAACATCAATGTAAATAACAATGTTATAAATTAAATCTTATAAATTAATTTACAATCAAGTAATATTGAAAATGACAAGCAAACAAAACTACATTATTCCTTAGTGATGGATAGTACACAATCTGGGCGTTGAGAATTTAAAGATAATGATTAAATGTTGAAAAGATTATTTTACTAATTACGTGACATATTATACGAGGGGTGGTCACAAAGTAATGCACCACATCATGTTTCTCAGATAATAATAAAAATAAAATCATGACAATTTCACACTTCAAATATGGCATGTGTCAATTGTGTGCACTAAATTGTAACCCAACCTGCCAAATAATATGGCTGCCCTAAACCGTTGACATGGAGCGTGTTAGCAACTTGTGTTATATGCAGCGAATTGCGATAGAATTTCTCATTGCAGAGAAGGAAACTGTTGTGAACATTCACAAAAGTCTATGTAATGAGTATGGAGGTTTTGCAGTTGACAGGAGTACAGTCAGTCACTGGGTTCACAGAATCAAAGAATCAGGAAATGGAGATACGGAGCTGCTTGATTGGCCACGCGATGAACGTTCTGCCACAGCCACCAATGCAGAAATGTTGAAATGTGCTGAGGGCATTATTCTTAATGATAGGTATATCACTGCTCAACAATTGGCCTGCTTCTCCTTCACGACAATGCGCACCCTCACAAAGTCTGGCATCACAGGAAGTCAATCACCAAATCGGGTTGGACTGTACTACCCCATCCACCCTATAATCCTGATTTGGCACCCTCTGATTTTCTTCTATTTGGTCCGCTTAAAGATGCACCCCGTGGGACAAGGTTTGAAGATGATGGAGGAGGGATTCGTGCAGTGAAGGAATGGCTACATAATCAAGACAAAGCTTGGTACGGGATAGAAATACATTAACTTGTTTCGTGCTGGCATAAAGCTGTACACGTTTATGGGGATTATGTTGAATAATAACCGAGTGGCTAAATGCCGGATGCTCCTTCGGGAAACCTGAGTTTCAATCCTTGGTAAGGTGTGGAGTTTTTTTTCTGTCAGGGGCAAAAAGAAAACTCTAACCTGCACAGTTCGCAGCGACTGCACTTGCCAGGTGGCCTTAATTTCTCATGCTCAAGACCCATCCTGCCAAACACCGCAAGGTACTATATTGGCAGTAAATGACAGTTGTGACAATACCAGTATTTACATGATATATCCATGTATATTGTGTATAAATTTTATGCTTTTTGAATAAACAGCTCCTGAGAAAAACGTTCTGTGGTGCATTACTTTCTGAACGCCCCTCATGTTATATGATTTTAAATTAGTGGGTTTTTCAATAAATTTATATAACTATTCATAATTTTCAATCAGAGAAATATAATTATGTTTATGAACAAATCTGTATCTTAACAACGTGGTACCTAAAAAAAAAAAAAAAAAGAAGGACAGAAATTACATTAATGGATGACAATATGTATACATTTTGTTTGTACATGCATTATTTTAGAGTATGAAATACATACATTAAGTCTGATTTATAAATGTATACATTAAGTCTGATTTATAAATGTATACATTAAGTCTGACTGATTTCTAAATTGATACATTAAGTCTGGTTGATTAAGTTTGATTGATTGCCGGGTCCTGAAAGGGGCAGGATTCTATCCGAACGAGGCTGGTGTAAAGAATTATCTTCTGACTCGCTACTACAGCATGGGGACTGATGCATAGCTCTCCTTCCCCTCTCCAAGCCCAGGCATCAGAGGGGAGGGGCAAGACCTGTAGTGAAGCTTCCCATCTGCGACAAGGCATATTCGGACGTGGCCAGGTACATACAGCCTGCCTGTATGTTTGGCCTAGATAGGAAATGTTTACTTCTCAGTTTGCGGGTGTTTCCATCGTCAACAGACTTCAGCCCAATTCTCCAATGGAAATGGCGATGGGAAACATGTACATAGAAGAGAAAAGAAGGCGAAATGCAACTGATCTGGCACTTATATGGGACGAGAAGAGTCAGGAGAAACATGAAATGTATGCATGAACCAGTGAGGCTGCCAAAGAGCGAGAGAGAGCAGCAGTAAGTAGCAAGTAAAGATAACAAATGGGACAATCAAGTAAGCACACCGAACAGGTAACAATTGACATCAGCAAAAATAATGCAACCTACACACAGATCTAGGAAATTATAAATGCACTGCATTTGTGAAAAGCTGAGGTTGCATAAAGTTAACATCTGACTGAATTAGATTTAGTAACAAAAGTAATAACATGAAGTTACAAATTAACTTTAGAAATAACACGTGAAACTGTGATGATAACACACGGTCAATAAAGAATGTGTCAACTATGATTATAACAATTTCAGCTGTGATTATAACAATTTCAGCTGTGATTAGAACAGTCAACAAAGACTATATCAACTGTTATTATAACAACAGGTCAACATGGACTATGTCAACTGATTATAACAGTCAACGCAGACTATGTCAACTTAACAAAATAACTACAGTGGGATGCGATTAAAGCAAGCAGCTAACACAAACAATGTAAATTTAACTCATTAACTATGACGACCAATACAGACAATGTAAACATAACACATTAACTATGACAGCCAACACAAACAATGTAAACTTAACTCATTAACTATGACAGCCAATACAGACAATGTAAACATAACTCATTAACTATGACAGCCAATACAAACAATGTTAACTTAACTCGTTAACTATGACAACCAACAAAGGCAATGTAAACCTAACTCATTAACTATGACAGCCAATGAAACCATACAAACTTAACTCATTAACTATGACAGCCAATGAAACCATACAAACTCATTAACTATGACAGCCAATGAAACCATACAAACTTAAATCATTAACTATGACAGCCAATGAAACCATACAAACTTAACTCATTAACTACGACAGCCAATGAAAACATACAAACCTAACTCATTAACTATGACAGCCAATGAAACTATACAAACTTAACTCATTAACTATGACAGCCAATGAAACTATACAAACTTAACTCATTAACTTCAATAATATGTGACAGTGTAACAAACAAAACTGCGACAGTAACAAGCAAACAACTAAGACTTAACTCATTAACTACAGTAAAATGTGGCAGTGTCACAAGTGAAACTGATTATAACAGTCAACAATGACTAAGTAAATTTAATTCACTAATTACAGTAAGATTTGACAGTGTAATCAGTAAAACTGTTATTACAAGCAACTAACAAAGCGTATGCAAACAAAACTCATAAATTATGACAGCCAACAAAGAATATGTATACTTAACTCATTAATTACAGTAAGATGTGACTATTAACAACAGAAATTGTGATTATAACAAGCAGAAAATGAATATTATGTACAAATAACTCATTAACTATGGCACCCAACAAAGACTGTGTAAACTGAACTCATTAACTACAGCAAAATTGAAACTCAGATTATAACAAGCATCCAACAAAAACTATATACACTTTAATTGACTATAGTCAGGTTTATTAGTGTACAACCAAAAATGTGAGTTAAATAAGCAGTCAATGAAGACAATGTAAACTGAACTCATTAATTAGTCAGATTTGACCAAGTAACAACTGAAAATGTTATTGTAATAGGCAGCCAACAATGATTATGTCAATGTGATTATAACAAAGTCCACACAGATTATGTCAACTGAACTCAATAACTACAGTGAGATGAGACAGTTAACTAAAACTGTGATTATAACTGGCGGCCAACAATAACAATGTTAATTTAACTAACTTACTACAATATAATGTGATAGTGTAGCAAGTGAAACTATGATGATAATAAGCAGCAGACAAAGACAATGTACACATAAGTCATTCATTACAGTAAGATGTGACATTGCCATACATCAAGCAATTGATAGAATACATCTAAAGATCTCACTAATAGCTTTTGGAATTCATCACGACACTTGGGAGACTGCTGCCAAAGACTGAAATTCGTGGCGTACATCATTATTACAAGGGTGCAGTCACTTGTGAAGCAACTCCTGTACAGCAAGAGCTGTAAAGAAAAGGCTGGGCAGAAAAACCACTGCAGGAGATCCTCCTCCTGGAACGTCAACCATTCTTTGCCCACATTGTCAAAGAACATTTCGAGCCAAAATAGGCCTTACCAGCCATCTTAGAACGCATGGCTGGAAACTTTCAAGCCCACTAGATGAAATGAATGGTCATCATCATTCTTGATGGACAAACACCATGGAAAGAATACTCAATTCTTTCTTCCCTGGGCAACACAACATTTGTGACTGACTATACTCATTATGTGGCCATGTCAGGTGTGACTGTATTTAGTCACAGCATACTACAGACATCTGACAGCATATTTCTTTCATACAAGGTGTGTATACTTGGCCCATATAAAGTAATACCCTTAGGGGCGGAGTGGCCTCAAGGCACAGAGGAGGGTATTTCATTTTTTTTTAGCTTACTGCTGTATACGACATGAACCACCGTAAGTGTAAGAGGAAATGAACAAGATAGGCTTGCCAGCTGGGCTACTGTGGAAAGCGGACGAGCAAAGGACTGGACTGTTATAGTAAATGTCCTTAGAGAGGCAGGATTAAATGAATCAAGAGTTCACTGTCAATCTGCAACTTTGAACAGACTGCAAGAACAGCAAGCCACAAGGGGGGAAGCCAGACAAGTGCACTATGCAGGGGACCAAAGAAGAACAGTCAACTAATACAGAACTGATGTCGTCGACAGCTACATGCTGAGGGGGGATACTGAGGAAGAGATCCGAGCACTGATTGGCTGAATGGTTTAATGTCTAGTGAGGATAACCTGATGACACAGCAGTGAGCTTTAGGTGTATACGTCAAGCATAGTCTAACACTGATTGGCTGAATGGTTTAATGTCTAGTGAGGATAACCTGATGACACAGCAGTGAGCTTTAGGTGTATACGTCAAGCATAGTCTAACACTGATTGGCTGAATGGTTTCATGTCTAGTGAGGATAACCTGATGACACAGCAGTGAGCTTTAGGTGTATACGTCAAGCATAGTCTAACACTGATTGGCTGAATGGTTTCATGTCTAGTGAGGATAACCTGATGACACAGCAGTGAGCTTTAGGTGTATACGTCAAGCATAGTCTAACACTGATTGGCTGAATGGTTTCATGTCTAGTGAGGATAACCTGATGACACAGCATGTGAGCTTTAGGTGTATACGTCAAGCATAGTCTAACACTGATTGGCTGAATGGTTTCATGTCTAGTGAGGATAACCTGATGACACAGCAGTGAGCTTTAGGTGTATACGTCAAGCATAGTCTAACACTGATTGGCTGAATGGTTTCATGTCTAGTGAGGATAACCTGATGACACAGCAGTGAGCTTTAGGTGTATACGTCAAGCATAGTCCATGCATGTGCTACTACTACTTCTAATGCACTGGCCTGATTTTTGCATGTGGATTAGCTTTCCCTATTACTTCAGGCAAACACACTCCAACTTCTGAGGTACTTGTAATTTATGTCCCCAAGTGAAGGATGAGTGGTCAACATTTAAGCCCAACTGACCGGTATAGGGAACCACATACCTCGGCATCACCAACCGAATGTTAAAGAGCGTGCACTTATCCATTTGGCTCATGCTTACCTCTCCTTTTCAGACAGAAACAGCTTTAAATAGAAACCAAGTATCTGGAATAAGCATCTAGACACTGGGTAATTCTAAAAACTGTATAAACAACTAGCAGCTTAAACATTATGCTCCCAAAACAATCATTACATATTGAGCAATGAATATGGCACAGGGAAAACGTCTCACTTATCACTGTAAAGCTCGAAAGAGGTTTCTTATCGTCAGACATTCAGCTGTCATCGAGACCACTGTCGTTGAGCTCTTTCATACTGTGACAGATGACCATAGTCTGGAAGAAAGTGAGGCCCAGAGTTTTCTTGACCCGGTTGTAGAACATGTCAGGATCTCGCTGGTGCTCAAATGCCATCCGCTGGAGTCCCCGTCCATCCAGACTTTTCAAACTTGTGAGTAAAAGATAGCAGACATACAATAGTTTAAGTGATATTCAAATTCAGAGATTAGTGTTTGTGTTAATTTGGACAACGCTGCTTTAATTGGTGGGGATTTGGGGGAGAGAGGGAGAAAAAGAGAGAGAGAGAGAGAGAGAGAGAGAGGAAAGTAGGTGGGCTTAAGTAGTTAGAAAAGTAGGTGGATCAGTGGGCAGGTAGAGGTGTGTGTGTGTGTCGTAAAAGTCGAGAGAACAGACTTCACTGCACCAGGTTTTATCCCATGTGGCTCAGTCTCTTTCCAGAGGGCGCCCTGACAAAAACGTTGCACAAAGCACAAACTCCATAATTCCAGCAATGACCTTCAGGAGCTCTGAGAAAAATGCACTTGTGAACCGAAACAGAATCAAACCCACAACCTTCGGAGTGAGGCAGATAGCATGACCACTTTGCAATAGAGACTCCCATGTGTGTGTGCATGTTGGTAGTATGTAGGTGTACATGGGTATATGCAAAAAATACCTTTTTACAAATGTCCTCTCAGAAACTGAGGGAGGGAGGGAGGGAGGAAGGGAGAAAGAGAGAGAGAGAGAGAGAGAGAGAGAGAGAGAGAGAGAGAGAGAGAGAGAGAGAGAGAGAGAGAGAGAGAGAGAGAGAGAGAGAGAGAGAGAGAGAGAGAGAGAGAGAGAGAGAGAGAGAGAGAGAGAGAATGCAAACTATATAATGAATAGTATTCTTCTATTTTCCTGTTTACATCACAGCATCAGGTTACACATGTAATTCAGAAACATGCTCTGGCATGGTCTCATCCACCACTGCCCCGTCCACCACTGCCTCATCCACCACTGCCCCGTCCACCACTGCCCCGTCCACCACTGTCTCATCCACCACTGCCTCATCCACCACTTCCCCGTCCACCACTGCCTCATCCACCACTGCCTCATCTAGGTACTTCAGTTCACGTTTACCGAACTTTACCTGAATTCTTTTTGCGGTGATCTACATTTATCTGTTTTTGTGCCTCCGATATGGGGACTGTAAGCGTATTCATGATGTTAAATTCCACGATTATTTCAAGATCGAGTTAAAACAGACACCGATTACCCTATATAGTTTTTCCCACAACCCTTTTGCATTCTGCATATCTGGCTAATCGGGAATCCTTGTTATACCGGATAACCAGGCTGTCTATTCTTAGTCGTAAGTAAACCCGTAAATAGTTTTATAAGACGTATTACATTGTTATGCTTTGTATTATTAAATGAAGCATCCATTTTTACGTGTATGTTGTAATTTTCGACCATTTAAGTTGGCATTCAATATCACACTAAAATTATGAAGATTGCATGCTGTAATGTAGTATTTCAATGGCGGGGATGGCAGTTTTCATTGTCATACTCCATTTAATTATTGTTAGGTGTATTCAGAGTGATTAACATGATAATGAATGCATGTGTGCATTTAACACCCATTATTGTAAGTATGTTTAATTTTTCATCACTCTTCAAGGACAAGATCATTGATAATTTTTCATCTTTCCAATGGGACTTCTTTTGTCAAAATGCATCTACCTACGCTGGCTGACAAGACTCGCGACAGTCCACGCGTGGTCTACGTCACAAAGATGACGTGAAGATGTATATATCTGTGTGTGTGTGTGTGTGTGTGTATATATATATATATATATATATATATATATATATATATATATATATATATATACACACACACAGAGACTCCCATTATATATATAAACTGGCAGAGTTATTTTTCCTTGAGTTAGACAGGCCGCGTGTTAATCTCCCTTGGTGACAGTGTAAACCAATAGTCGTGTGAGTGCGTAGGTAGTGAAAGGTCAAAATCGTTTTTCTTCTATATGCCCCTTTTAAATCAAAAACTTACACACAAACATTAATATCTCGGCTTAAAATTGATCTACAGACTTGAATAAGATATGGTTGGATTTGTTTTTTCAAGAGCTATCCAACTATGCAGTTTATATAATTTAAAAGTTACTAAAGTGGCTAGCCTCATCCACCACTCCCCCGTCCACCACTGCCTCATCCACCACTGGAGGTATCTATGTGCAATGGAAGTAATCCCTTACAAACCAAACCAAGAATATCATAGAGCTGCCAAAGGTGAGCAGTGCAGTGCCACTGAGACCAATAAGAACAAAGTGTCTCTATATGACATAAAGTTATGACAATGAACCTGCTAGACAAAAGGTGCCAGAGTAAGGGTATCCCCTACGAAAAGACAAAGTATGGTGCCTCCTTTCCCCCACTAGCCTATGGGGCACCCTTGGGCAAGATGAAGTAGCTGTTTAACCCACAACCAGCGTGGTGTGAAACCATGGTTACAGGAGGTGGATTGAGCTTCAGAGCCAACAGATAGTTGTTGGTCACTGTCTCAAGTTCGCGAGGGTAGGCAGAGGATCTGTTTATAAAGACAATGGTTACTCTATGGTAACCGACCAGTATGGTCACTGCCAAGAAGGAATGCAATGGCAGGCTAGCCTTTTTACATTTGTCTAGAAAATCATGATTCGACAAAGAACACAGAACCTGATCAACGACGAGTGATCGTGTGAGATGGTAAACCATGACTGACCTAGTTTTGTCACATGCTACATGTTGATGCGACGGGGGTTACAAATGCACTTCATAATCCACATGCTGTGTCTGAAACACAGCTGCTGGCAATTTGGAAGCAGACTGCCTTGCGGTGGTTTACCATACAATGGTATGAGTGCCGGCCGTTCAGAAAGCAATGGCAAACTACTGAATGTAAACTTGCCAAGAAATCACGAACAGCAAACAAATCCTGGGGTTGACTGCAACGCCCTGTAAAAGATAGTCAACTAAGTTTTAACATGTTGATGTTCATGCAAAGCAACGCAAACAATGTATCTGTACTTACTTGGGGCATACTTTGTCCAGTTTATGATTTCTGAGCCATTCAGATACTTCATCATTGGTCCAGTTTGCAACAGATGCTAAAATACTGCCTCCACCGTGGGACAGGGATGATTCTGAACCTGACAGCGAAGACAAATCCTTGGGGGATGAAAGCACTGATGGACTTCCTCCAAAGGACGTAGAAAAAATAGAAGGTGAGACATCTGTAAATGCTAGAGAAGGTGACCACATCCCGGACAAATGCATTTCTGAGGTTTTTGAGCCATGAGATATTTCTGACCCATCATCACTGTCTTCATCTATTGATATGATTTCAATATGCTCTTTCTTTACTTCCACACCATGAGTGGGCTTTCTGGTCGAAGATGCTCTTTTGGTATTTACTTCTAGTGTACTGAATAATCTTTGAGTCTTTGGTGTATTGGCTGATGTGCTTGCAGACTGAATAACTGCTGGATGAACCTCAGTTCCAGCAGTGATAGTACTGAAGTGTAGATTCTCTGGATCATAAACTTGTGCAATTGAATCACAGAGACCTCTACCAGTCACTTTTCTTGGTGGTGTGTTACTGAGATTCGTTGCGGAGATTGACTCTGATTCAGAGTTGTCAGATGCTATCGACATGAGATCTGTGCTAATTCTTGCCAGGCGTTTGCGAATAAAGGTCATATGCTCACCACTGACAGCTACCTTCTGTCCGGTTAGAGGGCTCCTTATAATTTGCTTGGCTGTAAATTTAGAAACATCAAATCCCCCAGTGGCAGACGTTTCCAGCGGTGACATGACATCATGCTGTTCTGAACTTGGAGAAACAGAATGTTTCTTGGTAGGTGTTTGCTGCAGATTATCGATTGATAATTGCCTCTCCTTGCTGTCTGTATCTGGCTGTGCAGCCTTTACAGTTTCTAATGTACGTTTTTTCTTAGAAGAACATGTGAGCTGGGATACTGAACTGATGGAATCTTGGCAGACTGTTTGCAAGCAAGAGGATGCCCCAGTGTCCATAAGGTCATTTTCTTCACCGTCTGACAGACATAGGTCAATTATCTCTCGCTGGTTTAGAACTGGCACTACAACTGGTTCTTCTTTGACAACACTTGTATCAACAGGCGAGGCTTGGCTATCACAATGCAATAAATCACTGTTTTCAGTGCTTGGGTAAGAAACAGTTACGGTGTAAAGATTACTAATCATAGAAATATAACTGGATAATCCAGGAATATTTTGTTCAGATTCCTCTGGTAATGAATTTGTGATACCCTCCAGTGAAAATGAACTCACTTGTTTATTACTATCTGTGTGCCATACAAAGAGTGGATCATTTGACACAGAGTTCAGTTTAGACGGAGAAGCTTTGATAATGCTCTGTTTGTTTGGAGAAGTTTCCGATGATAATGGTGTTATCACAGCTTCTCTTTGAGTGTTAGCTGGGGCATCAGAAGGGTATTTATCACAGTTATTGTTCACCATTTGAGTGAAAGATGAAGGCATATGTCCAGCTATAGACACAGCAGCTTCTTTGGTAACAGCAGAAGAACAAGCTGGTATCACAGTTTGGTTCACTGCTGCATGGCATGCTGGGATGGATGACTTGGCTAATGAGTTCTCAGTTGTAGAAAATGATGAGCTGTCCATCTTACTTGACTGCTCAACTTTGATGTTGGATGTTGGATATTGGCTTGAGCGTAGTGACTGATTACATATTCCATTAGCAGAATTAGCTGCATCATTCATATATTGTGTATGGGAAGCAGCCCTGGGACCGATGGGCTGGGAATCTGGAGAATGCTGAACTGTATGTAAGCTCAATGTTGATTCTGTTGACGTAGGAGGGTTTCTGGTGATATTACCAGCCACTGCTGAAAGAACTGATTCAGCAGTGCTGGTTGAGAACTGATCAGGCCGCTTTGATAGAAATGATTTTGTTGAGAGAGCAGTCGATGTAGACCCAGAATCTGAAGACAAACCAACAGATTTATTGACTTCTAAATCAGATTCTTTATGGTTTTGGGCTGCTGAATTTACAGAGGTTTGCAGTAGTGACTGAAATGTACTGGGCATGTTCGATGAAGGCACACAAGTCAGGTTCTCTATTCTGTCTGCATAAATCTCTTGTTTGATTCTGATGTGAGCTGGAAGAGTATCTTTCCCCACCATGGGCTGGTGTGATGGTACCTTGTTCAGACCATCTGATGGTACACTGTTCTGACCATCTGCATGGCTGCCCCTGCCTATGACAGCATGGTGCATTTCCCGGGCTTGTGGTTGTGCTAAACTAGATCTGGGGACTCCTACCAGATTTGACAAATGAGGTTCAGTTGTACCTGAATCAACTAATGCTGAAACCGGAATCCGTGGTGCCCTTGTAAACAAAGATGACTGAGCAACAGGCATTGAAGAAGCCACTGCTGTTGCTGGAGATGTCCTCTCTGAATAGTCTCTATAGTTGGAATAAGTTTCAACTTTTACCTTGGTCAGTTCAGCTACAGATTCAGTTCTGGGATTATCTACAAAGGCTGGCAAAGACATCCGTGAAGCATTTACTGTTGTATTATCTCTAGAATATTGTGTACTACTATGTCTGTTTGTAAAATCTCGAGCTGGAATAGCATTCTGAGAGGAAAGTGTGGATGATGCACCTACAGGTCTTCCCTCTTCCATGTGACATGAGGTTGATCTTTCTTCTATAGGCATCTGGCTTTTCCTCAAATCTGGCTGCAATATGTACCTGGTGTCAATATATGAGTGGTCTTGTCGTGACATACTCTCCTGCTTGATCTGAACTCTTGTTAGAGGGTAGTCACAGGGTACATCTGGTATCTTGTTTGTTATAGTAGTTGAATGACCTTGTGGTAAGCTTAAGACAGTGGTAACTGCTGGTTTCATAGGCAAAGCCGATGGCATTGTTACTGGCTTCTGCTGTGGCAATCTTGAGGTTGTAGAAACAGAAATGTTAACAGATGATGCAATAGATGAAGTAGCCAGCATTGTTACAGGTTTCTGTTGTGGCAATCTTGAGGTTGTTGTAACAGAAGGGTTAACACATGAACTAGTCAGAATTGTTACTGGATTTTGTCCACTACCTGAGGATTTCTGGCTGAGGTCCAAGGCATTCATGTTTGCTACTGAACCTGATCCTGATTTGTGTGGGATTTGTGAAGCTGACACCACAGACTTATCTGTGTGCATAGTGTACTGTGGAGGCGAAATAAAGTTTGTGTTTTGTACTGTTGCCCCAGAAGTTCTATTTAGCAAACTAATGCTATAGGTCTGCAATCTGTTTGCTGCCTTTATGCCAGATAGTAGCTCCAATGCATTCTGGTCTGCAGTCCCAGGAAATGGGTGTATTATATTTGAGCTAGCAATTTGGACTTTTGCGCCATAAGAACTCTTTGGGTATGCTGTGCGTGGCTGAGATACTGATGAAGGAACACTCTGAAGATTAGTATGAAGTTGTGAACAATCAGCCGAGCTTGTTTTCTGTAACAGCTTATCATGACAGTGTTTCCCTGCTGCAGATTTACGTCTACTGGACTGTGCAGGGTCTTGTCTCAAAGGTGGTTCCCAATGGTCTGGTGGATGAGTTTCACGAGGAGTAAGTGGTTTTGGGTTTGGTGCCGGGACTCTTGAAATAACCACCGTAGTTTCCTCGTTGTTCTGTGTATTATACTGCTGCACTTCTATGCCACCTGGCTTGTGCGTCAATCTTGATGGCGGCGGAAACCTGTGCCTCCCAATCACATTTGGCATGGATTCATTAGATTGATTTCTAGTCTCTTGTGAGATGCGTATTTGTGGCTTTCGACTCATTGTCATGCCAACTGCTCCTCTTTGTCCAGATGCAAGATTTTCCTGGGTCACGACAGAATGACTTATAGGTTTGTTTGTCAAACATTGTCTTGGCTTTGTGTTTGTCTGACGACCTTTCTTAAGTCCTTCTGCTGGCTGTGGATTTTTTATGAAACTCATCAAAGCTGGCATTCTAAGTGGCTTATCTTGTGGACTTCCTGAATATAGCTGTGTGGGATCCACCTTACTGGAGAGAAGGAATGCATCTGGGTATTTCAATGCAGGATGTGAAATTTGATGCTGCAGGCGTTGCTGATACAAAGGACTAACTTTGTGTTGTGAGGCACTACTAGGCTTCGCTGTCATTACCGATCGTTGCATTAAGCTTTCAACCTGAGCGGCCACGTCACCTGTCATGCAGTATTTCTCAAGGATGGACTGTGAAGCTGATGGCAATGTGCCTCTAGAAAGCAGTTCGTATTTAGACTGAGGTGCTGCCAAAGAACTAATGTTCTGATTAGTTAGGGAAGCTGAGCTACTGTGTTTTATGTCAACGGAGGAAACACCGGTGGAAGAATTCAGAAGCTCTGAGACTGATATTAAAGGAGGAGGTGGACCAATAGTTACAACCTGGCTTTTCTCCACGCTTTGATAAGAATGTGGTAGCAACGCAGTCTGACCACTCACCATGTGTCCTTGTGGGTTAGAAATTTGCGAGGCTTGTGAGCATGTTACATACTGAGATTGACTTTGTAATTTTGTCTGTTTAGGGATTAGACCTGGGACTTCCTGTATCTGACCACTCAATGCGTATCCTTGTGGGCTAGGGGTTTGCGAAGCTACTGAACATATTACATACCGAGGCTGACTTTGTTGTTTTGTCTGTTTCGAAATTAGACCTCGGACTTCCTGTGATGTTAATCTGGGTGAAACAACAATCTTCTGTGCAGACTGAACTGTGCGTACATTGGAGTTTTTCAACTTTTGATTACATCTGGTTTCTGATGAGAGTATTGATTTATCAATGCTTTCCCCACTTATCTTGCTTTTCTCAATAGAGTTTAACATTCTTTCAACATCAAACTGACTCTGCTTTCTGCAAGACAAAACCTCTGTGTTTCCTCTGCTGGTTCCATTATTTGCCACTGTAGAGGGGTCATTACTGATGTGGTTTGTAGATGTTAAGAACTGTGTATGGTAGTTATCTGTCATCATATTCTGTGGGCAGTATGCCTGCCGAGGCTGAGCAGTGGCTGCAGAGTTCAGTTGAGTGTTTGAAGTATAATGATAGGTAGGTCTTGTAATGCTATCATTTAGCAGTGCTGCTACGCTTGTTGCAGTCTCTTGCCTTACCACAGGCTGATGTGTACTCACAGAGCATGCTGCTTTACTCGATGCTTCTATGAATGGTCGAGGCCCTCGGATCAGATCTGGAGATTGGATTGGCTGATTCATGTCATACACAATAGTGGTCTTAGGAAAGGATGGAATCCCTGCTAGTAGGATCTGTGATGTGTGGATCTGCATGCTGGCTTGTTGCGTTGTCAAACTGTTTGGTGGATAACTGATGGCATCCTGTGCATTAATTAAGGGCAATGGCTTTTGAAACTGTGATTGGGTCACCGAGTTGGCAGTGTTGAAGTTGGTTATGGTTGGATTTTGTAGGTTATGTGAGGGTATAACTGCAGACGTAATAGTGGTTGTGTGCCCTAAGGGAGCCGAGTAGGGCTGCTGTTGGTATGAATAGACAATGGGCTGGTCCGTAAGGGGTGTACCTGAAGGCATACTGCTCACAAACTGATTCAAATGATTCTGTTGTCTGTCTGATAAGCTTCCACTGACGAATGCATTGTGAAGTGGAAGCGGGTCATCTGAAGCATTACTCAGACATAATGAATGTGGCTGGACGACTGCAGTGGTGGATGCTGGCATGCAATGGCCAGAAACATCAGAAGAAACAGAATGAGGTATGCATTGGTTCTGATTCTGCTTGGCTGCAACAATACTTTGTTTGTCTGCATCTTGAGCGATGCTGGCTGATGATTTTTTGCTGACATTTGTAATCTCTTTTATCTGATCAACTTCTATATCTGTGTGAGGTGATGAAGCAGATTGAGGCTGACGGCCACCCTTTCCTCCTTTTTTGTCTACACTAGCTTTCTTTTTCCTTGGGCTTTTTTTCAATGAAGCGTCTACAATAGCTTTTTCTAAAGTTCGTTTTACAGGTCGGATTTTTCTGCCAGAATTTAAAGACTCTCTAAAATATTGCGGCTGCTCCATATCATTATCAAAATCGTCCTCCAGCATTTCTGTATAATCAACTCTTTTCACATTTCTGGTTTTTCTTCTGGGTGTGCTGGTTGTACTGCTATCAGCATCTGCAATTTCTGGAGTTGTAGTCGATGTAACAATGCAGGTTGTGGTCGATGATGGTCTGCCTCCATCACTGGGAATTGACTTCAAGGATGTTTCTATCATGTCTGAAGACGAAGACGTTACAGGGTTATCTTCACTATCTCGAAGGGAATCAAAGGCACTGTTTTTGTCTTGTGATGCACTGGAAATTGTGGATATCAGAGAGGGTTTTGAACCCTCTGATGCACCAACATCTTCATGATGTGCAGATGTTGTGGACACAACATCATCAAAATACTTCCCTGTATGATCAGTATCATCATCTTCATCAAAATTATTCACATCATAATTAACTTTGTCTTCAGATTGACCCTGTACTTTCTGTGATACATTATCACATAGTAATGCTAGACTGTTTCCCCCATAATTCAATTTTTTTTTTACATGACCAACTTCAGCGTTGCTTCTCCGCGGCAGTTTTTTCGATGACCCTTTCTTAGGTGAACTAATGATGACCCCAGGGTTCAGAGAGCTGGTGCCTTCGTTGCCTGATTGGCCTTGGAATTTATTCAGAAATGTCTGCTGTCTGCGGCGTTCTCGCTGTTGAGCTCTCAGCCGCTCTCGTTTTGCAATACGCTGAAGAGTCAACTTTTCTCTACGAATTTTAGCTTCGTAATTTTTCTGCTGTCTCTGTTCTAAGCTGACTGAAGCATCTGCCTGAAGCCTAATAGGTGTGCTCGTGCGTCGTGGGTATTCTGCAAAGGATCGCCATGAAGAACACACACCACTACTGACACCTGGCAGGTCTGGAACAGATCAACAAAAACATTGTCAAAAACATATAATCCTTTTGTAGTAGGTTAAAAGCACTTAGAACAACTCATGTACGAAAGTCCTTGGGCAAAGGGAACAAAAGCATACAGCATGGATAATGCTGGAAACACTGAAGAAAATAAAAACAAAAAAAGGAGATTCAATTAATAGCAACACCAGAGCTGCTAAAGTCAGAACCCAAGAAAATATGTCGAAGAAGTTAGGAAGCACATACAGGTGAATAAAATACAATATTAAGATGTTCAAGCAAGAGAAACAGAAGATGAACCACAAAGGGAAACCTTAGAGACATTTACTGTAACACAAGGAAGCTAATAGGAAAATATAATCAATCACAAAGACGTATCAAAAATAGTGATGGGAAAGTTCTTGCCAATAATTAAAGATCAAATTAAGAGATGGGTTCAATACTTTGAGGAACTTCTGAATAGACCACTTGCAAATGAAGTCCAGCCAGCAGAAGTGGATCTTGATATCAACTGTGAAAACCATCAGAAAAGCTTTCAAATTACTATAAGATGGGAAAGTTGCTGGTCAAGATGGTATCCCAGCAGAAGCTAATAAAGCCAACATAGTCGTCACAACTGAATTGCTATATGCCTTGCATATTAGAGCTTCCTTTACACATAAAAGAGCAAAGGAGGCTGTTGTTGTGAGGAAGAGATGATCATTAAGCTCACAGACATAGATGTATATTTTCTTTAACTCTTTACACTTCCAAGCAATCATCGTTATTTTAAAGATTGTCTTTTTCGTTCGCTCACTTTGCACCTGTATGTATCATACAGTGGATTGATTTTTGTATGTGGATTAGCTTTCCCTATTACCAGTTGCCCTCATCATCAGTAGAACCCACTCAGACTTCTGAAGTACTCGTAATTTATGTCCCCAAGTTAAGGACGAGAATTCAATATTTTAGTCCAACTGACCAGTGTGGGTGTTAAACCCACTACCTCGGCATCACGACACAGGAAGTTAAAGAGCAAGCACTTCTATTCACGCTGACTTCCATTTTATAGATAAATGCCTAAAAGTGGGTTAACACACAGGTAATGCTTGGGATACAGGATAAGAGTGGGTTAACACACAGATAATGCTTGGGATAAAGGATAAGAGTGGGTTAACACACAGATAATGCTTGGGATAAAGGATAAGAGTGGGTTAACACACAGATAATGCTAGGGGTAAAGGATAAGAGTGGATTAACACACAGATAATGCTTGGGATAAAGGATAAGAGTGGGTTAACACACAGATAATGCTTAGGATAAAGGATAAGAGTGGGTTAACACACAGATAATGCTTGGGATAAAAGCTAAGAGTGGGATAACACACAGATAATAATTGGGATAAAGGATAAGAGTGGGTTAACACACAGATAATGCTTGGGATAAAGGATAAGAGTGGGTTAACACAGCAAATGCTTGGGATAAAGGATAAAAGTGGGTTAACACACAGATAATGCTTGGGATAAAGGATAAGAGTGGGTTAACACACAGCAAATGCTTGGGATAAAGGATAAACGTGGGTTAACACACAGCAAATGCTTGTGATACAGGATAAAAGTGGGTTAACACAGCAAATGCTTGGGATACAGGATAAGAGTGGGTAAACACACAGATAATGCTTGGGATAAAGGATAAGAGTGGGTTAACACAGAAAATGCTTGGGATAAAGGATAAAAGTGGGTTAACACACAGATAATGCTTGGGATAAAGGATAAAAGTGAGTTGACACAGCAATGCTTGGGACAAAGGATAAGAGCGGGTTAACACGGCAAATGCTTGGGGAAAAGGAAACAAGTGGGTTAACACAGCAAATAGTCTAGTTTAGTCGATGAATCAACATCACGGCAAACGGGTGTAACCCATAAGTGCTCCGTTCTCCTCCTAACTCAAACCTGAGTTTGGACAAACTCAGCTCAGTGCACGAACTCCATAAATACTTTGGGTAGATTTTTAACTCAAAATTTTGCCCGGGCAGTGCTGTTAGGCTACTCTTTTTCGATTTCCAACTGCCAAGGGATTTTTTTATGTGTGCAACAATACACACGGGCATCCAATCTCACTACCCAGAGACCAGGGGAAATTTTATTACTAGAAGTCCATGTGAAGAAATCCCGGTCCTCACCAGGGCTTGAACACAGGACCTACAGTTCTTGAGGCGGACACCATACCTCAAGACCACAAAATGCTTGGGACGAAGGATAATGATTGATTGATTGATTGATTTAGGAATCAACATCACAGCATTCGGGGCATTCCCATAAGCGCTCCATCCCCATCCTCAGCAGCCAGCGAAGAGTTCCAACACTAATAGTACCAGTAGCAATCTGATTATATGTCCGTCTCGCCTTTCTTCTGAGCGTTGAGCATCGGCCAGATCCCCTCGTCACTCCTCGCTGTCTCATTCTTGCCAGACCATGGTAATCCATTTGCTCCTCCGAGGAGTGCACATGCTCCCACAAGGCCGCAACCACGTCTGCCATGTCATGTATCAATACTCCACCAAGTTCTGCAGAGCCAGCCAATCTGTCTGCCTGTTCATTTCCCAGCACACCGGCATGCCCCGGAGAAAAGATCCAGGCGATGCTTGTCACCCGTGACCTCCAAAGTGAAGCAAGCCACTCCGTACGAAGCCTGCCCGTCCTCACCCTCGTCAGCATGCTTTCTGAGTCAGTTACAATGACGATATATGTGTGTGTGTCGTATTCTCCATCCAGCGGAGAGCCGCAGTGACCGCCTCCACCTCCATTCTTAAGCTGGATGTTGTGGTATCATATGCCAGGCTCTCCTGTCCCACACATTGACCATTAGCTTTGGCTATGAACCCCCAGCCACTTCTCTCACCTCTTGACACCGAACCATCTGTGTAGATAATCACATCACCCGAGTGAGCATTGTCCTGAATTAGTTGCTGGATTTCCACTTCCGTGGCCCCTGCTGGCCACTCCCTGCACTCCCGGCTTAATGTGATTATAACTCTGCACAATTCTGACTGCTCCGCTGGCACTCTGACTCACTCCTCTCCACGCCTAATTTTCTCCAAGGGCACACCTGTCTGATCGTATCCTCTGCCTGAGCCATCCATGATTTTCATGATTCCATCCATGATTTGCTTGCATATAGGCAGGGGAGAGATAGGGAGCAAACAGCCCAGGAGCTACAGGCGACAATAGGCAAAGTGATTGACTGGTGCACTGAAATGAGTGCTGTCATTCACCCGGAAAAGGCGGCTGTTTTGAGGTGCTCTCTGGACAACAGGATTGTGAGAGCGGATGTCCCAAGCCTCGCGATAGATGGTAGAAATGTCAGCAGAGAGAACAAACTGAAGTATCTGGGGATCACATTTGACAGGAGCCTATCCTTCAAGGACCTTGTGGAGACGGTTGTGACAAGATCTCAAAAGGGACTCAGTGCACTTAAAACTATGGCTGCAATGGACACAGAGCAGAGAATGCTTTTCACACTATACCAGCACTTGATCCTCTCAGTAATTGATTATGGATTAGGTCTGCTCACTGCCTCAGAGAGTCAGCTGGTGAAGTTAGAGCGCATACAGAACGAAGCTATGCGGGTCATTCTGGGATGCACTAGAGACACCCCAGTAGTGTGTATGCGTTACAACCTTGGTCTGCCGACTGTTGCTGGTAGGCTCAAGGTGATGCAGGCGATGGCATATCTCAGAGTAGCTGCAGACACAAGACCACCCACTGCATGAGGCGCTGGACGCAGTTAAGGGTCAGTGACTGATAAGGATGAAGGAGAAGGATAAGAGTGGGTTAACACAGCAAATGCTTAGGATAAAGGATAAGAGTGAGTTAACACATCAAATGTTTGGGATTTAAGATAAGCGTGGGTTAACACAGCAAATGCTTGGGGGGAAGGAAACAAGTGGGTTAACACAACAAATGCTTGGGGCAAAATATTCCAAAGGGGGATATTCCTCAACCCTTCTTCCTTAATCTGGTGTAATAGTATGTGCATACTGCTCTAAAACTGTTGCACTGAGATCAGCAGCACATCGTCCTCATCTTTCCATTCAGTTATGACTTATAGTCACTGTAGTATTTTCTCTGCGTTCATGTTATAAGTTGTGTTTTGTGTATTTGTTTGCTGATGAACACTGTCACAGCAACGTCCTATGTTTTCCGTAATTGTGTTATGTAAAGCTGCATACCTTCATATTATTTTATATTGTTTACATTTCCACCCGGTCTCCCTGGCGAAGGTGTTAACGACTTTCTCCGTAATCCTGTATACCACGTGAGGAACACAGCACAGCAAGATTCGGTAGTGGATTGTGTCGCGTTGGTTACTTACGGGGTATGTGAGCCGGTTGCTCAGAAAGCAGGTGTTGATCCCACTGTCTGTCTGATAACAGCATTTCTTACTCGGTCTCGGATTGTTAAGTTGGCAGTTCTCCTCGGGCATCTCATCTCGCAGGTGTTGATTTTGCAAAAGTGTGATTTTGATATCTTCTTCTTCAGCGTTCCGAGCCATTGAGGTTCTTTGCTGCAGATACAATCCGTCTCCATTCGTCTCTCTGGTTGACCTTCTCTTGCCAGTCATTAGATTCCAAGTGCTTGTAGGTCTGTATATATATATTATCTCTCCACCGTCTTCTTGGTCTACGGTCATTTATTTCCTGAGTGTAAGCGAGTTTTGTTTCCCTATTATCTTCCATTCTTTCTATATGCCCCAGCCATTGTAGTCTATGATTTTGATATGCAAATTAAAAAAAAAAAAAAAGATTTCCACAGCTTTAAGTAATTTTATTCGTGTGAGGTTGAACGGGGTAGGTGTAGAGTGTTAGAAATAGAATTAGAATGATTAAGAATGGACTTGATTTTTATTATGTTATAATATTACTTAGTAATATTATTAATTAGAGTACTGTAGATCACTTGCACAGAGACATCGAGGAGGTACTTCTTTGGCTGGCATTCTGTCAAACCCTGCCCGTTACAATGCCGTTCTCCTGACTGACACTTACCGCTATAATCCGAACGCCCGCAGACAGGGTCCTTGACCAGAATTTCTACCAGAGAATGAGAAATGGAGATCGCTTCCACGCTGCAATCGTCAGCGCGTACTTCTTTAACCTCAACTGAACATTTCTTATGTTTAAATAGATCATCCCCTGTGCTATCTTCCATTGTAACATATGTCACTAGATTATTACAATATCTGGAATTTAAAATGCCAGAGCTTTGAGGAGAATCTAGAAAACGCACATTATGCTGAATACACGAACACAGCACGGTATCAACATCCGGTGACGGGGCGTCCAGGTTTTGTGAGCACATGGGCCAAAACAACAAGGAAGCCAAGTTAAATACATGACCGTTATCTTGTGGATAAAATCAGTATTGCTTGCTTGCGTTCGCTAGCTGTGAACTCCAGCGCGAAGTCCTGTTTGTCGGATAAATACATCCTTTTGTCCAACATCAGTGTGATGTCATACCGGACTGAGGTTTGCGTGAGTGTCCTTTGTCCCATATCTGGCTTATTGGTGTGCAGAGTGCATGCAGACTGGTTTCTCCTGCCGTGCAGGCAGATACTCTCCGACTTCGTAGAAATCAACGATCCTACTGACTTTAGCCAGGATCCCGAAGGGACCTGTTGCCCAGGACACGCGACAAGGACGTGTCAGTAGGTCTTGGCCAGTATAGAACCTGGCTCTGATGCCTTGGAAACACCTCTGCGTCCCAAATCCGTATTAACATCTAGAGAGATTAACAGCGCATTAGAAATGAGAATTGTCAAATGCTACGTATATCCAACCGTATGGCGCATTGAACAAGCAACTTCATTCATTCAGTAATATGTCCTTTGCAGAACCTGGCTCCCATAACCAACTTCCGGAAAACTTCTCGATCACAAGCAAGATGTCCCGTATCCGATATGAGATCATCCGCCACATCCTGTGCCCATCTTCTCTTTGGCCTTCCTCTTCCTCTCTTCACAGGCATATACCCCTCCATGATTGTTCTCTCCAAACTTTCGTGACGTTTCAAGTGACCAGAATATTTCAATTTTCTTTGTTTTATCGTCTTTAATAGCCGACCTTCTTTAATGTTCAGATCTTGTCGTATGGATGCATTTGTTCTTTTCTTTACCCAAGATATTCTTAGAACTCGTCTCTAACATTTATATTCAAAGGCATTTATGCGCTGTTCAGCTTGTTTAGTAAGTGTCCAGGTCTCACAGGCGTATGTTGCAATGGGAAAGATGCATACTCTTAAAAATCTGATTTTTGTAGTTTTATCTGTCCCTCTCCACTTTTTTCCCCAGTTGTTTTAGTCTTTGAAGAGCAATAGCTGCACGGTTCGCGGCGACTATACAAGCCAAAAGGCAAAGGTTAGTTGCATATCCTTTACATGTCGTCGCAGTCAACACCAGCATTTTTTTTTTTTTTTTTGGGGGGGGGGGGGGGGGGGGGGTTATGATCTCTTGACAAGTTTACGTTTAGTAGTTTGCCATTGCTTTCTGAACGACCGGCACCCATACCATTTCGTAAAAATCCAACACATGGCGGTCTGCTGCTAAATCGCCCACAGCTGTGTTTCGAACGCAGCAGTAGATGACAGATAAGCCTGGGCAGTCATGTATCGCCATCTCACATTATAACCTGTCTTGGATCATGACCGTTGACCTAAGCCATCTACATATTTTTCTCTTTGTCAACCTCTGGTTCTTTTCCTATAAATGTTGCCAGTAATAATTTCGTTTCCACGTTTATTTCTCATAAAAATAACCCCCTCCCCCACCGCTTGATTGTCTACATGTTATTTATTTATGTAATCAATGTGTGATTTTCGTCTACCTTTTGAAGAACTCTTCAAGCTCTCTGTCTGTCTGTCTTTCTTTCTCTCTCCCTGTGTGTGTGTGTGTGTGTGTGTGTGTACGTGCGTGCGTGCGTGTGTGTGTGCGCGCGTGCGTGTGTGTGTGCGCGCGTGCGTGCGTGTGTTTCAGTCCGCCCATGGTAGGTGGTCTTTGCAGTTTCTATAGAAACCAAAGTTATGCTGCAGTCCGATGAGGCTCGACTACAACTGTAAATTAATGTTTAGATGCGAAACAAACAAAAATAAATATATTTATTCATTCATTCATTCATTCAGTAGCATGTCCTTTACAGAACCTCGCTCCCATAACAACCCTCCGGAAAACTTCTCGATCACAAGCAAGATGTCCCGCGTCTGATACACCCATCTGGAGATCATCCGCCACATCCTGCGCCCATCTTCTCTTTGGCCTTCCTCTTCCTCTCTTCCCAGGCATATACCCTTCCATTATTGTTCTCTCCAAACTGTCGTGACGTTTCAAGTGACCAAAATACTTCAATTTTCTTTGTTTTATCGTCTTCAATATCCATCCCTCCTCAATATTCAACTCTTGAAGTATGGATGCATTTGTTCTTTTCTTTACCCAAGATATTCTTAGAACTCGTCTATAACATTTATATTCAAAGGCAAATATATTTATGCGAAACAAATATTACAGTTAATACATGGCATAAAAATAAAAGCGGTAAAGGTATATATAAATTAATGGCCAATTGCTTATTTAGAATCAGTTCTTTCCTGGTGCTTCCGAACTTTCCATGTTATACAACAAACCCATACCTTCCGTGTTCCAACATTTAAACTAATGTTTTAACATTTAGTGTGCATCATATGGCGAAGGGGTTACAGAGTTACAGACGCGATTCGTAATCCCGCATACTGCGTTTCAAACATAGCTGTGGGCGATTTACAGTGGACCACCTTGCATTGGTTTTCATACACTGGTATGAGTGCCGGTCGTTCAGAAAGCAATGGCAAACTACTGAACGTAAACTTGTCAAGAGATCACAAACTTGCTTTAACAATTGGCAATGATGATGCCCTTTCCTAAGAACCGTATTTTATCAGAGCTGGCAATTTTGTCTTTCAAGTGACATAATTCTTGGCTTTGCAATACTGTATGTTATTGGGGTTACAACAGTTGTTTCCCCTCGTTCTATCTAGTTTTTTTTTTTTTAAGCATATCCTTTTACAGGACTTAGCTGTCAACACCAGCATCTTTCAGCTGTATGTTGATCTCTTGGCAAGATTACGCTCAGTAGTTTGCCATTGCTTTCTGAGCGGCCGGCTCAGTATCCCGCAAGTCACGAGCGGGGGTCGAACCGCCTCAGCTCTCGCTCCGCTACGAGACTCTGCGTGATAAACGGGATTACAGAGAGAACGTGTTGTAACCCCACAGCCAGAGAGACCGGCTCTATCTGGTTAGGGTACAGTAAATGCATATATTTACCTGGTCCGTTAACGAAGCTGATAGAGAACTGCGCTGATAATGCCAGAAGCACGGAGGGACGAGGGTACGATGCCGGGGATCGTCGCCTGCTAAAGTGAGGTAAAGAATGGCCATCTATTTCCCAGTTCATTCATCATCATGTGCCATGCCAGCTGACGTAGGCGTTCATGTTTCTCCAGATATCCCGGTCTTTAGTTTTCTGGATCAACTCTGCTGATGATATTTCTCCATGCCACCATCTCAATCCATCCAGCATCATTTCTCATGGTCGGCCTTTGCCTCTCTTCCCCCTCGATCTTTCCAGTCGTCACGATGTTCTCCAATGCTTCTATTCTCATAACACGACCAAAGAAAGCTGTTTATCTCATATTGTTGTATAAAATTAAAATGTTCTAGTTTCATTAGCCTGTTTCAGGCAGTCGTCGTTAGTTAGTCTGGCAGTCCGAAGAATTCGCAACATTCGTCTCAGGAACCACATCTCTGTTGCTTCCAAGTTCTTAATCCTGATCATTTACGCCTATCAAATGTGATGGCCGTGTCGCGTCATAGTCCAATAGAAGGAAACTGCTCGGGCAAAACTAGTTTCAACTCCATTAGTTGTCTGTGAACATTGGGTTGGGGTCTGTTGACAATTAAAAACACAAAACCCTGATGAGGAGTTGAGTTGAGCTAAGAACCGACATCACTGCACTCAGGACATCCCCACACGCGCTCCATCCCCTCGTTCAACGGCCAGCGAGGAGTCACACTGCTAAACGTTGCAACTGCCATCTGATGGAATGCTCTCCTGGTCTTCCCTCTCAGTTTAAATGAGAAAACATAAACAACCTTGGCGTAATCCTAACCACCAGTTCATATGTGTTGGGCGAAATCATGGCCGGAGATTAACATGGCGGAATAAATCAGAGCGTTCGCTTTTAAACATCCGGTGTGCTGATGCCGCGGTAACAGGTTCAACCCCTACACCGGTCAGCTGGACTAAAATGTTGACTTCTCGACCTTGACTTGGGGACGTAAATTACAAGCACCGCTGACGTCGGAGTAGGTTCTCCTGATGGCGAAGGACACTGGTAATAGGAAAAGCTAATTCACACGTAAAAATCAGTCCAGTGAGCTAGTGGCACGTTTATGGACTACGCTTGACATCATGATCTGGCTAATATGCCACTCTGCAGATGTGAGGTTGAAGTACCAGACGCGATAGTTCTTGTAAGAACAATTGATAGAACAAAGCCCGTCAGAAAATGTAGGCAGGCAGTGCCCACAAGCCCGGGAAGGCAATCTGCCGTAGCCCGTCAGAAAATGTAGGCAGGCAGTGCCCACAAGCCCGGGAAGGCAATCTGCTGTAGCCCGTCAGAAAATGTAGGCAGGCAGTACCCACAAGCGCGGGAAAGCAATCTGCCGTAGCCCGTCAGAAAATGTAGGCAGGCAGTGCTCACAAGCGCGGGAAAGCAATCTGCTGTAGCCCGTCAGAAAATGTAGGCAGGCAGTGCCCACAAGCGCGGGAAAGCAATCTGCCGGCGGGAGGAGGATTCCAGAAAATAAACCTCAACCGTCGAAGTCGGAAGATGTTGGCTTTCGTGACACGGGTTTAGAAAGCGGACATCAACGCACTACAATGGGTGCTATGCAACACGTACGACAACAACGCTGAACTTTGCTAACTGGTGGGAAAATATTAAAGTCTCATTACGAACCTTATTCCGATAGAAACAATCTGCCTGAAAGTTTGCAACATCCGGTTTACCTAGAACGTGTTTCACGTGTAAAGGTGCGGCTCTTTCCTCCAGAAAAGTGGTCATTTGGAGAAAAGGGAAAACATTAACTTAAATATTGTCATCATAAGCCATGCCTGGTGGGTTAGGCGACAATGTTTCTCCACAAACATCAATCCCACGGTGTTTCCCCGAAAATAAGACCTACCCTTATAATAAGCCCTCGCAGGATGCTTTTAATATAAGACCTACCTCTAAAATAAGCCTCATTTAAGATCGTCAGCTCGAATGAGAGACTTGGTGCTAGACGGAGTACAGACGCAACTGGTGCGCACCTCATAATGAAGGGATGTGGTTCATAATTCAACGCGTCACTCGTGTGAAATAAAGTTACCAATGCACAACGAGCAGGGACAAGAAATGCTCATTTAAGGAAAGCTTTATTGCTGGACACAAGAGACTGGGACCAAAGGTTCTACAGGAAATGGAGTGGCAAGGAATTCAGGATTTGGAGAGTTATGGCGATGTTCCACAAAGAACTTTGTACATGAATAAATATAGATTTTGGAATCTGTGACACACACACGCGCGCGCGCGCGCGCGCACACACACACACACGCACACACACACACACACACACACGACATCCCTCGAAAATAAGCACTAGACCATTTTTTAAAGTTAAAATTAATATAAAACCCGATCTTATTTTCTGGGAAACACGGTAGGTGCGGTGTAATGTAACAACTTTCTCATCTCATCTCATCTCATCTCATCTCATCATGTTCCTCTTGTACCTTGAGGTGTCCAGGTGAAGTATAAACATCGTGAGAGTGCCCGATTATTGGCTTCATGTATCGATATTCTCATGGACTCTGCTATTCCCTCCGTCCAACGTTTACGTGGTCGGCCTCTTCCTCTATTTCCATCTGGTCTGTACATCATTGCTTGTTGTGGTATGCTGTTGACTGGTAACCTATTTGCATGACCAAACCATTGACTTGCTGCTTTCTAATAAAACCTAGTGCTGCTTTAACTCCAACTTTAGTCCTGATTTCTTCATTTCTGATCTTATCTCTTCTTGATACGTTGAGTATTGTTCTCAGGAACCTCATTTCTGTTGTTGTGATTTTTCTTTTCTCTTTTTCTGTCATTGTCAAGGTTTGGCATTGGTAGCATAGAGTTGGTAGGAAGATTGTGTTGTAAAGTGCTTTCTTAGTAGTTATTGATACATGATTGTTCTTTAGTATTGGTGCCATTTGTCCAATGAGTTGGTTTGCCTTATTGCACATATTTTCGATCGCGTCTTCTGATCTGCCATTTGATGATATTATTCTTCCTGGGTACTTGAAACTCTTTACTTGTTTCAAGGCATGTTCGTTTAGGTGAATTGTTGTTGTTTGTTCTTTTTTAGTTATAGTCATTACCTCTGTTTTGCTTGTGCTAATTTTCATGTTATGTTCCCTACACATTTCGTTTAGACTATTCATGTGGTCTTGTAATTCAGCTTCTGATTTTGCTATTAGTGCTTGGTCGTCCGCAAACAGGACATCATGTAACAACTGCTGAGATAAAACTGCCTGGAACTGAATAAGATAATCGGCAAGGATATGGTCATCATGATTATCATCATCATCATCATCATCATCATCATCATCATCATCATCATCATCATCATCATCATCATCATCCTTTTCAACATCATCATCGTCATCATCATTACCATCATCGTCATCACCACCATTATCACCACCACCACCACCACCACCACCACCACTATCATCATCACCATCATCATCATCATCATCATCATCATCATCATCCTTTTCAACATCATCATCGTCATCATCATTACCATCATCGTCATCACCACCATTATCACCACCACCACCACCACCACCACCACCACCACCACCACCACCACCACCACTATCATCATCACCATCATCATCATCATCATCATCATCATCATCATCATCATCATCATCCTTTTCAACATCATCATCGTCATCATCATTACCATCATCGTCATCACCACCATCACCACCACCACCACCACCACCACCACCACCACCACCACCACCACCACCACCATCATTATCTTCATCATCATCATTTTCATCACCATTATCATCACCGTCGTCGTCGTCATCATCATCATCATCATCATCATCATCATCATCATCATCATCATCATCATCATCATCATCGCCATCATCATCATCACCGCCATCATCATCAACATCATAATCATCATTATTATGATTATTATCATCATCATCATTATCATCATCATCATTATTATCACCATTATCATCACAATTATCATTATCATCTTATCATCATCATCATCATCTTCATCCACTTTTGCCGTCGAGCGTCGTGGAGAGGAATAGTTGACTCCAGTGTCCGATGGATGGCTCTGGATAGTGTCATTCCGTGTGATTGTATCCTATCTTTGATGTCATCAATCCATTTTGTTCTCGGCCGTCCTCTTGCTCTCAAATGAAATCTTCTTTAATGTAGAGTCAGCGCTAGTGGTTGATGTTGATGCATTCTAGTGAGATAGCCGAACCATTTGATCTTCTGCTGTTCAATATATGTGGCACAAGGTATTGATCCCACTGTCTGTCTAGCATCATTATTTTTTTAAATTCTGTCTCGGATAGTTAAGTTGGCAACTCTCCTCAAGTTTGATATTGGTAACATAGGGTTGGTGTGGATATGTTATTTATGTTATGTGGATATGTTGCTGGGGGAGGATCTGAGCACCTATGGACATGTCCGGAGTGCAATGAAGATACCCCAACTGATAACTGATAACTGATGTTATTTATTATCTGTCGTTTTGGGGACACAGGTCTATTTGGATGTTTCAGTTTGGGTGATAGTTGATATATAAGCACACTGGCGCTTTTACTTCTGATTTCGATTTCTCTGTCAGTTTTGCAATCTTTTGTGATCACACTTCCAAAATATTTCATTCTTTAACTTGTTTCAGAGTATTTACCAGCATACTTAATGGACCAAAAGATCTGCTAACTTGCATTACTTCAGTTTTGGCTGTATTTATATTCATATTGTTTATGCTGCATATTGAATTAAATTTATTTATATGGTTTTGCAGTCTGCCATTGTCGCTATAAAACAGGCTATGATTGTTTGCAAATAAAAGCGCATTTATTGTTGCGGGTGGATCTGTTGTTTCGTCTGAAGTTTGCAATTTTCTGAATGTATTCTGACAAAAGTTGCTTCTTTGAATATTCTATCTATGTAAATACTAAATAGCAGGAGAGAGACCACATATCCCTGTCTCATTCCTGTAAGTTAGTTAGTCATTTAGTCACGGTTCCAATTTCACAGCAACGGGTCGTCCCCATTATGTTCCGTTCCTGTGCCAGTGAATACCACATATAATGCTCCTCACTGCCCCATGTGAAAAGTGGAAAAGACAGGAGTCTCGACAACCAACAGCCCGCACAAGTACACTGTGCATAATGCCGCCGCCAGAATATCAACACAAAAATCCTCCACGAAATTACAATTCATCTTATAATGCCGTCCCCAGAATGAAAACACCAAAGTCCTCCACGAAAATAAAGTTCGTCGTCGACGGAAGTGGCAGTCACTAGAAGTCCAGCAGCCACACATTTCTGCATAAGGCAAATGCTGGTCAATTCTGTGACACAGCTAGCCGCCATTGCTCCAAACATGCAGTCCACGCGCCGAACAATCTCGGGCAGATGCACAGGCTTGTCCACGGGAATGCGATTCCCATGGGAAACGTCCCATGGGATGGGGTGGGACGGGACAGCAAACATGTGTATTTCCCATGGGACACACGGGACAGTAGCCATGTCATAGCAACTTTAAAAAAAAAACGTTTCAAAGCCTTGTATCCTTCCTTTTTCTTTATATACTTGTATCAATTGTTTATCTCGTGGTGGGACGCCGGATAAATTAATACATGAGCGCATGCGATCATATTACCAACGTTTCAATGCGCATTTAAAAACAATTACTCGCATGACTTTAATGAAGATGGTGAAGAATTCTTAAACCACATTCCGAATATTGTTCAGATTAAAGAATGCTGTACACGCATGAGAAATTCACAACTTTTTGTGACAAACTAGAAATTGATGGTACTACATCTAATTTAATTTTGCTGTTATACTTCCTCCTAGATTATCAGTTGTACAAAGTTATTGTTGCTATTGACGAACGAACGAACGAACGAACAGACTTTATTTTCAAAGGGTAACAAATTGGGCACGCAGGCCCGTCTTACATTCGGCCCTTCCAATCACTCATCTTTCTTTCATCAACAGTGCATAGGAAAAAAACATTGTCACATGAATTTTGTAAACATAAACAAGGCATATTACTATGTTATGAGACACATCAACCACCCACCCACACGTCTCCCATTCAGTCCAACTCCACCACCCAACCACACATACATGCCGCTACCCATCCACCACATCCCTACGCCTACACATCTCCCCATCCATACACACCTCTCACCCACCACACACCCCATCCACCCACACCCCAAGCACACATACATTCCCCAACCCACACATCCCCCACCAACACACATCCACCCACCTACACACATATCCTCTACCCGTCCCATTACCCACCAACAATCACTCACTCACATATCCTCCTCCACCCACACACCTCCAATCACCCAGCCAAACACACATTCCTCAGCCACACATTCCCCACACACACACACACACATCTCCCCGTCAACTCACATATTCCGCACCTACCCACACACAAATTCCGCACCCAGCCACATAATCCCCCAACTCTCCCAGCCCACTCTCAGATCCCGAGGCCACCCCTACAAACATCCCCCACCATCTCCTAACCTACACACACTCACCCACCCACATATCCTCTACCCACCCACACATCCTCTACCCACCCATCCCCCAACCAAACATCCCTTAACCACACACCCTTACTCATATACAATCACCCACCCACACATCCTCTACCCAACCACACATCCTCCACCCACCCATCCCCAAGCCACACATCCCTTAACCACACACCCCTACCCATATACACGAAGAAACTTCCAGCAATATTGTCAGAACTTTCAGAAAATTATTGGAGAAAAACTTTGGCCATATTGCAGCAGTTCTTTGGCAGTTACTACAGCATTCCTTACTGGAGTTGACATCAAAGCCAAAATAGAAGACATGGTTAAGTCAGTTGTACTAAGAAAAAAGGGAATGTAGACACCAATAAAAGGGCCAATGATTGGATCGCTTTTTCTAAGTCTGTTGTTCCAACTGTTATTTCATTCATCAAAGATTTAAATTTTTCTTCTGAATCATCTGTTGTATGTGAAGTAGCAGGAGTTGTAGAACAAAAGCCGAAAAGTGATTTTGACTTTTTTTTTTTTTTTTTTTGATCCTCCACCAAACAAAACACTTAAGTTTGATGACCCCAGAAACAAATGCCTTGAGGATGGAGTCATCATGTTTCAAAAATTACGGCAACCAACTTCACAACCATTAAATTATTGGAAGAATGAACATAGGTTTCCACTGCTAATAGCAAGTGCGAAAATTGTTTTGGCCATACCAGTGTCCTCAGCGGCAGTAGAGCACTTATTTAGTGCAGCTGGATTGTTGTTGAGTAAGTTACGAAAACGGATGTTACCAGCTCTCGTTATAAACTCTGTGTATATCAGATTTGCATGTAAGATGAAAAATATGGAAATGGTTCAGGAATTACCCGGATTAACTGAAGTATTAGAAACAGTCGATCAGCAGGAAATTGATAATGTGCTGAATGAGCAGAGTGACTCTGAAACAGAATGAGAGTGTCAGAATGACACTCAATTGTCATATTTAGATTAAACTTTGTTTTAATAAAATACTCTTGAATATTAAAATTAATAAATTCTGTTGTTTTACATGTCTCTTTGTAAATGTAGTCCTATTTAGTAGACTCTAACCCTAAACTGTCATAAATGTCATAATTTTATTTGAACTGTATTCCATATTAGTATTATCATGGGAATCCCATGGGATGGGACAGGCAAAATGACCGTGGGATGGGTTGGGAAAGGGACTGAAAAAATGTGTCCCATGGACAAGCCTCCAGATGCAACAGCATTTCACACGAAATTCACAGCTCACAGTGTCGCGCCACGCACCCAATCAGTATCAGGGCGACGGGACCATACACTTCCAGTCCGACATGAGGAAAATGCGAATGCAAACGGTAGCCACGAGCATAAACACTTCAGAGGCCTTAACCGTTTCAATGCCTATCCTCCATGTTCGCGACAGGAAGTCAAAGTTCAAGGTAAAGATGCTAATCATTGAAATGCATAACTAGCCGATATGGCAGAAATTGGTAAAAGCTTTGAAGTCTGCCACTTATCTGCTGGTCCTTGGCTTCCTGGATGGTAAGCTGAAAGCAGCTGACAGTCTGGTTAATGGTATGGACACCACACTCGGCTGTATCAGTATAAGTGGCGTGAGCTCAATCAAGGTTATGACTGGGGGATGAGTGGTCTCGAGGTATGGTGTCCGCCTCGAGTGCTGGAAGTCCCGGGTTCAAGCCCCGGTGGGGACCGGGATTTATTAAAAAATTCTACGTGGACTTCCAGTAATTTCCCCTGGTATCTGGATAGTGAGATCGGACACCCGTGTGTATTGTTGCGCACGTAAAAAATCCCTTGGCAGTTGGAAATCGAAAAAGAGTAGCCTAACGGCGCTGCCCGGGCAAAATTTCAAGTTAAAAATCTACCCAAATTATTTCAGGATCCTCGCCGTTGCTACGGAGTTCGTGCATTGAGCTGAGTTTCTCTAGACTCAGGTTTGAGTTAGGAGGAAAACGGAGCACTTATGGGTTACACCCGTGTGCCGTGATGTTGATCCAACGACTAAAACTAAAAAAACTAAGGTTATGACTACGACTACTGTTGCTCAGGGTGTAGGCTCCTACGACCTGATTTGATCGGGCCTCTCGGGTGCGGAGACTACCACTGGCTTTTGCTATAATTTCTTCTTTCAAATTTGATGGCTTAACAAGAGCCAGGAAAATGTATCCATAACACATGCAAGTGTGTGTATTCTAGCCAGCTGACATGGTAATTCCTTTCACCTTCAGATATCGTGATCAAATGCTCATTTCTGTATTGACTATGGACATGTCTGATTTATCTTCTTGTGTTCTTACAGTACTTGGGCTCGAGTGGTGCATGGTAATGATGCTTTCTAGTAATTATCCCATAGTCTTCAAGGATGGTCCATGTTTTTTGTCTATCTACTCTGTCGAAGACGGTCTCCTGGTCTAGGTGTTACACGACTTTCTCTGTAATCCCGTATACTCTCGTGAGTAACGTGACGTGCGCGAGAATCGGTAGCGGTTCTCTCCGCGTCGGTAACTTAGGGGTCTGTGAGCCGGTCGCTCAGAAAGCAATGGCAAACTACTCAGCGTAATCTTGCCAAGAAATCAACAATCAGCTGAAAGATGCTGATGCTGACAGCGATGTCATGTAAAGGATATGCGGAAAAAAAAATTGTCGAAAGCCTTTTCCTAATATATAAACACAACAATCTGCATGCAAAATCAAGCACTTAGAGTCACCACAGGTGGGATGAGATCAACCCCTATAGTGGAAATGGAGAAGATGGGGAGGCCACAAGCACTGAGTGAGCGCAGAGATACGAAAACGCTAATACAAGCAGAAAAGTTCCTCAGCTTGCCAGGCCACCCTATGAAGAACATATTTGAAAACCTAGCTATGGGGCGGTTGAAAAGAAGTAGTTTTATCCACCAGGCCAAACGACTCTGCAGAGAAACCACCGATCTGCCCACAGTTGGTATCCCCCTAACAACAATTCCAGAGCGAACTCCATGGAAAGATGAGCATAGACTACCATTACAAATCCAGACAAAAGTGAAAGGAATATTTGACAAGGAATAACAGAACAGTGTGCAGCGCAGAACAGCCACTCTCAGCTTCCTTGATGAAGAATACCCACAGGACCTCTGGATCCGAGTCTACACAGATGGGTCAGCACAAAATGCTGTTCGAAATGGAGGAGCGGGAGTGTACATAGAATACCCAAATAATACCAGGGACACAGCTAGAGTACCGACAGGAAAGTACTGCCATAACTACGATGCTGAAAGTGAGGCAATCAAGATAGCAACAGAGAAATTACTAAATACCAGCAATGGTACACAACCTGTGGTGCTATTGACAGATGCAAAATCAGTACTCGAGGCGCTCCTGTCTGGGAAATTGCCAGTACTAAGGACACTACTTTCTGAACTTAGCAGTCAGCATAAGGTCACCATACAGTGGATACCATCCCACTGTTGAGTACCCGGAAACGACAGAGCTGATCAATTGGCCAAGGAAGGAGCCAAAGAAGAACAGCCTGATGTGCCTGTAACATACCACCAAAAGAAAAGAATGATCAAATCAGTCAGAAAGCCAACAAAACCTGCTCAAGATGACTACCACGTTATGGATAGACCAGAACAAGTCATTATTCTGCGCCTCAAAACAGGGCACAATAGATTACGCAACCACATGTATACAAAATTCAAGATTGGTGAAACAGCCATGTGTACATGTGGATTGGCGTCGCAGACAGCAGAGCACATACTCCAAGACTGCCCAAAATATAACATATCTAGGCAAACCTTCTGGCCTAGAGAGACGACAGTGGAAGATAAATTCTATGGACCGCTGTGTGAACTGAAAAAGACAGTTCAATTCATACAAGAGACAGCATTGCAGTTATAGACATATTTCAAGCGAACGAAAGAAGAACAACAATCTGCATGTAACTCGAACATGGTATTAGTAAATACACGAGGGAGAAATAAAACAGTGATAGATGGTGAATGTGAGCCTGAGAGAGAGAGAGAGAGAGAGAGAGAGAGAGAGAGAGAGAGAGAGAGAGAGAGAGAGAGAGAGAGAGGGGGAGAACATGGTATTAATAGTAAATACACGAGTGAGAAATAAAACAATGATAGATGGTGAATGTGAGCCTGAGAGAGAGAGAGAGAGAGAGAGAGAGAGAGAGAGAGAGAGAGAGAGAGAGAGAGAGGGAGAACATGGTATTAATAGTAAATACACGAGTGAGAAATAAAACAATGACAAATGGTGAATATGAGCCTCAGAGAGAGAGAGAGAGAGAGAGAGAGAGAGAGAGAGAGAGAGGGGGGGGGGAGAGAGAGGGAGAGAACATGGTATTAATAGTAAATACACGAGTGAGAAATAAAACAATGACAAATGGTGAATGTGAGCCTCAGAGAGAGAGAGAGAGAGAGAGAGAGAGAGAGAGGGGAGGGGGAGAGAGAGAGGGAGGGGAGGGAGAGAGAGAGAGAGAGGGGAGGGAGAGAGAGATAATAAAGACAGAGAGAGGCAGAGAAACACAGAGATAAACAGATAGAGACAGAGAGACCGAGAGGCAGAGAGAGATATAGAGAGAGACGGAGAGACATAGGTAGACAGAGAGACGGAGAGACAGATAGAGAGAAACAGAGACAGAGAGAGACAGAGACAGAGAGAGCCAGAGACAGACACAGACATAGAGAGATAGAGAGACAGACAGACAGTTGTGTAAAGTTTCCTTCCTCTAGACCAGTGGTTCTCAACTTGCTTTGGCCCGTGCCCCCCTTCACCATATTTTTAGGACCTCATCCCCCCTCACCATATTTTTTAGAACGTCATTTCCCCCCCCCCCCCCCCCTTTTGTATTTCCTCCCTAAAAATTTCCCCCTGCCCCTACACAGTATACGTAATAACTGAAGCTAAATTTAATAGCACATACTAAAACAAGTCTAGACATCTACATAAAATGCGATTTGCGTATCTACTTACATTATAAATTGAATTTCAGAAGGGTGATACGTACAGAACCGTAAAATATAAAGGGAAAAACAATATCAAGCAATCGGTTTTTGTATTAACACAATCTAGAAATAATCTTAATTCCCCCCCCCCCCCTGGAAATCCTAAAATTCCCTCATGTGGGAAGAGGGGGGGGGGAATTCCCCACCGGTTGAGAACCACTGCTCTAGAGCCTAGACAGATTCCACCCAAGCTAACCGACTCTATCTATCCGTGCCCAATAGACAGATTCCACCCAAGCTAACAGACTCTACCCGTACCCTCTAAACAGACTTCACCCAAACTAACCGACTATCTACCCGTGCTCTCTAGACAGACTCCACCCAAGTTAGCGGGCTCTATATACCCGTGAGTTGTTTTTCATTCCTAACAATTTTGCCAGGACGGCAGCTTAAAGGCCAGCTTTTTGCGATTTCTAACTACCTTGGGATTTTTAACGTACGCAATTTACACTTGAAGACTCCTGTGTGTCGCCCTAATCCGAGAGATCTAAGTGTCTAATCTCACTGCCCAAACGATATTTTTTCCGTGTAAAGTAAGACTGCTAACCCAGACACACGCATTTTATTGGCGAATCTATTACTCACAGCCCCAAAAGGTTTTTCCAGCATTGTTATGTCAAACAGTTTGTAAAGAATACATCTCGTCTGTTCGTGGGAAAAACCATTTGGCCATCCTAGCTATTTTATCCGAAAGTTCGTGTAAACCGGGGTTTGACATCCTACACCAAAGTACATTTATTAAAATTGCATAAGGACGATGTTTTCTTGGTAGCGTTCGCATATATTGTTTAATTACATCCGGCAGCAAAGTTCATTTAAGAATATTGCGCATAAGCACGATGTATCCTGCTAGTGCCCGCATATATTTGTTGCTTACTGGACTGTTTGAGCAGTATTAGCTGAGCATCGTGAAGTCTTTATATCACCGTAGCGAGCAAATACTATCATGATTCGCGGATGTATTTTGTCAATGAGGCTTCACAGCCATGGGAACACTTTAATGTATGTCAGCAAGTTGTGCTGTACTAACATTTGCATGTTTTATTAGTTACATTCACATTTTCTCTTAGTTTCCATTACCTGTAATAGTTAGTTAGTTGTATATCCTTGTCAGTACGTCGCAGTCAACCCCAACATTTTTGGCTGTTTGTGATTTCTTGTCAAGTTTACGTTCAGGTAGTTTGCCATTGTTTTCTAAACGAACGACACTCATACAATTGTATGAAAACCAACACAAGCCGGTCTGCTGCCATATCGCCCACAGCTGTGTTTCGAACGGGGTATGCTGGATTACGAATTTAGTCCGTAACCCCTTCGCCAAAAGAGCAGGTCTATAATAGATATAGAACATTTTTCTTTCATTTTCTTTTCATTGTTCTATTTATTTATTTATTTATTTTTCATATTTTCATTCTTCTCGTTCGATTATTAATGACATGTAGTCAATGTTGTGTCTTCTCTGTGTTTATAAGTTGTGTTTTGCGTAGTTGTTTGCTGACGAAGGCAAGTGACAGCAATGTCCTTTATTTTTCGTAAAAGTGCCCTGTAAAGTTGTATTACTTCGTGTTATTTGATATTGCTAATTTTAACATTAATAAATTAAAGGGCGTGTAAAGGCGGGAGGACCGACTTTATTGCACCGGGTTTTCTCCCTCATGACTCGGTCTCTTTCCGCAGTTAAAGTATACTGTACAGTTAAGAATAATTTAGACGTAGACAGAAACCAAACTTGAAAACTTAGTGGCAACTGGCACAAGTGATGGGGTAAGCGCAATGTGGAAGAAATTTAGTTTAGTTTAGTTTAGTTTAGTCGACAGATCAACATCTAGGCACATGGGTGTAACCCATAAGTGCTCCGTTCTACTCCTAACCAAAACCTGGGTCCGGAGAATCTCAGCTCAGTGCACGAACTCCGTAGCACCGGCGAGGATCCTGAAATACTTTGGGTAGATTTTTTTAACTCGAAATTTTGCCTGGGCAGCGCCGTTAGGCTACTCTTTTTCTATTTCCAACTGCCAAGGGATGTTTTACGTGCGCAACAATACACACGGGCGTCCGATCTCACAACTCAGAGATCAGGGGAAATTTTGTTACTAGAAGTGAAAAAAAAAATGCCGGAATAGGGAAGCAAAGAGATTTGATTGATTGATTGATTGACTTAGGAACCGACATCACAGCATTCGGGGCATTCCCATCCATAAGCGCTCCGTCCCCATCCTCAGCAGCCAGCGAAGAGTTTCAACACTAATAGTACCAGTAGCAATCTGATTATATGTCCGTCTCGCCTTTCCTCTGGGCGTCGATCGTCGGCCACATCCCCTCGTCACCCATAAGAAGCAAAGAGATAAAAACTGTAAGCTTAGGCACTTAGGATAATCGGATCGATAAAATATAGCCTACGATGGGTGTTGTTGTAGTGTTCTGTTATGATAATTTGGCTGTGTCCAGCGTGTGCCGCGTGGTTACACACCCGCTTCACACGCCAGTGATCCGGGGCTTGTTTCCGGATCCGGTCAAGGATATGCACTACTGACGAGCTCAAACGAGAGCGAAACTCAAGTATAGTGCTTCCATATTGACGTGGGTTGGCCTTAGGTTCCTACCAGAATGTGATCAGCGTTGCCAGTAGTGGGTTGTGCTCAATATTTAAATTTCAAATCCCGAAACAACCAAATAATCAATACAGACATGATAAAAGACTAGTGATTGTGTGAGATAGCGAACTATGCCCGCCCACGCTTATCGACATGTTGCGTGATAATAATGACACAATATTAAGAGATAACTCAAAGACGTTAATTCGTGTCTTGACTTTCTCCCGTGCCGTGACACAAGACTGTCAAGAATTTTCTCCCTCTGTCTGCTTCTATCTCTCTTTACATAAATCTCTCCGGTTGTTACATGTTCCAGTGTTTGTCTTCTCATAATGTGGCCAAAAAAATGATGATTACCTCTTTCTGATGTTTGTGATAAGCTGTCTTTGTGATTTAACGTCCCTCAGAATGTCCAAATTACTCAGTTTAGCTGTCCAGGTTAGGGAGTTCATCATTATCGCCTACACTGGTCAGCTGGACTTAAACGTTGGTTCTCGTTCAGAAAGTAATGACAAATTGCTGGACATAACATTGCCTAGAAAATAACAACGTTCTACAAAGAAAGGCAATTTGTAAAAAAAAAAAATGAATTATCAACATTCTCCGTAGCGAAGTAGTCAAGCCGTTTGCCTCGCTCCCCGAAGGTAGTGGGTTCGATTCCGGGCCACGTCTTTTCGTGTCACGAGTGCATAGTTCTCGGAGACCAATGGGGCTCGTCGCTGGAGCTACTGAGTTCATGTTCTGTGCGATGATTTCGGCAGGCCGCCCTGTGGGAAGAGACCGAACCATATGGGATACAGCCCGGTGCAATGAAGTCGACCCTCGACCTTTTAAGACTCTTTTCTTATATGATGACCATTATATAAATACACAATCCTCATTATGTGCCATGCCGATACTCGTAGGCGGACATGTTTCACCACCTCACACGATCAATCAGCAGCGATTGATCTTGAGGACGCGTACAACACAGTACCATTGGATTTTTTAATGTTTCAGCTTCTTGAACTAAAAGTAAGTCCATTCCTCCTTAGTTGGATCGCTGCAGCCCTCTTCCAACGGAAAGTAGTTTTTAGATGTGGCAGTTGGACTTCGGAACCAACAACAATATATCCTGGCCTACCACAGGGATCACCATTATCTCCGGTACTGTTCAACGCCTACACAGTGAGAATCACCTTGAGCAGATCACTGGACCTGGCAGGACATTGTCATATGCCTATGATGTTTTAGTGTATCGTCAGGGTAAGGATAGAGAGCAGGTTGCTGTGGAACTACAAACCGAACTCACTCGCATAAGTACTTGGTGTGTTCAGACTGGGGCAATGGTCAACCCAAAAAGACAACAGTGACTTGGTTCTCTTTGAATAATCATATTGTCAACACTCCAACACCAACTGTAAAGTTGTGTTCAGAGACGGTGGAAAGAACGCAGGCAATGAATTACCTGGGGATACGGTTTGATCGAAGCCTTGCTTAAAATGAGCACATAGACCAGGTGCTAACAAAGGCCAAGCGGGGTTTGGCTGCGATGCGGGTGATGGCGGCAGCAAACTGTGAGCAGCGCCATCTATGTCTTCTGTACGAGGGGCTGGTCATGTCTGTTTTGGAGTATGCAATGGCAATCCTGACTCTCAGCCGTAAGCAGATAGAAAGGGTGGAAAGGATACAGAATGAAGCTATGCGCATTATTCTTGGATGTACAAGAGATACAGCATGCAGGGCGTTGCGCTACCTTCTTGATTTTCCAACCATTGAAGAGAGAATACAAGCTTGCAGAGCACGCGCTTACCTCAGAGTTAACGCAAACACACAGCATCCACTGCATAGTGAAATTATGAAGGTGAAGGGCAGCAGGTTAAAAAGATGACGGTCGTGCATGGGTCAAGCCGAAGACATTCTTCAACAGGTGTGTTCACTTGAGGACTTAGAACCTGGCGAGGAGTGGGTGCAAGTGCCAAAAGATTTCTGCACATCCTTTTCAGTTTGCATCCAACTAGATAGAAAATACAGACAAGAAAATCCGGCTGCTGTGGAGGCTGAAGTACAAGCGTTGATTTTCGAGAATTCGCTAGACGGTGACGCGGTCATCTACACAGATGGGTCGGTCGTCCGACATGTGAGAAGCTCATGGGCCTTTACAGCTCGGGCCGGAGGGAGAATTGTGAAGGAGGACTCTGGTGCTTTCACTGAAACCACAAGTAGCCTGACTATGGAAGTCATGGCAGTAAGTAAAGCAATAACATGGCTCGAGACACAGACATTCACTAGGGCATGTTTCCTTAGCGACTCAATGAACATGATCAAGAGGATAGAGGAGGGGTCGATCCGAAGAGACTGGTTGCTGCCTCTGGAACGGTCTTATCTGGCAAAGATTAGTTTCATCTTCGTGCCAGGGCATGCGGGAGTACAAGGACATGAGCTGGCTGACAAGCTTGCAGTTGAGGCTACTGTGGAGGGCGGACGCGCCATGGACCAGGCGGACATTCTGAATGCTCTACGAGAAGTAAGACTTTTTGCGTGAACCAAGTGATGACTGTGAATCTACAACCATGGCCAGACTGCGAGAACAGCAAATTAAAAGAGGGGTGGCCAAACAAGAACACTACGCAGGAAGCCAAAGAAGATTGATAGTTAGTTAGTCTTTCCTCTTGAGCCTAAGGCGGCGCATAGGGCAGAAGTCCTGTCTCTCCATGCTTGGCGGTTCGCTGCTATCTGTTGTAGATCTTGAATATTCACTTGGCCATTGAATGAGCCTTCTCTAATGATGGTTCTACGCAGGGTCTCTCTTGGTCTTCCCCGTTTTCTTTTCCCTACTGGTGACCATATGAGGGCTTGGTAGGGGAGTCTTGACTTGTCCATTCTGAGTACATGGCCGATGTAGTTCCAACGGCGTCTTCTTATGAAATTGGATACTGTATCTTGCTTAGTCTCTTGTCTTATTTGCGAATTGGTTCTGAAGTCTGTCCAGTGGATGTTTAGAAGTCTTCTAAGACATTTGTTCTCAAAATTGTCTAATTTTTTTATCTAAAGCTACCGTTGATTTCCAACTTTCACATCCATACGTTAACACTGGAATCACACAAGAGTTGAAGATTTTAAGTTTTGTGTGTTTGCTGAGTGTCCAGATGTTTGACAGTTTATTGAAGGCACTAAATGCCAGTGCGATTCTAGATGATATTTCTGGTGTTTAGTCCCCTGTAGATGTCATTTTGTCATCAAACCATGTCATCAAACCAACACATAACTGGCGTTGTTAGCCGCTACACGCTGCGGGATTTGCTGAGGAGGGGATCCGAGCACTTATGTACTGAATGGTTCGATGTGCAATGAGGTTGATCTGTCGACTAACTAACACGATCACTAGAGTCGTGGATCAGCTCTGTATTTTTTGTCTCGATTATGCCGTGAGGCCAAGCCATCTATACATTTACCTCTCTGCCTTCTCCTTGTTCTTTCTCCCTAAATCTTGCCAGTTGTGTCACACAATTTTCCAATTTATTTCTTCTCATAACGTGTCCAAAAATTATTTACTGTCTACGCCTAATTTCTCTAATCAGTTTACGGTTTTCATTTGCTTTTTGTAGGACTTGCTCATTAGTTTTTTCTGTCTGTCCATGATATTCTTTGAACTTTTCCTTACAAAAAATATTTTCACTCCCATTATATGTTTTTCAGTTTGTCTGTTCATTGTCCATATTGCATATCCATACAAAAGTGCAGGTTATATGTAACATTTCAACACTCTGTTTCTCGTTGCTATTGAACACTTTTTATACGTCAATATGTTTTCCATCTTGCAAAAGGCTACCTTCGCTGTAGCGTTTATTGTCCTGAACCCTTCAAGGCACCTCCCATCAGATTCTATGATTTCCGAGGTAACTGTACCGGTTCATTTGTTTAAGAATATCCCCATTTACCCGTATAATATATCGTGTTATTTCTTTGTTCCTATAATTGACAATGATTCGATCTTCTTACAATTTAATTCCAAGCTTATTGACTGCAGTCAACACTGTATCATCCGCATATCTAAATGTTATTATTATGTCTCCCAATTGCGATTCCTCCCCTATCTTCTACAATTCTAAACTTGTTTTCACTGTATTGATAAATAGATCTGGAGACATTACACATCCCTGTCACACACCTCTCTTAATATGCTGCTTTTGACCTACTTTATTATCAATCTTTATGGCAGCGTGTTGTGAGTGTTTGTTGGTGTGTGCGTGCGTGCGTGTGTGTGTGTGTGTACGCCAACACACACACACACCAATCCACTTAGATTTTTAGTACTGTATTCCATTAATACACATAGAAAGGAGCAACGAGAATATGTTTCATCATTATCACAATCATTCTTGGGTGCACCCTACATTGCGCTTTGACATTCGCCTACTGTGACCAAATCATTACTGAATCAATCCATTTTATTCTCGTGCGTTGATGTAGGGCCATTTGCTGGCAGTTGATGGTGTTGCATTCTAACGAAATGGCAAAACCATTTGATCTTCTGTCTCTCAGTATATATGGCACAAGGCGTTGATCCAACTGTCTGGTACTCGTGCTCGGATAATTTATTTTGCAAATCTCCCCACGCATCTAATCTCTCAGGTGTTGACTTTCCGTAAGTGTGATTTGGATAATGTCCAAGTTTGAGATTGGTAGCATAGGTAGAACAATAACATTGGTAACATAGCCGGTCTCCCTGGCCAAGGCGTTAACGACATTGTTCTTAATCCTGTATATCCACGTGGGTAAAAACAGCAGCTGCGAGAATCGGCAGCGGTTAGCGCCTCGCTGGTAACTTACGGGGATATGTGATCCGGTCGTTCCGTTCAGAAAGAAATGGCAAACTACTGTACGTAAAACTTGCCTAGTACATCAACAGCAGCTGAAAAATGCTTGTGTTGACTGCAACGTCCTGTAGGGATATGCAACATAAAAAATGCATAGGGTTAGTGTGAATATGCTATTTATCATCTGCCGTTTTGCGGACCTAGATATATTTGGATGTTTCAGTATGGGTGATAGTTGATATATAAGCGCACTTGTTTTTGACATCTGATTTCGATTTGTCTGCCTATTCTGCACTTCCATGATATTTAAATTCTTTAAATTGTTTCAGAGATATGCTATTTTTCTAAATACTTAGTGGACCAGGCGACCTTATAACTTGCATTATTTCAGTTTTGGCTATATTTATATTAATATTGTATCTGCTGCATGTTGAACTCAACCTATTAATTACTATTATAGTACTTGGAGCGCTGCGTGGTCTCGAGGTATGGTGTCCGCCTCGAGTGCTGGAGGTCTCGGGTTCAAGACCCGGTGAGGGCCGGTCTGTTTTCACGTGGGCTTCTAGTAATAACATTTCCCCTGGTCTCTGGGTAGTGAGATCGGACACCCGTGTGTATTGGACTATTGTTGTGCACGTAAAAAAATCCTTTGGCAGTTGGATATCGACAAATAAGGCAAAATTTCCAGTTAAATAACTACCCAAAGTATTTAAGGATCCTCGCCTGTGCTACGGAGTTCGTGCACTGAACTGAGATTCTCCGGACTCAGGCTTGAGTTAGGAATAGAACGGAGCACTCATGGGTCACACCCGTGTGCCGTGATGTTAATCCGTCGACTAAACTATATCTGATGTTTTTTGTTTTCTTTGATGTGTTAAAAAGCGATGGTAATGAAAGCCGACGGTTGTGTCGTGAGTGTTAAGTTTCAACTGTTTATTAAGTGGGTAGCAGGCACTTAGCCATGGCTACATCTTTCAGTCAACCACCTCTGAACACAAAAACATTGACATAATGAATGCAAACATGGGACTACAGCTGAATTTATCGATATACCCCGGGACTGGCTCAACTTTACTTCTACTCCACGACAGTCTGTAGTCTACATATCCCGGGACTCTGTCAGTCGACTTTACTTTACAAGTTTACTTCTGCTCAGCTCAGGTGTTCATTTGTGTAGTGTGTATTTTAAAATTTATTAATTATGATTTATTTACGTATTTAAACAATATGATATATGAACAATACACTTAAATAAACACAAACAAGGTAGCAACTAACTCGGAAAGTGTAAAAACAATACTGGTTATGCATGACTGTATTTCGCCTGACATGTTCCAGTTCAGTTGGTTACTCAATAAACAAACATAGATAGAAGACAGGTGAACGCCAGGTGTATAATATTAATAATATTATTAATAATAATCAATATTGATATTATAGTAAATATTATACTTTGGTGTCAGGTTTGGTTTAGTATTGTTTTTCTTTTTCACCACGACAGGAATATTATGTTTATCATTCGTTTGTTATGTGTTTTGTTTACTAGTATTTATTGGTACTTTGATTCGGTGTCGCTATCGGACATTCGCGGTCAAGATCATGTGACCCGGCGGCCATGTTGCTAGCTCCCGAACTTTGGCCAAATTCCGTATGTGGTCTTTTTTTTTTTTTATTCCGAAAACAGTGCAATTTTGACTGCCTATAATGATTGATTGATTGATTGATTTAGGAACTGACATCACAGCATTCGGGGCATTCCCATAAGCGCTCTGTCCCCATCCTCAAAAGCCAGCAAAGAATTCCAACCGCAATAATACCAGTAGCAATCTGATTAAATGTGCGTCTCGCCTTTCCTTTTAGCGTCGAGCATCGGCCAGATCCCCTCGTCACTCCACGCTGTCGCATTCTTGCCAGACCATGGTGATCCATTTGCTCCTCTGAGGTGTACACATGCTCCCACAAGGCCACAACCACATCTGCATGCTTTGTTTTCATTTACCGGCCATCCCACAGAACTGTGTGACTTACTTATTGACCTGCCCTCGTAACTTTTTCTACCCAGCTATGCACTGCTTTACAGGACAAACATTTGTCAGCATGAACACTGACAACCCACCTTGGTGGGAGACATTTCGCGAATGACGCCGAAGTTGAATGTGAAGTGAAAATGTGGTTTAGAAAACAGAGCATGCAGTTCTATGCAGCCGGTTTTGGACGACTGGTAAAACAATAGGATAAGTGCATCAATGTTGGAGGAAATTATGTTGAGAAATAAAGGGACAATGTATGTATAAAAATAAACTGGTTTCTAGTTGTTATCATGTTTAGTTATTTTTCTACAGCCATTTGTGACTTACTTATTGACTCCCCCCCCATATTAATAATTATCAATATTAGTATTATAGTAAGTAATATACTTTGGTGTCAGGTGTAGTTTAGTATTATTCTTCTTTTTCACCACGACAAATATTATGATTATCATTCGTTATGTGTTTTGTTTACTAGTATTAACTATTACTACCATTATTATTACTATGGTAAATAGTAATTAATATTAATAGCAATACTATGAGACAACATATGTAAAGAAAGAATAATTCTCATTCACATATAAATGGTATATTATTGTTATTTCTGGAACAATGAAAAGAAATGTGGTAAGTAATAGTATGCTTATCTTCTGGCTATTCTATATAATCTGGACTAATTAGACAAACATGTTAATATACAAACGCCGTAACTGACGTATCAACACTCTGTGGGAATATGGTGAGCATCATGCCACCCATCTTTATTTCCCAGTACATTTCCTGATGCCTGTTTTAGGCTAGCTTGATCTGGGAGCCCATGCCCATTAAAATAAAATCTGTCTCACTGGGGATTCAGACACATAACCTCTGGGCCAGCAGGTGAGTGTGTTAGTGTTAGCCAGTGGGCTACTGCAGTACTTCTAATGACTAATGATGATGCACTGACAGCTTATTGGTGGGGATTGGTAGCACTGGCAAATATCAGTAAGTGTCAAGTGTTCTGAGCAGTAAGTGTCAAGTGTTCTGAGCAGTAAGTGTCAAGTGTTCATAGCAGTAAGTGTCAAGTGTTCATAGCAGTAAGTGTCAAGTGTTCTGAGCAGTAAGTGTCAAGTGTTCTGAGCAGTATTGTACATGATGCAAGCAATGCATCCTTTTAAGCTGTGAATTATGTTGCATGTGGAATGGCTATCGTCACTTCAGAGGTTACAGATTGTGAGAATTGTATGGATATTTTGCCCTGGCCATGCAGGTGTACGGGGGAATGAACAGGCTTTTAGGCTAGCAGGGAATACACCTCTTGGTGGTATCTTGCCTATGGACAAGGGGGAGGTGGTCGTGCGCTTGTGGGACCAGGTGAAGAAGGCGAAGGAACAAATTTAGAACCCATATGTGGAAAGAATGAGATTGCGGGGGATTGGCAGGGGTTCTGGAATAATCTCAAAACTGAGAGGGAAGACGAGGAGAACTTTTAATCAGATAGTGGTGAGAATGATTAGTAGTATGACACTTCGCTGGCTGTTGAACGAGGGGACAGCACATATGGGAATGTCCTGAGTGCAGTGATGTTGGTTCTTAACTCAATTCAACTCAATTCAAGCTGTGAATTGTTGTGAACAGTGTTAAACTTGATACAGTCACTGCTCTGTTTAAGCTGTGAATTGTTGTGAATAATGTTAAACATGAAGCAGGCATGTCTTTAAGCTGTGAATTGTGAGAAATGTTAAATATAATGCTGGCAATGTTCCCTTTAAGCTGTGAATTGTTGTGAATAATGTTAAACATAATGCAATCAATGCTCCCTTTAAAATGTGATTTGTTGTGAACAGTGTTAAACATAATGCAATCAATGCTCCCATTGAGCTGTGAATTTTTGTGAACAATGTTAAAATTCATGCAGTCAGTGAGTTCTTTAATCTGTCAATTGTCAGCAAACATAATTTTTGTGATATAATAGCATTAGAACTGTGAACCAGCCTCTATTTTCAACTATTGCCAACAATTTGTTCTGAAATACTTAATCATGTGCCGTGCTAAAACTATGTACTCATCTCATTCCTCTTGTACCTTGCAGTGTCGAGGTGAAGCATAAGCAGCGGGAGAGTGCCAGTTTATGGGCTTCACGTATTGTGATTCCAATGGATTCTGTTATTCCCTTTGTTCCATCGTTTACATGGTCAGTCTCTTCTTCTGATTCTGTTTGGTCTGTACTTCATTGCTTGTTGTGGTATACTGTTAATTGGTAATCTAGTTATATGGCCAAACCATTTAAATTGCTGTTTTCTGATGAAATCTAGCGTTGCTATAACCTCCACTTGAGTCCTGATTTTTTTCATGCCTGATTTTCTCTCTTCTTGATACATTGAGTATTATTCTTAGGAATCTCATTTCTGTCGTGATGTTTCTTTTCTCTTTTTCTGTCATTGTCCAGGTTTGACATTGGTAGCATAGAGTTGGTAGGAAGATTGTGTTGTAGAATGCTTATTAGTGTCTATTGATACGTGTTTGTTCTTTAGTATTGGTGCCATTTGTCCAATGATTTGGTTTGCCTTATTGCATCTATTTTCGATCTCATCTTCTGATTTGCCATTTGATGATATTCAATCAATCAATCAATCATGTGCCATGCTGGAAAGCGTGGGCGGTCATGATTCGCCATTTCACTCGATCACCAGTGTCGTGGATCAGCTCAGTGTTCCTGTCTCGTCCATGCCATGTGGCCAAGCCATCCAGGTATTTTCCTCTTGGTCTTCCTCTTGGTCTGTTCCCTTCGATCTTGCCAGTTGTCACTAAGTTCTCCAATCCATTTCTTCTCATAACATGTCCCAAAATTTTTGACTGTCTACGTCTAATTTCTCTAATCAGTTTAAAATGTTCATTTGTCTCCTGTAGTACTTGGTCATTGGTTTTTCTGTCTGTCCATGGTATTCTTTGCATTTTCCTCAGAAACCACATTTCTGCAGCTATCAGATGCTTTTCAGCTTGACTGCTCATTGTCCAAGTTTCACATCCATACAAAAGAACAGGCTCTATGTATCCCCTCAACACTCTTTTTCTCGTTTCAATTGACATCTTTTTATTGGTCAGAATGTTTTTCATCTTGCTAAAGGCTACTTTCGCCTTGGCGATTCTTGTTCTAATCTCTTCAAGGCATCTCCCATCAGATGTTAGGACTGTTCCAAGATAATTGTACCGATTCACTTGTTGAAGAATATTTCCATTTACTTGTATATTACATTGTGACACTTCTTCCTTCCTAGTGACGACCATAACCTGAGTCTTTTTACAATTTAATTCTAACCTCAGTTGCTCACTGTGTACAACAACCGCATCTACTAATTGTTGCAGGTCCTGCGCATTGTCTGCAATTAATACTGTATCATCTGCATATCTAATGTTATTGATGTTTCGTCCTCCAATGCTGATTCCATTTATATCCTCTACATTTCTGAAAATATTTTCACTGTATAGGGAAAAAAGATCAGGAGACATCACACATCCCTGCCTAACACCTCTCTTAATTGGCTGATACTGTCCCACTTCATTATCAATCCTTATTGCAGCTTGTTGTTTCCAATATATGTTTTTTATAAGTCTAATGTCTTTCCCATCAATTTGTAGATCTGCAAGCATATCCACCATGCTGACATGTCTAACTCTATCAAAAGCCTTTGTATAGTCAATAAAGCAAAGATGTATATCCTTGTTTACTTCTATAGCACGTTCAATAACTGTTCGCAGCATATACACAGCATTTACTGTACCCTTTCCTTCTACAAACCCGCATTGTTCTTTCCCTATTTCAGGTTGTATCTTCTTCCTCACTCTTTGCATGATAATTCTTAGGAAAATCTTTGTGATGTGACTCATTATACTAATTGTTCTATGTTGATCACATTCCAAGGTTCCTGATTTCTTTGGGATTGCAATAAATACAGAGTTACATAATTCAGGAGGTATATCTCCAGTATCATAAAATGTGTTCAGCAGTCTGGTGACTTGCTCTAGTCCAAATTCTTCTAAAGCTTTAATCATTTCTGTTGTGATGTTATCTGCACCGGGGGCCTTGCCAGCTTTCATATGCTTAAGAACATTTCGAACCTCCATCTCCAAAATTGGCGGTCCTTCATTATTAAATCTAATATAATACTGTTCGTCTCTATTATCATCATAAAGGTGTTTCACATAATATGTCCATACATGTAGAATCTGGTCTTTTTCTATTATGATTTTGCCATCTTCAGTTTTTAGACAGCCTGTTGATGTACTTGTTCTTTTATTAGTAAGTTCCTGAATTCTTTTGTGCACTAATTTGGTATTTTGACTGTTGTGTTGGTTTTCAATTTCTAAGCACTTTTCCTCAAGCCATGCTTCTTTTGCCTCCTTACATAATATTCTGACTTGTCTGTGAATTTCTTCATATTTGACAGGATTATTTTTGTTGAGTCTTCTTGTTTCCATGAGGTGTAACATTTCTGCAGTCATCCATTTCTTACGACCCACCTTCTTTAATTTTGGAATAGTTGATATTATAGTTCCTAAATATTTGAAGCTCTTTACTTGTTTCAGGGGGTTTTCTTTTAGATGAATCTTTGTTGATTTGTCTTCTTTGGTTATAGTCATTATGTCTTGTTTTACTGATGCTAATTATCATGTTATGTTCTTTGTACACTTTGTTTAGGCTTTTTATGAGGACTTGTAATTCTGCTTCTGATTTTGCTATTAGTGTTTGGTCGTCCGCAAATAGGAGTTCTATAATGGTGTAATTCGCCTTTGGTTCTTCTTCTGTGTTCTGTTCTTCATGCTGTTTTTGTTTGGCTAGTTTCTTTACATATGCTGTCTATATAGATTATGAACAAAAAGGAGGGACAGGACACAACCTTGTCTTACTCCGAATCTTATGGCGAAGGGTTCTGAATGTACTCTGTTTGTTCTTACTGAACATTCTCTGTTGTATAAACTTCTACATAAGTTTGTTAGGTAACTATGTGCACTGAGGGATACACATGTATCTACAGTGCACAATAGCATAGTTTGGAGGAATCATTGAATGTAGGGGATTATAACTAATGGGCAGAACCTCCTTAGTGGCCTCTTGTGACAAGCATGGTAGATGACAGTGATACTATTCTTTGCTTCTCCTTAAGGTTCCATAACACATGAGGGAATCAACTATTGCCGAGGTTCATATTACGAAGCATATAGATTAGTAGGAGCCTGTCCTACTGCTAGGCGCGTCCACCGGGTGGTGGATAGTGGAGTGGCCTCTAGATGTTTTGTCTAGGGGTTAGCTATAAATATCTTGAATAAGCAGCCATGGACCAACACAAGCGGTGGTCACGGAGAGGAGGCGAGTTAGTTGGGGCAGCTATCTCTATAAAATACTTCAAAACTCTCTGATGTGGCCAAAGGCGGGTAAGAGGTGCCATATATAACCTCTCCTCCCTACTGCCTTGCTGGGTCTGCCTCTTCAGTCAAAGGCTAGTGGAGTCAACCATACACAAACCGACGGAAGGCAAGGGGAAACCAGCACTGTATTTTCTCAAGATAATCATGCTTCGAAACAGCATGAAAATATTTGCGGAAAGAGAGATAGAGGAAGACAGCAGGAGAAGATTCTTGACCGTCTTGTGTCATGGCACGGAAGGGAGTCAACACACGAATTGATCCATTGCGTCGGAGATCGTAATTTGTGGAGAGGCATGATCGCCCACACCAGCCGGCAAGGCACTGGATGATGATTATAGATTAGTAGTGCATTATCGGGGCCCAAAATGGAAGCAAAGAATAGCAGCACTGTAATATACCATACATTGAGGCAGTAACAGCAGCATTCCGGTGGCTAGAGGAGACTACTGCAACACACGTTGTGTTCATTACGGATTCAAAGACTATGCTTAGCAAGGTGGAGAAAGGAATGTTTCGTGTGGAATGGCTCTCGTCGCTTCAGAGGTCAGAGATTGTGAAAATTGTATGGATATTTTCCCCTGGCCATGCGGGAGTACGGGGGAATGAACAGGCTTTTAGGCTAGCAGGGAATACACCTCTTGGTGGTATCTTGCCTATGGACAAGGGGGAGGTGGTCGTGCGCTTGTGGGACCAGGTGGAGAAGGCGGAGGAACAGATTGAGAACCCATATGTGGAAAGAATGAGATTGTGGGGGATCGGCAGGGGTTCTGGAAGAATCTCAAAACTGAGAGGGAAGACCAGGAGAACATTTAATCAGATAGCGGTGGGAACGATTAATAGTATGACTCTTCGCTGGCAAGAAGTAATTGGGGGTTGAGTGATCTCGAGGTATGGTGTCCGCCTTGAGTGCTGGAGGTCCCGGGTTCAAGCCCCGGTGAAAGCCGGAATTTTTTCACGTGGACTTCTAGTAACAAAATTTCCCCTGGTCTCTGGGTAGTGAGATCGGATGCCTGTGTGTATTGTTGCGCATGTAAAAAAATCCCTTGGCAGTTGGAAATCGAAAAAGAGTAGCCAAATGGTGCTGCCTGGGCAAAATTTTGAGTTAAACATCTACCCAAAGTATTTCAGGATCCTGGCCGGTGCTACGGAGTCTATGTACTGAGCTGAGTTTCTCTGGACTCAGGCTTGAGTTAGGAATAGAACAGAGCACTTATGGGTTACACCCGTGTGCCGTGATGTTGATCCGTCGACTAAACTAAACTAAACTAAACTAAACTAAACTAACTAAACTAAGAAGTGACCAGGAGGTTTGGAATGGGACTGGCTACCTCACCTCATAGAACAATGTAGCTGCAGAAGCCATCAGCCATGAACAAGTCTACAAAGCACTTAGCATGAGTTGTTTAAGGGCCTATGCTCTGTTGTGAAATGAAAGGCCGAAGAGGAGGAAGACAAAGAAGTGTAGACTACAGGATTAATAAGCCTTTACAGTAATAATACTCTAACATATGTTACATACAAACCAGGACGTCTACATTATGCAGATGACACAGTATTGTCAGCTGAAAACACAAAAGATCTGCAACATCTGTTTTATTTGGTAGTTATTGGCAGTGCATATCAAAGGCTTTCCTTGAATGTGATGAAAATAGAAACACTGGGTATATTGAAGGAAAAAAAAAATGATACCAAATGTGATATTACAACATAAGTAAATAAATTCAAATACAGTATCTAGGAGCATCCATAACATTGGTTGGAAAATGTGTGATAGAGATTAATAGGAGAATAGGCTAAGCAAAAGTGGCATTTCAGAAAAGGAAAAGTATTTGACTAATAAAGAACTTTCATTAACTGATTCATAGCCAAACTAAAAGTAGGTTTTAACCAAAGTGGTATACAATAAAATTAACAAGTATTGTGATGTAAATTTCCGTTCACTGAGCATTGAATTTGGGGAAGATACCAAGAAACAAAACAAATAACACGATGATCCTGGTATAGTGATATATCATCCTTCTGTCCAAATAGGTGATCACATTTGGCGATATATTATCCTTCAGCATCGAATCGGTTAAATGTCAGAAAAAAGGTAATGAAATATTATATAAAACCTGTTCTATAGATTGACTGTGAATCTTAGAATGCGAACAAATGAATTGAGAAGCAACGGAGATGTGGTTTCTGAGACAAATATTGCACATATTTTGGATTGCCAGAGTAATTAACAATGGGTGCCTCATCATCATCATCAAGTGTCCTGACAGCTGGCGTAGGTGTTCATGGCTCTCCATAGATCTCGGTTTTTGGTGTTCTGGATAAACTCTGCTGATGATATTCCTCCATGCCACTGTCTCAATCCATCCAGCATCATTTCTCTTGATCGGCCTCTTCCCCTCGATCTTTCTAGTTGTCAAGATATTCTCCAACGCCTCTCTTCTCATCACATAATCAAAGAAAGCTGTTTGTCTCTTTCTTATTGTTGTATATAGTGTTCTAGTTTCATTAGCCTGTTTCAGGCAATCATTGTTAGTTACTCTGGCAGTATGAGTGCCTTGAAGAGGCAAATGAAAGTAGAACATTATATACAAGTAGTAGAAACGAGATCTACAGAAAATATGCCAGGGATCCTGGTTCTTCTTCTTCTCTTCTTCTTCAGCGTTCCGAGCCATTGAGGTTCTTTGCTGCAGATACAATCCGTCTCCATTCGTCTCTCTGGTTGACCTTCTCTTGCCAGTCATTGATTCCAAGTGCTTGTAGGTCTGTATATATATTATCTCTCCACCGTCTTCTTGGTCTACCTCGGGGTCTACGGTCATTTATTTCCTGAGTGTAAGCGAGTTTTGTTTCCCTATTATCTTCCATTCTTTCTATATGCCCCAGCCATTGTAGTCTATTAGCCTTCATGATACCAGTGATTAGCGGGGACTTAAACAGATCCTGGATGAGGAATCCTGGTTGGTGGACATAATATAAATAACTTACGTTGTGCTCATGACACCGTCATGATAGTAACAAGTCAGAACGATCTACGGGAAATGGTAGATACAGTGGTTGTAGAAAGTGAAAGAATGGGCCTTAGTTTGAATAATAGAAAGATAGAAGTTATAGTGATATATAAAAGACACAGATTGTGCCTAAGCATGCAATTAAAGTACAGGATGTTATTTTGGGGCAAGTGCAGAAATTCAGATATCTAGGCACACGGATAACATCAGATGGAAGATGCATCACTGAGATAAAGAACAGAATAGGACAAGCAAAAACTGCATTCTATCAAATGAAGAACATTTTGTGCAATAAGTCATTGTCCTTGACAGTTAGAAAAAGAGTTTTTGCATGTTACGTAGAACCAGTTTTAACATACGGCTGTGAGTCCTGGACAATTAGTAAACAGTCAAAAAAAATTCCTGGAAGCCTTGGAGATGTGGTTTTATAGAAGAATGCTGAAAATTAATTAGACAGCCGAAATGAGCAATCAGGATGCTTTAAGGGAAGCTGAGTCGCAAAGACAACTTATTACAAACGTAAAAAAAAGTAGTCATAATTTTTAGGCCACATTATGAGAAGACAAAAACTGGAACATATTTTGACAACCAGAAAGAGAGATAGAGGAAGACAGCGTGAGAAGATTCTTGACAGTCTGGTGTCATGGCATGGAAGGGAGTCAACACACGAACTGATCCATGATGTCAGATATCATAATTTGTGGAGAGGCATGATTGCCCATGCCAGCCGGCAAGGCTCTGGATGATGATTAGAAAGAGACATGTTCCATTATTTGGTGGAATTCTCTAAATGAACACATATGTCCATTGCCATTTTCGTGAATGGATGGTGGCTTGAGTCTGGAATTATAGGTACTCAACTAGAAGAACTCTTGATCACCTCTTAGCAATAAGTTTGTTTACGATGTGTGTCTGGATATTTTTGAAGCCACGTTTCTTTTAAGAATCATGGATAAGTTGCCATCTTCAGATGTTGTTTTGTTTTATATCCATATTAATTCATTGTGAAGATCTCTTGATCCCTTCTTACCAGTGAGAATTTTGGTTGTGATGTGTGTCCGGATATAAGCTGAAGTCAGTTCTCTTTAAAAAATCACAAATTGGGTGGCAAAAAAGGGATACTCCCTATCAAAGGAGAAGTAAGGCACCACCTTCACTCTGCAACATGACACACTTGAGCAAGGAGGAGTATTCATATTGAGTAATTCGAAAAATATTAAGTAATTCTATTTTTCATCCATATTTGGCAATTCTGTTTTTCATCCATATTTTGCTTGGAACTTCTTTAATTGTCAATTTACCTTCTGGTTTTGCCACATGTTGTTTTTATCAAAATGTCAATGACATTGGTTGTTTTTTCTTCTGGCTACATATATAAAAATATTGATTATATAGAGAAACTAAATCATATTAGTGCACATTTGAGAAACGCTCAGAGTAATCCAGCGCAGACTCACAAATAATTGTAGCGTGAATTAGTTAATTTCTGTCTCGATCTTCAAATGGTAGAAGGGCTTGCATGATGCCAATGACTCAAGAGCTAGGCCGACTGTAGCATGGTTATTGGTGGGGTTTCCCATGTTGAATGTTGAACAGTTCAAGGCACGGGGACTAGAGAAGTGAGACACAAACCTACTGCAATGTAGGTAGACTGGGGACAGTCAACGGTTAGGAAGAGCAGATCTGAAAAGATAATAGTTGAAATTGGATGTACAGATCCATGGGCTTAAGGAAACTGTAATGTAGCTTGCTTTATGTAGATGTTAGGATGATGATTTGATGGTGATGTTAGGATGATGATTTGATGGTGATGTTATGATGATGTTATGATGACATGATGATGGTGTTACGATAGTGTTATGATGATGCTATGATGATGTTATGATGGTGTTATCATGATATGATGGTGTTATGATGGCATTATGATGATGTTATGATGGCATTATGATGATGTTATGATGGCTTAATGTTTAAATTTATTTGTGAACTTTGTTTTTCTGTAGGTCAAGTCGGCACTACCAGATTATGACACAGAGTTCACCATGTCGAGAGGAAGAGCTGTTGTTTAAGAAGCGAGGTCAAGTGCTGCATGTGATTCTGAACAGACCGAATGTCCTTAATGCCTTGAATTTGTCTATGGTCAGAAACTTAACTGCAAAGTTGAAAGTAAGAATGTGTACTTTTACTTCCCATATTTTATATCTTTTTGTTATATCAGGGGCAGAGTAGAAATGTGTCCGAGATTTGTTGTTGATTGTGTTATGTGTACGGTGATAACGTTATGAGTGACAGTTCTGTTAGGGATTGGTGCAGCAAATTCCGAGATGGGCAAAAAAATGTGCATGATGAGGGTGGACAAGGACATGTGACAGATGAGCTCATTCAAAAAGTCGACCAAGTCGTGGAAAAGCGCCGTTTCATAATTTCAGATCTTTCTTCAGAATGTCCAAAAATTTCTAGGACTAGTCTGTTTCGAATTGTTAAGAATGGTTAGGTTACCACAAATTCTGTTCACGATGGGTACCAAAGCAACTGACTGACGTTCACAAAGCTCAAAGTACCCTGGCGGCGCTGTTCCTTGACAAGGGGTTACAAAAACTCTTGGCGCGGTATGACAAGTGCCTGAATTTAGGTGGTGATTATGTGGAGAAGTAATGCAGTGATGTATGTAACTTTTGCATGTATTTAGATGTTATTGTCAATCTGGACACAATAGATTATGCAACCACATGTATACACAATTCAAGATTGGTGAATCAGCCATGTGCACATGTGGTTTGGTGTCACAGACAGCAGAGCACATGCTCCAAGACTGCCCAAAATATAACATATCTAGGCAAACCTTCTGGCCTAGAGAGACAACAGTGGAAGATAAACTCTATGGACCGTTGAGTGAACTAAAAAAGACAGTTAAATTCATACAAGAGACAACATTGCAGTTATAGACATATTTCAAGCGAACGAAAGATGAAGAATTATTAATCTTTTCATATTTTTACCAGCCAATAGCGGTTGATTTTGGAATAACCCTTGTATTACAGGAATGTGTGCAAGATCCAAGATCTGAGACTTGAGATTACCTGAGATGGTAAACCATGACCACCCAGGCATATTGGCATAGTGCATGATGCTGATGATAAATATGGTGACAGTGTTAACCTTGTATTACAGGAATGTGTGCAAGATCCCAGGACATCTGTGATAACACTGAGGGGCGCTGGGGAGAAAGCATTCTGTGCGGGAGGAGATTTGAAGGGTATGTATTTCAGTTCTACATTTGATGTTTTATTGTTAATGTATATAGCATGCATCCATACGACAAGGGCTGAATGTTGAAGATGGTTGACTACTAAAGACGATAAAACAAAGAAAATTTACATATTTTGGTCGCTTGAAACATGAAAGTTTGGAGAGAACAATCATGGAGGGGTATATGCCTAAGAAGAGAAGAGAGGAAGAGGAAGGCCAAAGAGAAGATGGGTGCAGGATGTGGCAGATGATCTCCAGATGGGTATATCAGATGCGGGGCATCTTGCTTATGACAGAGAATTTTTCCGGAAGGTTGTTATGGGAGCGTAGTTCTGCAAAGGACATGCTACTGATTGAATAAATGAATGGATGTGGTATATTGAGGAGTGGCTGGCCAAGTGGCTAGAATACTGGGTTCTCATTTGGGAGACCCGATTTCAAATCCTCTGTAAGGTGCGGGTGTTTTTGGTCTTTCGGGGGGTAAAAAACAAACTCTAAATAACCTTCATAGTTTGTGGCGACTGCACTAGCCAGACGGCCTTAATTCCTCAGGCTCAAGACTCCCCTGTCCTACACTGCAAGGTATTATATTTCAGTAGATGACAATATATAGAGTTTCTTAAGATACTACTGAAATGTTACATTGAACCTGGTCAGTTGTACGGTAATGAATTATGGAATTTGAATGAACAAATTAGGAAGATAGCACTGACATTTTCATTGAACCTGTTCAATGGGGGTTCGTGGCGAAAGTTGGTGGGCGGTGTTTGGTGCAGGAGAGCCAGGCATATGATACCACAAGACCAAACTGAGAATGGAGGTGGAGGAAGTTGTGATGGTATTCCTTTAGCTGGAGAACAAACAGCACACACATGTCGTGATTGTAACGGACTCTTCTTCTTCTTCTTCTTTGCGATCATCCGGAGTGTTTTTTCAGATGTGATTGCGGTGTGTCTGTTATGAGCCCTTGGGCCGAAACCCGTAGGCCAACACAACCGGCTTCAGCGTGCTTTTTTGACCAGGTAGCATTCCTGGGAGACTCTCACTGTTTGCGGTACCGTCCACAACCCAGCTGGCCAAGTTGGAACGGGTGAAGACAACGGTCGTCCCTCAAAGGAAGGCAGGGACAGTCCATGGCATTTTCCGCCATCCAGGGTGGCTTCCATAATTGCAGGGCCGGCACATAGCGCCCTGGTCCTGGGCTTACCGAGGGAATCGTCACGTCCTGCTCATGGCTGCTTTAATTCCTCACTTCAATATATTGGGCATTTCGTTCGCCCCGGGCCGATCCCGCACAGACCAAACTGGTCTGCAGTCAATATCCACTCAGCGAGTTTTTCGGACATGGGCTTGTTGTTGTGTCCATCACAGCTGTTCCAGACACGTTGGACATTTGGAAACTACCTAGTCAGAGCTGTTCCGAACAAGAGCGGCATTCAGAGACTAGGTACCTGTTCCTAGCACGAGGGAAGACTAGTTAGAGCTTTTCCGGTCACGAAAGACATTTCACTCGGACGTAATTGCGTAGTGCCATTTTTATTTTGCCGCCCGTAGGCTGGCACTTCCGGCTTCAGCGGGCATTTTTGATGAGGTTAGCCTTCTTATTTCCACACAGCAAGCTTTTGCTTCGGGCTGCCACGTAATGGATTCGCAAGACAGGCATTCCATTTCGTGTCAACGAGACAATTTTCCACCTTTGACTACACTCACTCCTAAAGTACGGTTACAGACTTTCTACGGAACGTGTGACCGAGGTGTTTTTCCACCTTTTTTACTCGCTCACGAGGTAGGCTACATGTGCTGCCGGCTCAGCACCTTACCTCCGTGCGTCTGTGGGCGAGTAACGGTCAGGCCCTCTCATCCGGGGATACCTCATATCCCCCAGCTAAGAGCCATCGAACGTGTATCTGCGCCAAGCATGTAGCGTGCTCAGCACCTCACCTCAATTTTGATGTATGTTTGTGTCGGCCAGGCTCTCACTTCCGAGGGTTTATGGCTTAGAGACGTTCAGCCATACACCTCGGATGGGAGCCTTAGAGGTTGTGTCCGGACTGAGATTATTGGCATCGTTTGCCTGATTTTGACTGTTATCCTCAGTCTACCTGCAGAGCAGCAGGTTATGTCTCTCTTAGTCTGGTCCCTATCCCAAGAGCTGTCCAATATGTAGTTAATATCCATCGGAACAGCGCTTGGGGTCAGAGGGACACTCAAGCTCCCCCACCATGGCAAGGTGGAGACATATCGGGGGAGGTAACGGACTCACAAAGTATGATGATAAGGGTGAAGACAGGCAAGCCTTGGGGAGAGTGGTAGGCTTCCATTCAACAATTAAAAATAGAGAGCATCTGTTGGATTTTTTCTCCAGAACATGCTGGTGTGGTGGGAAACGAGCAGGCGGACAGATTGGCTGGGTCTGCACCACTTGGTAGGGTATTGGTGCATGATCAGACAGATGTGGTCTGGGACTTTGGGATCATGTGTATAGTGCAGAAGAACAGATAGATCACGATAGAGAGAATGGTGCTGCAGGGAGTGACCAGAGGATCTGACCGACACTTAGGACTCTGAGGCAAGGCTAGACAGATAACATAGTCTGCTACCGGTGCCATTAGTATTGGGACTCTTCACTGGCTGTTGCAGATGAGGACGGAGCACATATTGGAATGTCCCAAATGTTAGGATGCTGGTTCATGACTCAACTTGATCGCAGTGAGCCTACACTAACTCATTCTTGTCACAATATAGCCACCCAAAGAAGAAGCAGCAGCAGTCAGCCTGTCTATAGCTTACTATACAAACAAATTTGTGTGTATTGATGACTAGGCGTTACTGTTTCTTTTCTTATTTCTCAATTGTCACAGCACTCACATATTCCGTACAAGAGGGAAGCAACTACGGGCATGATTTTTTCCTTGAAGAATTTACTCTGAATTATATGATTGGTGAGTGATGAATTATTATGGCTGCTCATATGTGTGCTCATATTTTTCATATAGAAGAAGCCCAAAGAAGCAGCAGCAGCAGTCAGCCTGTCTTTTGCTTACTATACAAACAAATTTGTGTGTATTAATGACTAGGCGTTACTGTTTCTTTTCTTATTTCTCAATTGTCACAGCACTCACATATTCCGTACAAGAGGGAAGCAACTACGGGCATGATTTTTTCCTTGAAGTATTTACTCTGAATTATATGATTGGTGAGTGATGGATTATTATGGCTGCTCATGTGTGTGCTCATATTTTTCATATAAAACGCAAAACACCTTGAGGTGTATTGGGCATCATGCCAGCCATCTTTATTTTCTAGAACATTTCCTGATACTCATTTAAGGCTGGGCTGATCTGAGGTCAGATTTTATGAATTCTGCCTTGGTGAGGATTTGAACACAGGACCACCAGCCAGTAGGCGAGCATGATAGTCATTGGGCCACTGTAGCTGCATGTTTTTCATACGGGAGGACTTAAATTTATATTTGTAAGCACTTTTAAAAAAGGTATTTCATTTGGCAGATTCTGTTCTTCTGCAGATTTAATTATGAGGGTAAGGGACAGGTAACTTTCATAAATTGATTTTGATCTCTGAATGTATTAGTTATATATTTCCAACTTACCATCAATCCTTTCATTCCTTTCTTTCTTCGCTTACTCCTTCCTGCCTGTATGACAAATACATTTCTTCCTTCCTGCCTGTATGGCTAGTAGATTTCTTCTTTCCTACCTGTATGTTTAATACAATTCTTCCTTGTCTGTATGACTAATACATTTCTTCCTTCCTGCCTGTATGTTTAATACAATTCTTCCTTGTCTGTATGACTGTCAGAAGTCGGGGTGCCCCACCGGCTAGATGAATGTATTATTCACTGGCGAGCAACCCCAGATAGTCAGAAACTGACTAGGGACAAAATCTATATGGCTGAACTACAGATTAAGCCCTTGAATATCCAACGTACAGTTCCTAGTGGCTCGTTACAAAATTGAAATGAACTGTGCTGAATATTCGCCAAGGATGGGAAGGAGAAGGTTAGTTAGAATAGATTTTTACGTCTGAATTAAAGTGTAAAGACAACTATTCCAGTACAGGTTTTTCTCCTTGACTGCTCCCTTCCTTGGTGTGTAAGTGAACCCCCACCAATGTACACACACAACACGTATGCACAATTGGAATTAAAATATAACGACAGAACTATGAGTTACAATACTACAACATTTATTTGCTAATCATAACAATAGACATCGGAGGATTGTCAATATGAGGATGATAAAATCATATAACATATTGTGATGAGAAACATTCCGTAACTTTACTTGTTACTTCATCTATCTGGAACTGTGGTCCAGATCCCCACTCTCCAGTAGACTCAAAAAAGAACAGCTTGCCGGTATTCTAACGTCTGCCAGTCCTGGCTCTACCTAGTCATAACTCGTTCTTGAGATCTATAACATAGGTGCTCCTTGTGAGAGCTTGAAAGAAAGTCAAGAATGTGTTATATCAGTTCTACATCAGCGCAATCCTAATTAAAACATATCATAACACAAACATATACAATGACCAGTCTGGCCAAGTTTATCTTCCAGCTCTACTGTGTTCACCATCCTCCTTCTCCCTACTGTCTTTAGTCTGGGATGGGCTTTTCAATTGTCTCACACGCCTGTAATGATTACATTTCTGCCGCCCCATGTTCATGTCGCTAATACAGAAATTCTGTGTCGTACAGCCGCTCCGTCCAATGTTAGTTTAGCAGCTCACAGGGTCGGTAAGGGTATTATAACAATGCCTGATCATCCGGGCTTGCAAGCCGTGACTAGTAGCTGTGCCAGGTTTCCATGCATTACCGTGGATGCACGCCCACAATACACTGAGAAAGTTTAGCACCATATACCAATTGTGGGTAAGGTCTGTACCATTACACCTCTGCTTCCAACACAATCATTGGCCAATGTGCCAATGCGCAGACAATAGCATAACACTTCATATTGGTAGGTTTGCATATGACAAATCAATATATCAAACATCCAATACACATAAACATATTGATTAAACTAGACATATTATGATACTTTAACATCATAGCATAATGCACTAGTTAGTTTATGAAATTACACATACATACATCCAACATATCCGTAAACATTATATTAATTCAAGATGGACATCTAATTATACTCAACATAATAGCATCAGGCATTATTAATGAGTACTAATATTGTATAGCTACAAAATGAGATATACAACAAGTCTAATTGAAGTTACCACACAGACCAGCTATATTTGCTGAGCTGCCCGGTTTAATCACACTTAGTTACTGCTGTTGTAAGAATTAAATAAATAGTCAGTTGACTATATTCTGTACAACAAATGCACACACCAAAAGGCAACTAGGATAGTGTACAAAGAAATGACAAGCATCTACCAAGACACCTAAAAGTCTACCCAGACAAGATCTGTCTCACATAAGGCTCTATTTCTCAGAAGAATAACACTTTAAAGCAATATGATATTGAACGCAGAACTTAGAAAAAACACTCAAGTAATCTATGACAATGATAGTTCTTGCAATAACCTAGATCAGATATAGACTGGAATTCAGTACATACACCTAAAATACTTAGTTACTAAGAAATCTACATTTACTCTCTCTTCTCACCTGTTCTGAAGTCAAACTTAATCTAACATAAAACAGGCTAGGGACCCTTATTTAAGCTGAGTCTAGCAGACAGTGTCTGAGACACTATTATCTCTTTGGCATTCCCGTCATAAATTCTTCTTATCTCCTCCTGACAGTGATTGCAATTAACTCCAAGTCTGTCCAGTCATAAAAATTCTTTTAACCACTAACCCTCACCATAGTGTCACACCTGGATGGTTTTGCGTTGCCGGCCCCAGATCAGTTTCACAGTCTTATCAGTGATTTCACACCTTGCAGAGTCTGCCAGTCCGAGTGGACGGGGCTTGTGTACCGCCCTGGGGCCATTATCTCTCCCTGTGTCAATGTTGTTCACGCCTGGGTGGTTTTATTTCACTCACTGGCCCAGTTCATTGTTGATTCAGTCTGGGTCTACCTGGGCAAGAAGGTGCCAATGCGTCTGTGTGGTGTCATAGCCCGTCTGGGTCAGCAGTTTTCTAAGGGGTAGACTAATTTAAATTATCTAGTTGTGTCCGTCTCAAGTATCCCATTTTACTTGCCATCTGCAAGCTTACGTCATGGCTAGAGGCTTTTTGTGAATAATCTTACCTCACGACTAGATAGCCGTGGAGTAGCGTGATTAATTCATTCTTTCTCAGTTTGGTCTCTCAAATTTGGAGACCGAGAAAAATATTCTGGGATGTCAAGGCGGCCAATTCGTGACAGAGCTTTCCCCTTAAAAAAAAAGTTTCTGCCAGAAATCTTTTGTCAAAGCACGCCGTACATCCCAGAATAATGCCTAAGCACTCTCCGTTCTGTATCTGCCTAAAGGTTTCCAATATTCCTTGTGGCAATGGGTTGTCCTGCATAAAGACGTCCCATTTCCATAACCCAAAGATACTCTGGATAGATCCTTGTACCTGGTTTTCGGCCGGGATTCCATGCAATAGCTTGGTAAAATCCGGTAATTGGCAGAAGGTTGTAATTTTACCCCTCTGGGAAAGATCACAATCAACGGGATTCTTCTACGCCTCTGGGCAGCAATTGTTTTACACCATTCACTCACGTGATTTACTCCTTTCAGCCGAGGATGTACCCGTAGTGAGGTCTTGCATAAGCTGGCCACAGCAAAGCTTGGCTCCGTGATTTTCCTCCATCCATTATAGATCCTCAACTGATCCATCAATAACTTCCTTTTGAAAGGAATAATGTTACACATCATGGTCCCATGATATAAATTCAACTGGCGCTTTCCTCCTTCAAAGTTGGGCGTAACAATCTTCCCTCCTCGGTGTCGCGGTTTCTTCCCCTGATAATCAGTTAACGGGCGGAGTTTCTCTGCATTAGAGTTTCGTGTGAAAACCGTGCTAGAAATTGGAAATTTAGTGTGCCAAGTTGTCCAGCCTTGAGAAATAACATAGTTACTCCAGGGCGATAAAGTGGTGTTACTTTTGAATAAAGTATCCACAAATAGCTGATCTACTCCTATCAAATCGACCTGACTGAAGGGTAGATTGAGGCCTAAGAGTGTTGATTCCAAACCACTCTTGACTTCTGTTACTTCAGGTCCCTGTTGCTGGAATTCCCTGATAACTTCAGCTAATGAGATGAAAGGCGTTTCTTCCTCCATCTTGTGCAAAGAATTTTCTTCTTTAGCAACTACAGACAATGTTGTCTGCACAATATCAGAGTCCATATTCTGGCTCCTAACAATTCCCGGTGTTTCCTGAGTCTCCGAACTGGTATGCTCCGAGATAACAACTGGAAATGTTTCCTGGTCTGGATGTTCCTCTCTGGTCGTGCTTTCATGGGCTAAGTCTAGTTGAGGTAAATCCTGTGATGGGCTGGTGTCTACACAATCCATCACAATACGTAAATCATTTGAACTGATGTCTAGTGTCTTTTCCTGAGCTGCAGCCTCAAAGATCACAAAGGATTCCGGGTCATCCTTCATCCCACTGTCAGTCAAATTTAATCCCACTTCTTCCTCGTCTGGGCTGAAGGGAATAATAAAGTCGGTTACCTTTTGATCTCCGACCTCCTTAAAAGATGTCCTCAGGTCATCTTCCTCTTGAGTTTCACCTCTCGTTGAAGTAAAATGAGATTCCTGGGAGTCTTGTACTGGCGGACCAGTTAAACCACTAATCTTGTGGCCCAAACAGTTGTCCTCTAGGTAACTGTTACTAGGTAAATTATCTGAACTGATAATTAGTGACTCTTCCCGCGTTGCAGCAGTGAAATTCACCTGGGATTCTGTTCCTTCCTTCCTCCCTATTTCAGTCAGATGTAATTCCACTTCGTGATTCTGTGACCAGAAGGGAATGTGAGAATCGGCTAGGTCTCCGCCTGCGACCTCATTAAAGGTTGTCTTCAGTTCCTCTTTCTCTCGAGATTCATTTCTCATAGAAGTCAAGTGGTTTTCCTGAAGGTCCTGTACTGTTAAACCACCATTGCCGTGGTACAAACAGTTATCACGTTTGTGACTGTTTGAAGTGCCCTTGGCACGTTTCTTCTTCCCTCTTTTCCGTTTAGGACTGGGTCGAATGAGAACCTGTAGTTCCCGGTCCACTACCTCTGATTCCGCGGTGGTTGGCAAAGATGTCCCTTCCTTCCTGGTTGGGTGAGCATCCATATTTCCTACCTTATGTTCCGCTAGAACGGTTAGCTTCTCTGCATTGACTACTTCCATATGCTGTTTATTAATCTCTGCTTCTTCAGTTTTGCTACGCTCTTGTGCTCCAAAGAACTCATCATTTTCTTTAAACATAATTTCTTCTTCTTGGTCCCACCATTCTAACTCAGCTATGATATACATTTCTAGTTGCTCCCCCTTTAAGCCTTTTCTGATGCCCCACCCTTTCGCGGACTCTGAGAAATCTGCGCGCGCCTTCATGTCCTCTTCGGGATTCCGGTAACGTAAGGCCATAATTGCTAATGACTCTATTCCGGTAAGCTCCTATGTATATATCAAAAATCAGATCTAAGCTAGAAAGACAAGAGTTAACTACTGCCAGTCTACGCTATCCAATGTGTATAGTTTAGCCTCAGCAGTGAAAGACAACTGAAAATAATATTCAAGTAGTACCTGGCGACAGCAGTGAAGTAAGTGTGAGAGATATACTACACAGTAATCAACAATAATATTTACCTAAATAAACATTAAAATGCACTGCATACATGTCAAAATGAACATGGCATATATTAGCATAAAATTGTGAATCAGTCAAGCAGTTAAATCATCAAACACATCAATGTAAATATGATTAAAGTGTTCAATTATCCATAAATGATTAATGGTAACACTAAATGATAGATGATGGTAGTTTTCTCATAAGTTCTTATCTGTTATACTTTTGAAAAGTTATATCTCTACTCTGTAACTTCCTCAACTAAAATTAGCTACATCTGATGATAGTCTATTTTGATGACTGAAGATACAAGAGTTAACTTTGAAAAATCGTTTGTCTAGGGTCTAGTAGAATCACTATGATTACTAGAATCCTGGTTCAGGATCGCGGACTGGACCCCAAATCTGTCAGAAGTCGGGGTGCCCCACCGGCTAGATGAATGTATTATTCACTGGCGAGCAACCCCAGATAGTCAGAAACTGACTAGGGACAAAATCTATATGGCTGAACTACAGATTAAGCCCTTGAATATCCAACGTACAGTTCCTAGTGGCTCGTTACAAAATTGAAATGAACTGTGCTGAATATTCGCCAAGGATGGGAAGGAGAAGGTTAGTTAGAATAGATTTTTACGTCTGAATTAAAGTGTAAAGACAACTATTCCAGTACAGGTTTTTCTCCCTGACTGCTCCCTTCCTTGGTGTGTAAGTGAACCCCCACCAATGTACACACACAACACGTATGCACAATTGGAATTAAAATATAACGACAGAACTATGAGTTACAATACTACAACATTTATTTGCTAATCATAACAATAGACATCGGAGGATTGTCAATATGAGGATGATAAAATCATATAACATATTGTGATGAGAAACATTCCGTAACTTTACTTGTTACTTCATCTATCTGGAACTGTGGTCCAGATCCCCACTCTCCAGTAGACTCAAAAAAGAACAGCTTGCCGGTATTCTAACGTCTGCCAGTCCTGGCTCTACCTAGTCATAACTCGTTCTTGAGATCTATAACATAGGTGCTCCTTGTGAGAGCTTGAAAGAAAGTCAAGAATGTGTTATATCAGTTCTACATCAGCGCAATCCTAATTAAAACATATCATAACACAAACATATACAATGACCAGTCTGGCCAAGTTTATCTTCCAGCTCTACTGTGTTCACCATCCTCCTTCTCCCTACTGTCTTTAGTCTGGGACGGGCTTTTCAATTGTCTCACACGCCTGTAATGATTACATTTCTGCCGCCCCATGTTCATGTCGCTAATACAGAAATTCTGTGTCGTACAGCCGCTCCGTCCAATGTTAGTTTAGCAGCTCACAGGGTCGGTAAGGGTATTATAACAATGCCTGATCATCCGGGCTTGCAAGCCGTGACTAGTAGCTGTGCCAGGTTTCCATGCATTACCGTGGACGCACGCCCACAATACACTGAGAAAGTTTAGCACCATATACCAATTGTGGGTAAGGTCTGTACCATTACACCTCTGCTTCCAACACAATCATTGGCCAATGTGCCAATGCGCAGACAATAGCATAACACTTCATATTGGTAGGTTTGCATATGACAAATCAATATATCAAACATCCAATACACATAAACATATTGATTAAACTAGACATATTATGATACTTTAACATCATAGCATAATGCACTAGTTAGTTTATGAAATTACACATACATACATCCAACATATCCGTAAACATTATATTACTTCAAGATGGACATCTAATTATACTCAACATAATAGCATCAGGCATTATTAATGAGTACTAATATTGTATAGCTACAAAATGAGATATACAACAGGTCTAATTGAAGTTACCACACAGACCAGCTATATTTGCTGAGCTGCCCGGTTTAATCACACTTAGTTACTGCTGTTGTAAGAATTAAATAAATAGTCAGTTGACTATATTCTGTACAACAAATGCACACACCAAAAGGCAACTAGGATAGTGTACAAAGAAATGACAAGCATCTACCAAGACACCTAAAAGTCTACCCAGACAAGATCTGTCTCACATAAGGCTCTATTTCTCAGAAGAATAACACTTTAAAGCAATATGATATTGAACGCAGAACTTAGAAAGAACACTCAAGTAATCTATGACAATGATAGTTCTTGCAATAACCTAGATCAGATATAGACTGGAATTCAGTACATACACCTAAAATACTTAGTTACTAAGAAATCTACATTTACTCTCTCTTCTCACCTGTTCTGAAGTCAAACTTAATCTAACATAAAACAGGCTAGGGACCCTTATTTAAGCTGAGTCTAGCAGACAGTGTCTGAGACACCATTATCTCTTTGGCATTCCCGTCATAAATTCTTCTTATCTCCTCCTGACAGTGATTGCAATTAACTCCAAGTCTGTCCAGTCATAAAAATTCTTTTAACCACTAACCCTCACCATAGTGTCACACCTGGATGGTTTTGCGTTGCCAGCCCCAGATCAGTTTCACAGTCTTATCAGTGATTTCACACCTTGCAGAGTCTGCCAGTCCGAGTGGACGGGGCTTGTGTACCGCCCTGGGGCCATTATCTCTCCCTGTGTCAATGTTGTTCACGCCTGGGTGGTTTTATTTCACTCACTGGCCCAGTTCATTGTTGATTCAGTCTGGGTCTACCTGGGCAAGAAGGTGCCAATGCGTCTGTGTGGTGTCATAGCCCGTCTGGGTCAGCAGTTTTCTAAGGGGTAGACTAATTTAAATTATCTAGTTGTGTCCGTCTCAAGTATCCCATTTTACTTGCCATCTGCAAGCTTACGTCATGGCTAGAGGCTTTTTGTGAATAATCTTACCTCACGACTAGATAGCCGTGGAGTAGCGTGATTAATTCATTCTTTCTCAGTTTGGTCTCTCAAATTTGGAGACCGAGAAAAATATTCTGGGATGTCAAGGCGGCCAATTCGTGACAATGACTAATATATTTCTTCCTTCCTGCCTGTATGTTTAATACAATTCTTCCTTGTTGTCTGTATGACTAGTGCATTTCTTTCTTGTTGTCTATATGACTAACACATTTCTTTCTTCCTGCCTTTATGACAAATACATTTGTTCCTTCCTGCCTGTATGGCTAGTATATTTCCTCCTTCCTGCCTGTATGGTTAATACAATTCTTCCTTGTCTTTATGACTATTACATTTCATCCTTGTTGTCTGCATGACTAGTACATTTCTTTCTTCCTGCCTGTATGTCTAATACATTTCTTCCTTCCTGCCTGTATGTTTAATACAATTCTTCCTTGTTGTCTGTATGACTAATACATTTCATCCTTGTTGTCTGTATGACTAGTACATTTCTTCCTTTCTGCCTTTATGACCTGTACATTTCTTCCTTCCTGCCTGTATGACTAATACATTTCTTCCTTCCAGCCTGTATGACCAATATATTTCTTCCTTCCTGCCTGTATGTTTAATACAATTCTTCCTTGTTGTCTGTATCACTAATACATTTCTTCCTTGTTGTCTGTATGACTAGTACATTTATACCTTCCTGCCTGTATGGCTAATACATTTCTTCCTTGTTGTCTGTGTGACTACTTCATTTCTTCCTTCCTGCCTGTATGACTAATAAATTTCTCCTTCCTTTCTTCTAGTGTACTTGCTTTACTTCCTTTGTTGATGCTTGCCATCTTTCCTTCTTGTTTATCTTGATGTCATTCTTACTTATATCCTACAAATCCTTCCTATCTTATCCCATCTGGTCTTATTTTGACTTATTGTCATTACTTGTTTGAGGAATGGTCAAACCACTCAGCCCCCTGTCACTTGTGATTGTGTTCAGGTAAGCTTTATTAGAAAACAGTCACAAGTGATAGGGGGCTGAGTGATCTCGAGGTACAAGTGATAGGGGGCTGAGTGATCTCGAGGTAAGGTGCTGGAAGTCTCGGGTTCAAGCGCCAATGAGGGCCAGGATTTTTTCATGTGGTCTTCTAGTAAGAAAATTTCCCCTGGTCTCTGGGTAGTGAGATCGGACGCCCGTGTGTATTGTTGCTCATATAAAAAATCCGTTGGCAGGTTAAGTCCAAAAAGAGTAGCCTAACGGCGCTGCCCGGGCAAATTTTGAGTTAAAAATCTACCCTAAGTATTTCAGGATCCTCGCCGGTGCTACGGAGTTCGTGCACTGAGCTGAGATTCTCCGGCCTAAGGCTTAAGTTAGGAGTAGAACAGAGCACTTATGGGTTACACCCGTGTGCCATGATGTTGATCCGTCGACTAAACTAAACTAAACTAATCACAAGTGACAAAATGGATGTTGTGGCTAAATCATGCATCAGTACACAAACAACAGATGTACACAAACAACAGACGTACACAAACAACAGACGTACACAAACAACAGACGTACACAAACAACAGATGTACACAAACAACAGATGTACACAAACAACAGACGTACACAAACAACAGACGTACACAAACAACAGGTGTACACAAACAACAGGCGTACACAAACAACAGACGTACACAAACAACAGACGTACACAAACAACAGATGTACACAAACAACAGATGTACACAAACAACAGACGTACACAAACAACAGACGTACACAAACAACAGGTGTACACAAACAACAGATGTACACAAACAACAGCCACACACAAACAACCGACGTACACAAACAACCGACGTACACAAAAAACAGACGTACACAAACAACAGACGTACACAAACTACAGATGTACACAAACAACAGACACACACAAACAACAGACGTACACAAACAACAGACGTACACAAACAACAGACGTACACAAACAACAGACGTACACAAACAGGCGTTCACAAACAACAGATGTACACAAACAACAGACATATACAAACAACAGACGTACACAAACAACAGACGTGAACAAACAACAGACGTGAACAAACAACAGATGTACACAAACAACAGATGTACACAAACAACAGACATGCAAACAACAGACATACACAAACAACAGACATACACAAACAACAGACGTACACAAACAACAGACGTACACAAACAACAGACGTACACAAACAACAGACGTACACAAACAACAGACGTACACAAACAACAGACGTACACAAACAACAGACATACACAAACAACAGACGTACACAAACAACAGACGTACACAAACAACATGTACACAAACAACATGTACACAAACAACAGACGTACACAAACAACAGACATACACAAACAACAGACGTACACAAACAACAGACGTACACAAACAACAGACGTACACAAACAACAGACACACACAAACAACAGACACACAAACAACAGACACACACAAACAACAGACGTACACAAACTACAGACGTACACAAACTACAGACGTACACAAACTACAGACGTACACAAACAACAGACGTACACAAACAACAGACACACACAAACAACAGACACACACAAACAACAGACGTACACAAACAACAGACGTACACAAACAACAGACGTACACAAACAACAGATGTACACAAACAACAGACGTACACAAACAACAGACGTACACAAACAACAGATGTACACAAACAACAGTCGTGAACAAACAACAGATGTACACAAACAACAGACATGCAAACAACAGACATACACAAACAACAGACGTACACAAACAACAGACGTACACAAACAACAGACGTACAAAACAACAGATGTACACAAACAACAGACGTACACAAACAACAGACATACACAAACAACAGACATACACAAACAACAGACGTACACAAACAACAGATGTACACAAACAACAGACGTACACAAACAACAGATGTACACAAACAACAGACACACACAAACAACAGACGTACACAAACAACATGTACACAAACAACAGACGTACACAACCAACAGATGTACACAAACAACAGACATGCAAACAACAGACGTACACAAACAACAGACGTACACAAACAACAGACGTACACAAACAACAGACGTACACAAACAACAGACACACACAAACAACAGACGTACACAAACAACAGATGTACACAAACAACAGATGTACACAAACAACAGACATGCAAACAACAGACATACACAAACAACAGACGTACAAAAACAACAGTCACACACAAACAACAGACGTACACAAACAACATATGTACACAAACAACAGATGTACACAAACAACAGACATGCAAACAACAGACATACACAAACAACAGACGTACACAAACAACAGACGTACACAAACAACAGACGTACACAAACAACAGACGTACACAAACAACAGACGTACACAAAAAACAGACGTACACAAACAACAGATGTACACAAACAACAGACGTACACAAACAACAGACGTACACAAACAACAGACGTACACAAACAACAGACGTACACAAACAACAGACGTACACAAACAACAGACGTACACAAACAACAGACGTGCACAAACAACAGACGTGCACAAACAACAGACGTGCACAAACAACAGGTGTACACAAACAACAGACATACACAAACAACAGACGTACACAAACAGGTGTACACAAACAACAGGCGTACACAAACAACAGACGTGCACAAACAACAGACGTGCACAAACAACAGACGTGTACAAGCAACAGACGTGCACAAACAACATACGTGCACAAACAACAGACGTGCACAAACAACAGACGTACACAAACACCAGATGTACACAAACACCAGATGTGCACAAACAACAGACGTGCGCAAACAACAGACGTGCACAAACAACAGACGTGCACAAACAACAGACGTGCACAAACAACAGACGTGCACAAACAACAGACGTGCACAAATAACAGACGTACACAAACAACAGACACACACAAACAACAGACACACACAAACAACAGATGTACACAAACAACAGACGCACACAAACAACAGACGTACACAAACAGACGTACACAAACAACAGACGTTCACAAACAACAGACGTACACGGATGCAGCTAAGGACATTTAGTGTAACTTATCCTTGCTATTGATCTTACCAACAGTTCAGACGACACCAAATTAAGCAACCATGTTCTTGAAAAAGTCAACAGTTTCACATACCTTGGAAGCAAAATGACATCTACAGGAGACTCATCACCAGAAATATTATCTAGAATCTCACTGGCATCTGGTGCCTTCAATAAACTGTTAAACATCTGGAAGTCAAAGTCACTCAGCCAACATACAAAACTTAAAATCTTCAATTCTTGCATGATTCCAGTGCTAACATAATGATGTGAGAGATGGAAATCAACGGCAGCTTTAGATACAAAATTAGACAATTTTGACAACAAATATCTTAGAAGAATTCTAAACATCCAGTGGACAGATTTCAAAACCAATGCACAAATAAGACAAGAGACTAAGCAAGATATTGTATCCAATTTTATAAGAAAACGCCGTTGGAACTACATCGGCCAGGTACTCAGAACGGGCAAGACTCCACTGCCAAGCCCTCATATGGTCACCAGTAGGGAAAAGAAAACGGGGAAGACCAAGAGAGACCCTGCGTAGAACCATCATCAGAGAAGGCTCATTCAACGGCCAAGTGAACATCCAAGATCTACAACAGGTAGCAGCGAACCGCCAAGCATGGAGAGTCAGGACTTCTGCCCTACGCGCCGACTTAGGCTCAAGACGAAAGACTAACTAGACTAACTATCCTTGCTGTAGAACTAAGAAAATAAGTGTTAGGATGTTATACACTGCCCATGCTGGCGCTTGACAAAGTGGTTACAGAGATTACACAGTGAATGTTAGCACTGTCCGACGTTGAGTACGTCGTTGTGACGAAGCTGAAGTAGGTCAGTCCTCATTGGCTGACGCAAAGCAGACTGACCGTCCATGAAACGCATCGACTCCACTCAACATTCATTGAGTTGAGTTGATGACACTGGATGAACTGTGTTCCATGTTGTCCGGTAGTAAAGGCAGTGCCCAGACCATCATAAAAGACCTGGGTTATTCAAATGTTTGTGCGCGGTGGGTACCAGAATGTTGACAGACAGACATAAAGAAGCAAGGAAAACTGTAGCCATCAGCCTCCTGCACCATTACGAAACTGAAGGAGAAGGACTTTTATTGAATATTGTGACAGGTGATGAGACTTGGGTTCATTTTTCCAACCCAGAATCCTAAAGAAGATCTTCACAGACATCACTTTGAGGACACTGAAACCCTTATATACGCCATACGCCAGTGGTTTAGGAAAAAGGAAATAAATTGTTACAGTGCATGCAGGGATACATTGCCTTGTGAGAAGATGGACAAAAAGTATAATGAATAACGGAGACTACATTGAGAAATACATTTTTTGAAGTACAGACTTGGGGCTTCATTTAAATGGGAATTTTATGTGTCTTTTTTTTCCTATGAATAAAATAAAAAATTACGAGGCATTACCTATTGACCGCCCCTCGTATTTTCATCACGTGTGTTACCAGAGCCCATAAGAAAAACAAGAATTAGTAACACTGTAACATCCCAAGCATGCCATAAGAAACAGCTAAGGAGGGTTGGGGTGAGGTTAGCTTCCCCATCTCATTGACAGTTTTAGCTGCAAAATTCAAGCAGTCTAATCAAGGCGACAAAGATATTGGTGTCAGTGGGTTGAAGGTTTATGCCTAATTGAGCGACGGAAGGCAACAAATGTATTTCCAGCACTCTAGTGTAGATACTCCCAGGGAAGGTCCGACAGACATTTAATCAGACTGCTACTAGTCCATTAGTATTGGGACTCTTTGCTGGCTGTTGTAGATGAGGACGGGGGCATGTATGGGAAAGTTCAGAGTGCTGGGATGTCGGTTCTTAACTCAACCCAACTCAGCTCAACTCAACACAACTCAACTCAGCTCAACTCAATTCACCTCAGCTCATCTCAACTCCACTCAATTCAGCTCAGCTCAGCTCAACTCAACTCAACCCAACTCACCTCTACTCAGCTCAACTCAACCCAACTCGACTCAACTCAGCTCAGTGTAGTTACTCTACTGTAAACCTACATGTCAAAGGCTTGCAGGGATTTGTTTATTGCTTGTTTGCTGTTTTGGTAGCATAGTGGCTAGACGCTCACATACTGCCCAGGTCTGGGGTTCGACCCACAGCTGGGCCAATTCAGATTTATCAGTATTGATCTGGGCTGCCAGGTTAATAAAAGTTAATTGCATATCTTTTACAGGACGTAGCATTCAACCCCAGTATTTTTTGACTGTTCGTGATTCCTAAGCAAGTTTACATTCAGTAGTTTGCCATCGATTTCTGAATGGCTGGCACCCATACCATTTCATAAAAAACCAATGTAAGGCGGTCTGCTGCCAAATCGCCCACAGCCATGTTTCGAACGCGGTATGCAGGATTACTAACTGCATCTGTAAACCCTGCGCCATGGAGCCGGCTGTTAACTCAGCCTAAATTGGGTACCATATTGTATTCGGAAGTAAAGATGGCCGGTGCAATACTAACCACATCCCCGCCAAGTTCCGATTGGCCTATAATATAACGGGCAGGTGCCTACGTCCGATGTGCTTTAAGGCTTGAAAAGGGTCCTTTATTTGTTTGCTAATTGTTCATGATTCACAACCATTGGTTAAAATTGTTTTTATGTAACATGCGCAAATTCTTCTTGTAACATCACATGATAGAAATTTACTGTAAAATGCTGTTTTTTTGCTTGTAATATTCTGTTCTTTATTCCTGTGTGACATCTCCCATCTGATGTTATTAATGTATGTTAATATTTGAAATGCTGTACTTGCCACAAACTAATAGCATGCACTCTAATTGTACATTTAAGCATGATCTGTTCCTTCGTTATTTCTATTGCTTTTGTTTTTATTTTACCAAACAAATGAGGCATGCCATGTTTTTAACAAAATTGTGTCTATGATGGTTGCTGTGTGCGTGTTGTTTTGTTGTTTGAGACATATATTTTTTTCAATAATGAATACACATGTTTCTAAAATCTTAGGTACTTTATATTTTGTTTAATAATGGTTACATATGTTTCTAAAATTTTAGGTACTTTATCTCATCTCATCTCATCATGTTCCTCTTGTACTTTCATAATGGATACATATGTTTCTACAATTTTAGGTACTTTATATTTTTTAATAATGGATAAATATGTTTCTAAAATTTTAGGTACTTTATATTTTTTCATAATGGATACATATGTTTCTAAAATTCTAGGTACTTTCCCCAAGCCTCTCGTATCTATCATGAATGGAATCACTTTTGGTGGTGTAGGTATTTTTATAACATTGCAAGTTTCGTAGTTTAGAATCTGAGTTATCACCCATTCTTCTCGTCAATGTGAACTAGCCCTTCAAACTAACAATGATAGAATCATCATCACCTGCCGCGCTGATAAGCTTCGGCAGTCATGGTTTACAATCTCACATGATCACCAGTCTCCGATCAGGTCTGTGTTCTTGTTACAATTATGCCGTCCAGGTGTGTGTCTCATTTTTTTCCCCCTTGATAATTTAATATCAGTTAAAAACATTGTGAAATAGTAGCTTAGTTACAAGAATATGTGTAGTGCTGATATATTGAAGAGAGGTGTAATAGTGTTGTTGGTAGTGCATTCATCTGTCAGTCCTATGGTCCTGGGTTTGTGTCCAAACAAGGATGTTGTACTTTCTGCTAGGTATTATTAACTCATTGAGTAGCAAACAGCTCAGCATTTGTTTATTGCTAATTTCTTACGTGATTTGTTTGTCTGAAATCCTTCTGTACTGTCCAGGTGTTGTATTAACCCACGCTTCCTGATTGTTACTTGAACTTCTTCTATCCAGTTAAGTTTTTATTTTAACTCCTTTAGACACAACATTTATTAACGTAAAGTAACTGCTTTGGACAGAACGAGATAAAGAACAGCCCTGTGGAACTGAAAGCGTTAAAGACTGGAAGAGAGATGAGATGGTCACTATACCTTTTAATGCCTGAACACAAATGTAGACAGAATGTATTGTATATATTTATACCAATAATATGGAATTCGGCTTGGCTGAATGGATAAGAGAGCTCATTCTTAAACATCCGGTGTGCTGATGCCGAGTTAGAGGGTTCATCCCCAACACTGGTCGTTTAGAATAAAATGTTGACTTCTCATTCTTGACTTGCGGAAGTAAATTACAAGTACTTCTGAAGTCAGAGTCGGTCTGCCTGATGGCTAGGAACATTGGTAGTAGGGAAAGCTAGCAAAAACCAATCCAGTGCACTAGAATTAGTAGCACGTGTATGGACTACGCTTGAGTTAAAAGCAAGCAAATGAAAATAAAAAGGGAAAACAAAATTGCATGCTGAAAAATTATGTGGCCTGTCATCTGCTGAACAATGAGTTATGAAATGATGAAGAAACTGGAGGCAGTAAAGATGCCACTTGAAAAAGATATTGTGAATATCATGGACAGATAACAAATGCTGGGGTATTAATGGTTGCAGACGTTGCTTAGTCAGTCATCAAAGCCTTAAGGAAAAGACAAATGATATTTAGAGGGGTATGTCCTGAAGAAATTTAATAGAGAAATTAGCCTTATGTGGGGGGAAATACTGGGCAAGAGAAGCAAAGGAAGGCAGAGAAAGATGTATGGGGTAAGCTTAAACAGCTCGAAGGTAAAAACTGATATAAGCAATATTCATCATCATCATCTTCCACTTTTGCCATCAAGTGTTGTAGGGATAAATAATTTGCACTCCAGTGCCCGATGGGTGGTACAGGATAGTGTCATTCCATGTGATTGTACAATGTCTTTGATGTCGTCAATCCATTTTCTTTTTGGGCGTCCTCTTGCTCTTGTAGCGGATGTTCCTTGATGTAAGACCAGTGCTCATAGTTGATGGTGTTGCATTCTAACGACATGGCCAAACCACTTGATCTTCTGTCTTTCAACATATTTGGCACAAGGTGTTGATCCCACTGTTTGTCTGATAACGTCATTACTTATTCGGTCTCGGATTTTAAGTTGGCAGCTTTCCTCAAGCATCTCATCTCACAGATGTTGATTTTGTGTAAGTGTGATTTGGATAATTCCCAAGTTTGACATTGGTAGCATAGGGTATGTGTGAATATGTTATTTATTATCTGTCATTTAACGGGCATAGCTATATTTATGTGTTTTAGTGTGGGTGATAGTTGATATAAGGGTATTTGCTTTTTGACATCTGATTTTGGTTTCTCATAAGCAACATTAATTTAAAACATCAAATGACGGAGGATTGGTTAGGCATTGTGGTCAGTACTTGCTACAGACAAGTATGTAAAGAAGACTGAAGAACTTTCACCACCAGTGTCAACTAGGTCGATGAAAATGATTGTAGTTCATGATTGCCAATATCCGCTGCCTGTCAAGTACCTTATGAAGAATACTGAATAGGTCAGAATTTCAACTATATATGAATGGAATAGTCACAGTCATTGCTGTTAGATCCAGCATTTGATGTAACAATAAATCAATAATTTGAATAACGAAGACAACCAATAGATTGCATGATTTATTGCCTGGCATATTTCACTGCATCTCATCAGGTACATACTATAGAATTTACACAACATAAACTAAAGCAATAAGATAAATCCTTCAAGCTGAAATATACAACACACACTATCACACAGTAATTTGAATTGTCTACCACAGTAACTTTAAACTGACTATTTTGTGTGATATTCACTGGCACAGGAACAGAGCATAATGGGGACGGCCCGTTGCCATGAAGTTGGAACCACGACTAACTAACTAACTGACTATTATGTGGATTTGTTTGCACAAAGTTGACTTTTGTATATGAATGGCAATTACCTCTGCCAGCTTTAACATGCAACCATTATATGTGTTAAATAAGGTGTATTGTCCCTGTCAGTCTTGTTACCGGTTTCTGAAATGTGCCATTCTAAATAAATAATTGCCACTTTGGTTTGTTTCTAGGCTGCTGGCTTGACTGCTGTAGGTCGGTTTAATGTGGCTACAGAGAAGTCTGTGTTTTGCATGCCTGAGTGTGCCATAGGTAATGACAGCTTGCCTATTTTGTATAGATTTGTCTGTTAAACTAATTTTTTATATTGAACAGTATTAAGAACCTATTGTGCAATACCAGCAAACAAGAGATACTCCATGCTTTGCTTGCTCTCCTGCCTCATGCATTTTCATGCTGAAAGTGTCTGCAATGTCCTCTGTCCATTTTCATGCTGAAGGTGTCTGCAATGTTCTGTGTCCATCTTTGTGCTGTTTGACGACTGCTTCTTTTTCCTGGAACCATATTCTCCATCCCTGTTCTTACCAGATCCACTACGCAGGAAGCCAAAGAAGATTAATAAACCAACACAGAACTGGTGTCGTTAGCCGCTACACACTGCAGGATTTACTGACGAGGCTATCTGAGCACTTACGGACTGAATGGTTCGATGTGCAATGAGGATGATCTGTCGACTGACTAACCACATCCTGTGATGTTTAATATGGCCAAAGTATTCCAGTTTACAAGAAATTATGGTGTATGTGAAACCATTTTCTGCAATGTTCTCATCTTATAGAATGTCAGTATTTGTCTTCTTGGTCCATGATATTCTCATAACTTCTTGGTCCATGATATTCTCACAACTTCTGTGCAACATGCAAGTTCAGAAGCCTCAATTTTCTTCTTTAATGATTGCAATTTTGGAGAGAGTCCAGACCACTCTGGGAGTTCATTGCTGGAGTTAAGTTGCGTTGAGTTGAGTTAAGAACCGACATCACTGCGCTCAGGACATTCCCATACGTGCTCAGTCCTCTTGTTCAACAACCAGTGAAGAGTCATACTATACTACTAATTGTTCCAACCGCTATCTGATTAAAAGTTCTCCTGGTCTTCCCTCTCACTTTTGAGATTCTTCCATAACCCCTGCCGATCCCCTGCAATCTCAGTCTTTCCACATATGGGTTCTCAGTTTGTTCCTCCGCCTTCTCCACCTGGTCCCACAAGCGCATGACCACCTCCCCCTTGTCCATAGACAATATACCACCAAGAGGTGCATGCCCTGCTAGCCTATCAGCCTGTTCATTCCCCCGCACCCCTGCATGGCCAGGGCAAAATATCCATACAATACTCACAGTTATTCAGTTAGGTAGTTCAGTTATCAGTTGGGGTATCTTCGTTGCACTCCGGACATGTCGATAGGTGCTCAGATCCTCCCCCCAGCATATTCATCAGCGTCAGGTGGCTAATAGTGCCAGTTCTGTGTTGGTTGACGAGGCACTTTGTTTTCCCAATGTACCTCTCGCGTCTGGCTGTGCCGATTCTTACTCCCAGGTCTTTCATCCTGGACAGCGATGTGGAATCACTGACGTCAAAGTCCTCTGTTCTCGCCATATCTTTAAGGACGTTAATAACATCGGCACGATCCATGGGCTGGCCATCTACAGGGGGTGCAGAGCCAGCCAGTTTGTCAGTTCGTTCATTTCCCTCGACTCCCGCATGTCCCAGGACGAAGATGAAGGTGACTTTACGGACAACAGACTTCCGCAGCGATTCAGTCCACTGTCTACGTACAGATCCAGCTTCGACCTTCTGAATCATGCTCATTGAATCACTTAGTACACACACGTTGGTATAATGCTGTGATTCCAGCCATATGAAAGCCTGTGTAACTGCCATCACCTCCATCGTCATGCTGCTTGTGGGCACCACTGGATTCTTGAACGGTTCGGCCAGCCGAACGGGCTATAAATGCCCACGCACTTCTCTGCTGCTTTACAACAGATCCATCTGTATAGATGAGCACTTCGGGGCTATCTGAGTGTTCATAGATGAGCGCGTTAACCTCTGCATTGACAGCGGCAGGGTTCTGCTCTCTGCACCGTCTGTCGAGTGTGATAATGCAGGAGAAAGTGCACTTAAAAGCTGGAGGCACTGGCACCCATTCCTTGCCGGGGTTGATACTGGTAAGACTGCAGACCTGTCTGACGACATCTTCCGCCCGACCCATCCATGATTTGCCCCTCTTTAGCCTGTCACCCTTTTCTCTGAATATAGCGTCATGCAGAGGGTGCTGCTCATCTGCACTTATTTTTAAGTATGCACGAGCTCTCCAGATCTTGATCCTGTGTTCCATTGTCGGGAAGTCAAGGAGGTATCTCATTGCTACACAGCTGGTGTCTCTCATGCAGCCCAAAATGATGCGCATGGCTTCGTTTTGTACCTTTTCAAGTCTTCCAATCTGTGTAGGGCTGACAGTGAGGATGGCCAGGGCATACTCGATGCGTGAAAGCACAAGTCCTTGGAACAGAAGTATTAGCAGTCTTTGCTCGATATTGGCAGTCGCCATGACTCTCATTGCTGACAAACCTTTTCAAGCCTTCGTTATGACATAATCGACATGATCTCTGAAGGACAGGCTACGAACAATACTCACAATCTGTGACCTGTGAAGCGACGAGAGCCATATCACGCAAAACATTCCTTTCTCCACCTTGCTAAGCATACTCTTTGAATCCGTAATGAATAGAACGTGTGTTGCAGTGATCTCCTCTAGCCAACGGAATGCCGCTGTTACTGCCTCCACCTTCATTCTCATGCTAGAGGTCGTAGTCTCATATGCCAGACTCTCCATTAGCCTTTGCAATAAAGCCCCAGCCACTACGTCTGTTTCTCACCACTGACCCATCGGTGTAGATGACTATGTCACCTTGATGTGTGTTACTGTGGATCAGCTGTTGCACTTCAAACTCAGTACGGCCCGCTGCCCATTCTCTGCACTCACGACCCAGTGTTATTATTACATTGTGCCAGTCCGTCATGTCTTCCGGAACTCCAACCCACTCTCTTCCACGATTGATGGTGTCTAGATCACACACTTGATGTATAGAAAGTTCTGCCTGTGCCATCCAGGACCTGCCTCGTCTTAGTCTATGACCCTTTACCATATCCATGGCTGCATGCAGCGGGTGATCCCTATCTGCAGCAACTCTCAGGTACCTTTTAGCCTGAAGGACCCTATGCCTATCTGTCATTGTTGGTAGCGCCAGGATATGCCTCATGCATATAATTGGTGTGGAGATATGGTTCATCTTTTGAGCGATGCTCATGGCAGGCAGTTTACTGTTCTGCTGGAGAGAGAAAGAGTCTGGGCGAGAAGGGGTGAAATCCGGTGTAATGAAGTTGATCCTTTAACCTTTAGCCAGGACAAAAGAAAAAAAAATAGTGTTGTGAAAGTTATTTTTTTTAGACTCGCTCGCTTTTGAACTCAAGCGTAGTCCATACACACTACTTTTAATAGTGCTGCACTGAATTTTGCACATGGATTAGCTTTCCCTATTAACAGTGTCCCTCACCATCAGGTGAACCCACTCCGACTTCAAAGATACTCGTAATTTACGTCCCCAAAGTCAACGACGATTGGCCAACATCTTAGTCCAACTGTCCAGTGTAGGGGTTGAACCCCTTACCTCAGCATCAGCACACCAGATGCTTAAGAACATGCGTTCTTATCCATTCAGCCATGCTGACCTATGTGAAAGTTATCAGATGTGCTTAACCTGTCACTTCATAGTCATGCATGAGTATTTTCCAGTACCTTTCTTGTAGTTCATTGAATTGATGATGTTTGTCTCACCTGTGTCATCATATTGTTGCTTATTGTCCTCTTTTTCCAGGTTTATTCCCAGATGTTGGTTCGGGCTACTTCCTGTCCCGTCTCCCCGACAACCTTGGCATGTTTCTGGGTCTCACAGGTCACAGACTGAGAGGTCGTGAGATTGTCAGGGCTGGGCTTGCATCTCATTACATTGAGTATTCAAAAGTTTGTATTGCTTAATGTCTAAACAACTTTCCTGCTTTGCTAATTGAAACAAAGAAGACATGGTCAGCAGAGTGCACAATTTATTACCTGGCATACTTCACCGTGAAGGTCAACTCTTAGTCAGATGTGACTGAGCTACCATATGACAGTAGACTGTACTACCTGCTTTCTGTCAGTGCCAAATGTTGGGCAGCGATCACTAAACCCGACACCCCACATTGTGCCAACGGCTTCGGGCGGACTATTGCTATTGGGAGGGTACAAGCCTTACCCTAGTGTGAGGAAATGCAACCTAAAGACTAAATGTCATGGCAGGTCAGACCAGGCCCTAAACCTTGGTTGGCAACTGGGAAGCTCCGACAGGTGGACAGTTAGAGCATTGCTTTGCTGATCCGGCAGCTTCTGCAGCTTGTCTTGTTTCAGATGTATTGGTGTTTCCTTTCCTCTGGAGTAAACTAGACAGGCCGAGAGAGAGATCATGCTGCATGGGCAACACATGGTCTCTAAATTCAGCCCAGGCTTTGTGTTATAAAACTTTTGTCTGTCAAGACGGCAAGGTGCTAGTCATACTTCACTGTACAAGTAAATTATAGGGCTCTTTTTCACGGCTTGAGACATATTTAGTATATGTGCTAGCCAGCTGCATATTTTGTATTGGCCATTCAACACTTGAAGAGTGATGTTAATCATAAATAATTTTTCCCTTTTCCACGACTTGTCACATATTTAGTATATGTGCTAGCCAGCAGCATATGTTTTATAGTCAATCAACACTTGAAGAGTGTTGTTTTTTTTTGTTTTTTGTATTTTTTTGCTGTCGCTCGCTTTGAACTAAAGCGTAGACCTACACACAATTTCTAGTAGTGCTGGACTGAATTTTGCGTGTGGATTAGCTTTACCTATTAACAGCGCTCCTTGCCATCAGGTGAACCCACTCCGACTTCAGAGGTACATGTAATTAACGTCCCCAAGTCAAGGACGATAGGTCAACATTTTAGTCCAACTAGTTTAAGGGTGGAATCCCTAACCTCGGCATCAGCACACTGGGTGTTTAAGAACATGTGTTCTTATCCATTCGGCCGTGCTGACCTACGAAGAGTGATGATAATCATAAATAAGTTGTCCAGACGTAGTTTCTTGCTATGGGCCTGTGATGTGAGGGGGCCATCACATTTTGTAGACCTGAGTGCACAGAGGGATAGGTGGTCAGTCTTACCTTCACTTAGCAGATGATGAGCCCAGGTGTCAAAGACTTGTCTGACCATGCTCTTGACCGCACCTGCTAAAGGATGGTGTGATCAATATCAAAGCTGACCATCTTCACTGACCAGGACATTTCCTTTCATCCATTTACAGATGGGCTGACCTGGAATCTCGGGGACATTTAAAATAAATTCCCCACCTTTATGGAGATTCAAATACATGGTGTGCCTCGTACATTTGCATACTGCAGTAATAAAGTGAAGCCAGCAAACAAAACCATTGTAGTATATACTTGTTGAGATACAGTGAAATATGCCAGACACAAATATGTGCAATTTATTGTTTGTGTTTTTATCAATTTATATTATTTCTGCATCCCATATACTTCGATTTAACAAGGAGTATGCTTTCACTTTTGTTGGTTGTGTGATACAGTCAAGTCAGTTTAAAAGCACATATATGCCTTTGAATGTAAGTTTTCCAGAAGAGTACTAATAATTAATTGGATGGAATAGAGAACAGACAATTAAAGATTGGTTATTAAAACAAATAGAATTGATGAGAAATAAAAATATGCTTGACAGCCTTGTGTCGTGACACGGAAGGGAGTCAACACATGGATTGATCAATGCCACTGGAGAACGCAATTTGTAGAGAAGCATAATGGCCCATGCCAACAGACAAGGCACTTGATGATGATGAGAATTGAGGAAAATGAACTATTTTGGGCATATAAAGAGACATGATTGTCTGGGAAAGATAATTATAGAGGAAGGCTTACCAGAGAAGAGGGAGACCACAACAAGATGTGATAGATCCTTTACACATGGCAGAAACAGATTTAGGACATCTGGATTCTGAAAGTGAGGAGTTTTGAAAGATTTATCGGGAAAAGTTCTGCATAGGACAAGCTACTGAATGGTAATGATGATAGAGTCAGCTCATATGTGTGGTTGCTGATCTTTTTTCTGATAGCCGTCTTTCTGAGTTAGGCTCAGGCAACATAGACTGAGGTGTGATGAACTGAAGTTAAAGCTGCTATATTATTCTGTATGAGCATTGCAAGAGCCTTAAATGTTTGTTGTACACCACCAGCTCTGTAGCGAAGGGTTTACGGATGCAATTCGTAATCCCGTATACCGCTTTTGAAACACAGCTGAGGGCGATTTGGCAGCAGACCAACTTGCGTTGGTATTTCATACAGTGGTATGAGTGGTGGTAGTTCAGAAAGCAATGGCAAACTACTGAAAGTAAACTTGCCAATAAATCACAAACAATCAAAAATGCTGGGGTTGACTGCGACATCCTGTAAAGAATATGCAATTAACACATCACCTTGCCTAGTCCAATATGTTACACCCGTTTTCATCAAGGCATTAGATCATATGTCAACCCCAATTGAATTCCAATTAGCGAGCTAGCTATCACTGCTAATAGAGATATTTCTCTGACTTTATAACCAAACTGCTCATTCATGTTGCATTAAGGGAAGCAAAGAAGAATGACACTAACCAAACATGCAAGTCATAAAGGGCAAGTGTAGAGGGTTGACACAAGACTGCTGCCTCTGTCTGTAGAGAACTTTAGCTGCAGATTTCAACCAGTTATGAACAAATCTACAAAGAGCTTGATGTGAGTTGTTGAGGGTAATATTCCATGGAAAGATGCAAGTTAGAAGAATAAGACTGTTGGTACCAGTACTCTGTCAATGATCAAGCATGTTCAAGTTTGTCTCAAATCCAGAATCTCTTGTACTGGAATAGGTAACATCATGAAAAACAGAAACATGAGGAATGAAAGACAGAAGAGGAAGACTGCTGGTACTCTGTCAATGATCAAGTATGTTCAAGTTTGTCTCGTAACCTGCAAAACTGTATCCATATCCAAAAACTTTTGTACTGGAATAGGTAACATCATGAAAACCAGAAACATGAGGAATAAAAGACAGAAGAGGAATATTACTGGTACAATTACTCTGTCCAAGTTTGTTTCGTATCCTGAAAATATGTATCCATATCTAAAAACTCTTGTAACATTTTGAAAAACAGAAACATGAGGAATGAAAGACAGAAGAAGATGCTTTCCATGCCATCACTGCAGCCTCCTCTTGCCAGTATATGGCCAGAACAAAACAACCACTTAAGTTCATATATTTTGGAAGATTCTATATTTTTCCTACCTATGCCATAACTGTTAACCTTCCAAAACAGGCCAGGAAGTCACCAGGGGATCAGTGTTAAGAGGAAAGGTTAGATGGATACATAATCAGACTGCAGCTTGTACCACCAGTATTGGGACTCTTCTCTGGTTGTTGAAGATGGGGACAGAGTGGGTATGCTAATGTCCCAAGTAATTCACTTCTATGAAACAGAGATGGGTTCTTTAGCAGAAGTGATTTATGACGTTTTATTCTGATATTCTTCATAAGGAATTGAAATGAGACATAATGACCTACTGCTGACAGACACTGTATTTTCCTCCAGATACCTCATTTAGATTCCGTCTTGGAAACACTGGAGCCTCCTGTCTCAATGGAAGATATCAATGCTTTGCTGAATGGCTTTCAGGACATGGTAAGTTCTTAACTAGCCATTGTGTTCAATCTAACTAGAAGCTTTAGAGATGTGGTTTTGCATACTGACTGGCCCCTTGCCGTCTTGACAGATGATAATTTGTAAAATGTAGTTATACCTCTCCATAACACAAAGCCTGGGCTGAATTTAGAGACCATGTGTTGCCCATGCAGCATGATCCCTCACTCTGCCTGCCTAATTTACTCCAGAAGAAAGGTAACACCAATACGTCTGGAACAAGACAAGCTGCCGGATCTGCAAAGCAATACTCTAGCATTCCGCCTGTTGGACCTTCCATCCTAGACCAGTTGCAGACCAAGGTTTAGGGTCTAGTCTGCCCTACCATGATATTTAATCTTTAGGTTGCATTTTCTCGCACTAGGGTAAAGCTTGTACCCTCCCATTTGCACGCAATCTGCCCAAAGCTGTTGGGATAATGTTGGGATGTCGGGTTTGGTGAGCGCTGCCCAACATTCGGCGCCAGCAGAATGCAGGTAGTACTGTCTACTATCATACAGTAGCTCAGTCATATCTGACTAAGTGGTTTTGTAGAAGAATGCTGAAAATTCCTTAGAGAGCCAAAATGAGTAATCTAAATGTTTTGAGGGAGGCTAGGACAGAGATAACTTATCACAAATATCAGAGAGAGGCATTTTTCATTTTTTGGCCACGTTATGAGAAGACAAAAAAACTGGAACATGTTATGACAACTGGAAATATTTGTGGGTAGAGAGTAAAGGAAGGCAATGAGAGACACATTTTCAGTCTTGTGTCATGGCCCGTCATTGGAGATTGCAAGATGTGGAGAAGCGTGAACATCCCATGGCAGTCGGCAAGGCATTTGATAACGATAACATAATCAGAATTTTATGTTGTTGATTTCCTTTATGGTAACAATTCCAAGAAGTATATTTTCATCATTACATTTATGTTAACTTTCTGTATACAAGGGGTAGTATACAAGTTTTGCTCTTTAGTATGAACTAGTCAAGGCTCTTGGCCTGAAAATTGGGGTGAACTTGAGTCATTCTCTACATATCCACACCTCAAGGTGTTGGACTTCTCAAATCTATTCTTCACTAATCTGATGCTCTAATTACAGAGCTCCATCATCTAGGACCAGGAACCAGTCTCAAATTTATCTTGAACATTGCTGTGTACCATTTACAAGTGATTTTTTTTTTCTAAAGCTTCAATGTTATATGAAGGGCAGACATCCTATAAAGCTGAACAACTCATCATGGATTTACATCGCAGATTCGTCCTGCAAGTGCAGGAAATTGATTATGCAACAAGCCTCCTTTTTTTTTTGTCTATGTTGCTGTTTCATTCATCCATCCATCATGTGCCATGCCGGTAACCATGGGCGGTCATGACTCGCCATTTCACTCGATCACCAAAGTCGTGGATGAGCTCAGTGTTCCTGTCTTGACCATGCCACATGGTCAAGCCATTCAGGTATTTACTTCTCCGTCTTCCCGTTATTTTCCTCCCCTCGATGTTTGGGGCAGGAGAGCCGGGCATATGATACCACAACATCCAGCATAAGAATGGAAGTGGAGGCAGTCACTGCGGCTCTCCGCTGGATGGAGAATACGACACACACACACATCGTGATTGTAACTGACTCAGAAAGCATGCTGACGAGGGTGAGGACGGGCAGACTTTGTGCGGAGTGGCTTGCTTCATCGCCTGGATCTTTTCTCCGGGGCATGCCGGTGTGCTGGGAAATGAACAGGCGGACAGATTGGCTGGCTCTGCAGAACTTGGTGGAGTATTGATACATGACAAGGCAGACGTGGTTGCGGCCTTGTGGGAGCACGTGCACACCTCGGAGGAGCAAATGGATTACCATGGTCTGGCAAGAATGAGACAACGAGGAGTGATGAAGGGATCTGGCCGACGCTCAACGCTCAAAGGAAAGGCGAGACGGACTTATAATCAGATTGCTACTGGTACTATTAGTGTTGGAACTCTTCGCTGGCTGCTGAGGATGGGGACGGAGCACTTATGGGAATGCCCCGAATGCTGTGATGTCGATTCCTAAATCAATCAATCAATCAATCCTCCCCTCGATCTTCCCAGTTGTCACCAAGTTCTCCAATCCATTTCTTCTCATAACATGTCCAAAAAATGTTGACGGTCTAGGTCTAATTTCTCTAATCAATTTATGAGTTTCATTTGTTTCTTATAGTACTTGATCTTTCTGTCTGTCCATGGTATTCTTTGCATTCTCCTCAGAAACCACATTTCCATAGCCATCAGATGTTTTTCAGCTTGACTGCTCATCGTCCAAGCATACATGCACACACCAGTTACTGCCTAAATTCCTAATTTGAGCATTCTTGAGTATGTTGTTTCATCTCTTACTGTGTATGCTGTAAAAAGGAAACTCCTGATGTACTGAATGCTCTACGAGAAGTAAGACATTTGCGAGAACCCAAGTGATGACTGTGAATCTACAACCATGGTCAGGCTGTGAGAACAGCAAGTTAAAAGAGGTGTGGCCAAACAAGAACACTACGCAGGAAGCCAATAAACCAACACAGAACTGGTGTTGTGAGCTGCTACATGCTGCAGAATTTACGGAGGAGGGGATCCAAGCACTTATGGACTGAATGGTTCAATGTGCAGTGAGGATGATCTGTTGACTAACTAACTGTGTATGCTATAGTAAACAGAAGTAACACATCCTTTTTAACTGGCCTTCAGGATGTTGAGCATATGGTGCTATGCCCATATTTTTTATAACTTTGTTATAACAAGAGTCGCTTTGTTGGAATCATATATGTGGATTTCATGAAATATGGTCCAGTCCACAAGGATATAGATGACCCACAAATCTTTCCAGTTGTCATAATATGCTCCAGGTTTGTTTTTTTTTCCTCATAACATGGCCAAATAAATGAAGACTGCCTCTCTCTGATGTTTGTCATAAGTTATCTCTGTGTCCTAGCCTCTCACAAAACATTTAGATATATTTTCATGTAATTTTTTTTACATGTAGTTGTTTCAGTGTGTTTTTTGTTTGTGTGCTGATGAATACTTTGGCTGCAACGTCCATTTTGCTACTTGTGATCGTGTTCTAGTCAAACTTAGTCTACTTATTGTTTGGTGATTCAATCACCTTATTTGTATATTCCACTCGAGGGGTGCTGTGGTCATTGTCACAATGACCGTCTTGACTCCCCAGGGCATTCATCTCCTGGTACTTGACTCCCTAGGGCATTCATTTCCTGGTACACAAGTTAGGTCATTAGTTACTCTGACAGTTCAAGATATTCACAACATCCATCTTACAAAGCACACATTCGTTGCCTCCAACATCTCTCTAATTTGTTTGTTCACTTTAAATTCCATACCTCAGATCACGTCAGCTGAAAGGCACATATATTGCAGCTTTGCTATAAATGAATGCTAAACAATAAATGTTCTTTTCAAGGCAGACAAGCAGGAAGGAAGAAGAAGAATGATCTAGCAGTGACAAGGGTTATGTTATGGTGCAAAAACTACGTCTTGTCTGTTTCATTCTTGACAGGCATTCACCCAGGTCATGCTGGAATGCTTGTGCAAGTGGTTGATATTCTGTTTATGTGGGCTCTTGTATGCAAACTTATCTAGTGCAGGATCTGTTGCTGTTGTTTGTCCATCAAGAATGATGATGACCATTCATTTCATCCAGTGGGGTTGAAAGTATGGAGCCACGAGTTCTAAGATGGCTGATAAGGCCTATTTTGGCTCGAAATGTTCTTTGACAATGTGGACAAAGAATGCTTGACGTTTCTGGAGGAGGATTTTCTGCAGGGTCTAACACTCACCATCTCCCTCACTTAGAGCTTTAACAAATTGCACATAAATTTATGCTGGCGCTTGTCGCTTAGTATGCTGTTTTACAATCTTGATATACTGGGTTTACAGTCAGCCACAGGCGATTTGCGTTGATTTTCACAATGGTGTGTCAGCCATTAAGAAATCAGTGACAAACCACTGAGCATATAACTGCCTAGGAAATCACAAACAACAAAAAATACTGGGGTTGATTATGACATCCTGTTAAAGGACATGCAACTAACAGCTACATAAATTTATACTTTTATTTGATGCATGATAAAAATGAGTTTCCAGAATATTTGTCATAACAGAATTATGTAATCCATATTTGCTAAATGTATTTTATGCTGACTGATATAAATGTCCCATTAATGCACAGAGTACGACGACCGTTCCTGAGAGATCTACGTTGGAACAGCACAGGGAACAGATAGCTCATTGTTTCAGTGGAAACTCAGTGGAGGAAATTGTCAGTAACTTGGAGCAGGATCACTCAACATGGGCTCAAACACAACTCTGTGCCATTAAGAAAATGGTTTGTATGTATGTGTTTGTGTGTGTATGTTTCCTGCCAAGGTGTAGAGAGAGGGAGAAATGACATCAGGATGGGAAAACCGTGGGTCAAACGTTACAGTATCCACCTCAAAAGGTTCTGGGTTTGATCTCAGTATCATCATCACATGCCTTGCTAGCTGGTGTAGGCGTTCATGGCTCCCCACAGATCTCGGTCTTTGGTGTTCTGGATCAACTCTGCTGATGATATTCCTCCATGTCACCGTCTCAATCCATCCAGCATCATTTCTCTTGGTCTATCTCTGCCTCTCTTCCCCTCGATCTTTCCTGTTGTCACAATGTTCTTCAATGCCTCTCTTCTCATCACATGACCAAAGAAAGCTGTTTGTCCCTTTCTTATTGTTGTATCTAATGTTCTAGTTTCATTAGCGTGTTTCATGCTAGCAAGAAGCAAGTCAAGCAACAAAGAAGCAAGTCAAGCTACTGCAAACATCGGCACCAGCCAGCGACAATGGGAAACTCCTTGCCGAAATAAAGGAGATCCAGCGGGACATCAAACAAGAGGTGGAGAATATGAGGCATATGACAAAGATAAATGAAAAGATTCTGTGAGATATCAAAGCGGTAAGAGAAATTCTAACAATTGAAAGGGAGCCAACCCAAAACAAACCAGCACAAGAAACAGAAAAGCACACAGAGAAACTGCAAGAAAACATTCAACAAGAGGATGAGCCAGAACCGCTAGACAAAGCCAGCAATCCAGCCACGACAATATCCCGCCAGACACCCGAAGAAAACCAAGACGAGCACCCTGAGGACGACACGGAGAGGCCCCGGTGTCCTACCTTAGAGGAGCTACGAGAGTCGGCAAGGATTGAGAAACTCAGGCACGAGGAATTCAAAAGATGCTGGATTGAAAGAGAAAAGAAGAAACAAAAAAAAAACTCAGGAGACCGGTAGAATACCCAACTAGATGCTTGGAACAGGATACCGACTACTCGTACTATATAGAAGACGGAGAGAGAAAACCATGGCTGAGCGTGGAGGAAAAACTCGAATGGCAGAAGCTAAAACTCGAAGATGATAAAAAGTACAAGAAGGAAAATAGAAACGTCGAAAAGCTCCTACAGAAAATACACAAAAAAGGAGATTAAAAGACCTAATAAAAAGTCCTTATAAGGACTACAGCCAGTCAACCCAGACGAGCCAGGAGCCTACACCAACAAAGAATACCACAAGAACAGACGAGCACAAAGGATAGCTGCCGACCGATCCCCCAGCTGACGTCACAGACACAAACCAACATAATCAGTCCGATATAGGACTCACAAGATAAGAATTAGGGTGAATAAACCCACAAAAACCACGGTCCTCAACAATAACCGAAGCTGAGGAAGAAGGTTGAACAAGGCCGAATTTGGAATGTTTGTTTTGAGAATTGGAATTGGAATAGCCTGTTTCAGGCAAACGTTGTTAGTTACTCTGGCAGTCCAAGGAATTCGCAACATTCGTCTCAGGAACCACATCTCTGTTGCTTCTGATTTCTTCTTAATTTGCTCATTTACATTCGCCATGAAATCTTGGGAAGATAATGTGGGGGTTTCCCCTTACCTTCCACATCCACATGGTGGTCTTTTACCTCTACCTTTGACAGCCATTTCTGACTGTAAGGACAAGTGAGAGCCCTGCTCTGCTCAGCTGCAGAGTTGTCCACTTATTCTGGTGGATACTCAGGCCCCAGGGCTGCATTAGCCACACCTTGGTGTGTTTCCCATCCTCTGCCATGGGCAGGTGCAGTTGGGATTTTCCTGGCATAGGGGTTAACATCTTTCTCTGAATTCCCGTATATTCTCGTGAGTAACACAGCTGAGCGAGAATCGGCCGCGCTGGTAACTTATGGGGATATGTGAGCCTGTCGCTCAGAAAGCACTGGCAAACTAATGAGCGTAATCTTGCCTGGTACATCAACAGCAGCTGAAAAATACTGGTGTTGACTGCAGCGTCCTGTAAGGGATATGCAACATTAAAAAAAATTTATGGCTTATGATGGCCAAAACTCTCCAGTACTTTCAGATGATGATCTCAGTATAGGACTAGACATTTGTCCATGAACCATTTTCTTGAATCCCCCAACCTAAATTGGCGCCAGGAAATGTCTTGGAAAGTGAATTTATATTGACCAAGTCAACCCTCAGGAGGCCAGCATGGCTGAAAGGATAAGAGCATTTATTCTTAAACATCCAGTGTGCTGCTGCTGAGGTAGGAGGGCGGTTCAACCCCTACCTCGATAAGTTGGATAAAATGTTGACTTCTCGTCCTTGACTTAGGGATGCCAATTACAAGTACCTCTGAAGTTGGAGTGGGTCAGCTGGATGGGGAGGGACACTGGTAATAAAGAAAGCTAATCCACATGCAAAATTCAGTCCAGTACTACTAGAAATAGCGTGTATGGACTACGTTTCAGTTCGACGTGAGCAAGTGAGCACAACAACAACAATTATACTCCTGGATTGTTAGGTAGTCTATAAACAATATGCGGCTAGCTTGATATAACTTATACACTTTAGGACTTGTGACAATGATCCTTTGCTTATTGGTTAGTGACCTTTTCAGTCTTCTCTTTTCAATTTGGAACAGCTAGGGAACATACACATAGGCCTTCCAAAATGTCACCATTATTCAAGAAAGCTAGGCGTTTTATTTGCTACCCCAGGATCAGGAGAGTGTATACCACTTTAAAGTTTCTTATCTTTGTAAAAATTCACATTGCGATTCATACCCTGTCTTTTCAAGTCAGAGGTGGATGACAGACACCTAAGCCACTCCATCCTCATTTAATTTAATTTTTTTCACCAAGTTATTAATTTGAAAGACCACCTGCCAGTAACCAAATTAAATCTAGTTTAATTGGTTAAGATAAAATGTGAAAAATGTTCAGCATAAAAATGAAATGATTTTAAATTGGCCAATATTTTGTGTGCTTAGCAATGTTTCTTCTTCTGCTTGACATCGCCCAGTGGAGCATAAGCTGTCACTCACCTCATGCCAAACTATTTATAGACATCTTCATGACTGGTCGGATTTTGCAGTTAAAGTTTTTAATGGATGAGGTAGCCAATCTCATTCTATCTCAGCTTAGTCACCTCTTACAAAGTACATGGTAGCATGCAGTGTTACTGTTCTTTCTTTCCTTAAGGGCCCTGGTAACACACGAGCGGAACAAATATTTTGTGCACGCGGCAATGTTTACAGCATATCTTCATTGTTTGTGTCCTTGTACCACATTGTTTGATTATTTGATTTGATTATTTCCTGAGTCTTTGTAATACATTGTTTGATTTAATTATTTCCGGGGTCCTTGTATGACATTGTTTGATTTGATTATTTCCAAGGTCCTTGTAATACATTGTGTGATTTGATCATTTCTTGAATCCTTGATACACAGTTTGATTTGATTATTTCCAGGGTCCTTGTAAGACATTGTTTGATTTGATTATTTCCAGGGTCCTTGTAAGACATTGTTTGATTTGATCATTTCTTGAATCCTTGATACACATTGTTTGATTTGATTATTTCCAGGGTCCTTGTAAGACATTGTTTGATTTATTTCCAGAGTCCTTGTAACACATTGTGTTTGATTTGATTATTTCCAGAGTCCTTGTAACACATTGTTTGATGTGATTATTTCCAGAGCCCAACATCACTAAAAATCACATTCCGTCTGTTGAAAGAAGGTTTAAACAAAAACTTGGCCGAAACCTTGAAGACGGAGTACAGGCTAACCCAGAGATGTGTTGAAGACAAAGACTTCCACGAAGGCATTAGAGCAAGTATGTAAAGTAACAATAAAACCTTTTACAATGGAGGTTCAAATGAAAACTTAAATTTAATTATTTTGGGTGTGAATATATTTTAAAAAAGTAATGAACAAATGTATCAATTTTAGATGTAGTCACCATTGCGTTCAATGCATGTTCTCCAGCACCAATAATGTGCTTAGATTCCTGTAGAAAAACTATTCTTTTGGTCGCGTGTAACCACTCGTGCACCATCTTCTGTACCTTTTCATCAGACTGAAAAGTTTTCAAACTTCCTACTCCACTCATACACTCGCTGGACTGACAGGCATGCATAACCATACTGGACCTTCATTTGCCAATGAATTTCATCTCTCACTGATTTAAAACAAAGAAATAACGGGTAACAGAACGCTGCTCCTCTTTCATCATCTTGTGCCATCACCAGAGTCATGGATCAGCTCAGTGTTTTTGTCTCAACCATGTCATGTGGTCAAGCCATCCAGGTATTTACTTCTCTGCCTTCCTCTTTTTTTTCTCCCCTCAATCTGGCCAGTTGTCACCAAGGTCACCAATTTATTTCTTCTCATAATGTGACCAAAAAATTTTGACTGTCTACATCTAATTTCTCTAATAAGTTTTCAATTTTCATTTGTTTCTTGTAGGACTTGGTCATTGGTTTTTCTGTCTGTCCATAGTATTCTTTGCATTTTCCTCAGAAACCACATTTCCACAGCCATCAGATGTTTTTCAGCCTGTTTGCTCATTGTCCACGCTTCACATCCATACAAAAGCACAGGTTCTATGTGGCATCTCAACACTCATTTTCTCGTTGCTAATGACATCTTTTTATTGGTCACTCTTGCAAAAGGCTACCTTCGCCATGGAAATTCTTTTTCTAATCTCTTTAAGACATTTCCCATCAGATGTTAAGACTGTTCCAAGATAATTTTACCGATTCATTTGCTTAAGAATATTTCCATTTACTTGTATGTTCACTGTGTGCAACAACCGCATCTACTAATTGTTGCAGATCCTGCTCATTCATTGTCTGCAATAAATACTGTATCATCTGCATATCTAATGTTATTGATTTTTCTTCCTCCAGTGATGATTCCTTTCATATATTCTACATTTCTGAAAATATTTTCACTGTACAGGGAAAAAAGATCTGGAGACATTACACATCCCTGTCTCACTCCTCTCTTAAAAGGCTGATATTGACCTATTTCATTATCAATCCTTATGGCAGCTTGTTACTTCCACTATATGTTTTTTTCCTCTTTCGTGCACGTCAAAAATGGGGTAGCCATCTTTAAACTGTCAGCACCATGTTCGTCAGGACTGTGATGTCACATGCTTAACACTATTGACATCCTTAACAACAATATTGACAGGTTACAAGACAATGGCATGGTTACTGTAATTTCTGTCACACTTGTAAGGTTTTGATTTGAAACCCCCACGTAATGACTTGAAACAAATTGGATTTGTGGTGCTAGCCATATATAGGGTGTATTTTTAATGACTGCGCAGTGTTTGAAAATATTGCCGGTCCAAGTTTTGCATTTACCTGTTATGGTGCATGAACTTTACAGAGGGTGAATACAAAACTTGGACTGGCAATATTTTCAAACACTGCACAGTCATTAAAAATGCACCCTATACATTTGTTATAGACCAAATGGCACTCTATGGATGGTATGACTAAATAATGCTGCCTGCCTTCAATTACCAGGACATTTCCTGGTAGCTGATAATAGGTACCTGGAACTTTCCTGCGAAGTAAAGGCAGCTGCAGAGATATTGACCTATATAATCAATCACTGATTGACCTATATAAATATAGGGTTATTACCATTTACTCAGTATGCTTCAAGACATAAAAAAGGGTCTTTAACTTATAATTTTAGACTATGTCGACCTGGGGGGATCAGATCAATTTAAAAAAAAAATTCTCGCCATGATGAGGATTTGAACAAACGATATATGGGCTGGCAGGCAAACATGTTAGCCACTGTGCTACTGCAGCGACATGAATAGTTACGGGGGACACCGTTGGAAACACACTTTCTTTGGAACTGTGGTGGCATAATGTACTAGTTTATTATCAAACTATAGCAAAACTGATTCTGGTTAGTGTAGTCCTGGGGAGGAGGGGGTGGGGGGTTCCTTCCTCTTCTTTGGGTGCCTAGTATAGTTAATTTAGAGTTATAATTTGTGGAAATCAAACAAAACTTAACACCGAACTTAGAATATTGGTGTACAGAGACAACAGGAGTTAATTTAGAGTTATAATTTGTGGAAATCAAAGAAAACTTATAATACTGGTGTACAGAGACAACAGGAGTTAATTTAGAGTTATAATTTATGGAAATAAAAAAAAAACTAAATATCAAACTTATAATATTGATGTATAGACAACAATCTTCCTACCAACTCTGTGCTACCAATGCCAAACCTGGACAATGACAGAAAAAGAGAAAAGAAAAATCACAACAACAGAAATGAGGTTCCTGAGAAGAATACTCAACGTATCAAGAAGAGATAAGATCAGAAATGAAGAAATCAGGACTAAAGTGGGGGTTAAAGCTGCTCTAGATTTTATTAGAAAGCAGCAAGTCAAATGGTTTGGCCATGCAAGTAGGCTACCAGTCAACAGCATGCCACAACAAACAATGATGTACAGACCAGATGGAAACAGAGGAAGAGGCCGACCACGTAAACGTTGGACGGAGGGAATAACAGAATCCATGGGAATGTCGATATACGAAGCCCATAACCGGGCACTCTCACGAAGTTTATACTTCACCTCGACACCGCAAGGTACAAGAGGAACATGATGAGATGAGATGAGACAACAGGAGTTAATTTAAGAGTTATAATTTGTTGAAGTCAAACAAAACTAAACACCAAACATAGAATATTTAACTCCAATGCTAAATCGGTACTATTGTTTGGATCAGAAAACTGGAGGATGACTAAAAGAATTACTGATAAACTAAAAACATTAATTAATTGGTGCAATGTAGAGCTCTTGGATGCAACTAAACAAATTTCAGTGAATTAAGAGGAGGAAAAGATGTTGGCGCAGAATAGGACATAGACTGAGAAAACCTGAGGACAATATAACTAGACACTCTCTTGTCTAAAACCTACAGGGATCATATGGAGAGAGATTTAAAGACAGAGATAATGATATGAGGATGATATGGAGGGAGCTACTGGAGGTAGCAACAGATTGGACAACTTGGCGTGAGTTGGTTGAGGTCCTATGACGCCCTAGTTGGGGATAAAGGACAAAAAAAGAAGAGGAATTTGGAGTGATGGAACATTTTTCAGCCTTTATAACACTTCCGGTCCAACATGGAGGCTAGGCCGTTGAGCTATTAAGGCCTCTGGCGAGTTTATGTTTGTGGCTGTGGTTTGCTTATGCATTTTCCTCATGTTGGACAGGTAGTGCATGGTTCCATTGCCTTGCTACTGAGATGAGTGTGTGGAGCGAGACTGTCAGCTGTGGATTTTGTGTGGAGTGCATTTACATCTGTCCCCGGTTGTTTGTGTAGTGAAGTGCATGTTTAGAAAAATGGCTGCCGCCAGTTGCTGAACCAAAACTGGCTTTGCCTTATGCAGTAATGTGTGGCTTCTGGTTTTCTAGTGACTGCCGATTCCATTGACAATGAACTATATTTTTCATGGACTTGGCAACGGTGAACTTTTAGGTTGGCATTCTGGCAGCGGCATTATGCACAGTATGCTTGTGCGGGCTGTTGGTTTGTTGAGACTCCTGTCTGTTCCACTTTTCACATGGGGCAGTGAGGGAGCATTTGTGTGATGTTCACTGGTACAGGAATGAAGTATTGTGGGGCAACCATGTGACGTGAATTGGGAACATCAGCTTTTATTCTTTAACCTCTCTCCTGGCTTTGACAGCTTCAGCTAGGTCAAAGGTCTAGTAAGGTTTGTAGCTCTTGCACTATCAGTATTGGGATGCACTTTTTTGCAACTGTTAGGATTATGATGCAGATTTTATTGCATGTGGTGTTGACACCATCTGTTGCAAATTATTGTTTTGAGCCCAGCATCAGTTTCTTTTCTTACACTTCTAGAACAGCTTTGCTTGTGACCTTTGTGATATTTGTTCAGGTTGAAGGCCGCTATGTCAGTCAACCAACCAAGAGTTAAATTTTGTTATGGGTGAAAGTGGGTAGAAATGTTCGCCCATGCATGCACAAGTTACTAGCACAGCCAATCAGTAAGCTAAGTATGTATGGTACATTGTATTATTTATTTTTTTGGAATGATTTTTGCAGCCATCCTGGACAAAGATCACAATCCTCGCTGGACTCCAGACAAACTTAAAGATGTCACAGTTGAAAGAGTCGACTACTACTTCTCTCCTCTGTCTCGAGGACAAGAATTAGACCTCAAGTGAATCTGGATACAGTTGTTTTCTCTTGTCAATATCTTCCTAAAAAAAAAGAATCTGTGATATGTTTAATGCAATGGGACCTACAAATTAAACAAAAATTGTGTCTTTTGTGTGTTTAATTTTCCCTTGAAAGTCATGCAGAACTACAACGAATATGTACATCATTTATGGAACCATACTGCAAACACTAAATACATCCAGTCTGTATTTCTAATTACTGGAATATCCAAGAGCATAGTGGTGATCCTTTTGTAACTCATTAAGTAACAGTCATCATCATGAGCCATGCCAGAAGGTATGAACATACCATGGTATGCCATATCACACAATCACCAAGGTCTTGGATCAGGTCTATGTTCTTGTTCTTGATATGCCATGTGGCAAAGAATTCACGTTTTATCTCTTTGTCTTCCCCATGCTCATTTCCTAACAAATTTGCTAATTGTCACTAAGTTTTCAAGTTTAATTTCCCTCATAACACTTCCAAATATGTTTGACTATGTCCATGTCTAATTTCTCTAATAAATTTACTGTTTTCATTTATATCTTGAAAGACTTAGTTTTTATTTCCATTCCATTTATATTCTTTGCATTTTCCAGAAATCATAATTCCACTGCCAATAGATGCTTCTCAACTTGCCTGTTAATTAACTACCATTAATACCTGCAGCCTCATGCAGTCAAAAGGATTTTACAGTAAACCCAAACTCATTCACTGTTTCCAGTATAACATGAACAATTTTGTGTTAATTTACAAACTACAGCTGAAATTTTTAACTGGTGAAAAATGTAATTAATTTGGTTGCAAGATGTGCACATATGGACACAATTTTTCAGTAACATTTTGCAAAAGGTGATCCCATATGCTGACATAACTCTTTAACAATAAATTCTCTTGTGTCATACAGATTTTGTGTGACAAAAACAGAAAAGAAAATCTTTAATTGCCAGGTAATGTTCTGTTTCGGGATGTATGTCTGTTTATAGTAGAGCTGTGAAATTTATCATACATAAGGACATTTTTAAAACTAAAATAAGTAATGTCATGAAAAACAAAAACAGCAAAACAAGCAAAATAATCCACATGGGTGGTCAGTTCTGTGTGGGTGCCAGTGTTAGACAATGAAATGATGGGGAAAGTGAACACAGAGGTATACTGACAACTGCAAGCATTACTAGACCACCCATAAAAACCATCAGGAAAAGACTAATTATAAAAAGCATATGCTGTTTATGAACCAGACAATGATGTTTAGATTTTGTAGAATGTCAATATTTTCGTTTCTTCTAGGTCCATGGTATTCTAAGAATTGGTTTGTAACATTTAAGATGAAAAGCTATTTTTTTTTTTAGTGACTGCAAAATGGTCAATGACTCGCATCTAGATGTTGCCACAGAAATGATGTATGTTCACAAGAATTTTACTTTAATTTCTCTTAATTAAACAAATAAATAATAAATTCATAACAATGTTTTCCCTGATGAATTTGAATAACAAAGACACAAACAATAGATCACACGATTTATTGCCTGTTTGTGCAAACAACAAGACATGATAGTCAGTTTAAAATTACCGTGGTAGACAATTTAAATTACTGTGTGAATATGTGTGTTGTATATTTCAATCTTGAAGTGTTAACTGATTACTTTAGCTTATTTTGTGTGATTTCTGCAGTATGTACATGACAAGATGCAGCGAAATATGCCAGGCAATAAATCATGCAATCTATTGTTTGTGTCTTCATTATTAAAAAATAATAAATTGTATTAAGGCAGTTTCCTACTGCTAGGTCTGTGATGTGGTTGCGCTACCACATGTTGTAGACCTGAGAGCCAGATATATATATATATATATATATATTGTATTTTTAATTTCCAGACTTGCATCTTATGTGATGAAGTGAGTATACATTAGTCCTTTAGCGCTCCATTGATTATACTTTTCAGAAACGTTTTACAGAAGCCTATTTGCCCTGTTAATGTGCAATTTTATCTCTACATTTGTAACTAATGTGAAACCATGTGGGTAGTTGGTGGATTCAGCTTGGGAGCAGGCAATAGATAGTTGTTGGTCTTAACTGATTCAGTGGCAAACAAAAAAAAACAGGTTTGGACCAAACATGGTGCCTAATCAAATGAACAAGTATTGTAAGTTTCTGTTCATTGAGCATTGAAAGTGCGGAAAATATCGTAAACAAAACAAGTACTGCGACAACCCTAGTATGGTGATATATCGTCCTTCTGTCTAAATCAGAAATCACATTTGACGATATATCATTCGGCACTGAATACGCTTACATTTGCAATGTAGGCAGATCACGAACTATATTTAAGGAAAGTAATGGTGGAGTACCTTCTTTGTAGATAAACAAAAACAAAAAAATAAAACGTAAACAAAACAAGTATTGTGACAACCCTAGTATGGTGATATATCGTCCTTCTGTCTAAATCAGAAATCATATTTGATGATATAATATCATTCGGCACTAAATACGCTTAAATTTGCAATGTAGGCAGATCACAAACCAGTATTTAAGGAAAGTAATGGTGGAGTACCTTCTTTATAGATGCCTTAAAACATGGTTCAGCAACTCACAGAATTTCAGCCCATTAGGGATAAGAATTAAATTGTAAGAAAACACCAGAAAGCAAAACTTGCAGTGAGAGAAAGAGTGTTGAAGTGCTATAATCAAACCTATACTCTTGTATACATGTGAAACAGACAACAAGCAGCCAAGCTGAGAAAAAGAATCTACTGGCAGTGGAAATGTGGTTTCTGAAATAAAAAAAGCCAAGGATACCAGGGACAAACAGAAACATGACAGAGATATTCCTTCAAGAAACAAATAATTCATTAGAGAAATTAGATGTAGACAATCAACATTTTTGGGCATATGAAAAGAAATAAACTTGCAAACTGAGTCAGAACTGGCAAATTTGACAGGAAATGAGCAAAAGGAAAGTGAAGATAAATAAATACCTGGATAACTTGACCACTTGGAATAATCAGGACAATAGCACAGACCGGACCCAAGACTGTAGTGGTCATGTCAGATGACAGACCAGGGGCTGCTAAGGTTTATCTGTGTCATACATGATGATGAATTGGTTTTGGGGAGAAAAACCCATCCTAGACGAGTGAAGTTGCCAAACAGTTGAAAGGACACTGAGTTGTTAGCTGAGCCTCTTATACCATGAGAAAACCTTCATAACTGCATCTGAAATGTTCAAATCCTGCATCAACTAGGAATTACATTGCTTGTGCAGAAGACTGAAGACTTTGAAATGACTCTTTTCGATATTATGCTGGTCCTTGAAACTACATAATGCAGAGATCTACACAAGACAAGTACACAGAATGAGAAACGGACAAATATAAGACAGAATATGAACTGAATTAGATGTTAGAGAAGAGAGAGAACTGACGTGGTGTGGTTTAGTCCCTGTATAAGTATTAGTTGTAGTTATTGGACCTGCAATATTTTGGCTCAAATTCTGTAGCTCTGTGCCATATACTGTAAGAAGCCTGATATGACGGTTAATTTTAGGAAAGAGGATATGCATATAAAGGTTGACTTCAAGAAAGATGTCTACTATAAAAGCTGACTTAAAGGAAGCCTTATTAGTTTAGTTTATTATATGAAGGCTGACTTCACGTAAGATGCCATATATGAAGGACAAATTTGTGTAAAGGATATTGTAAATGAAGGCTGGCTTAATGAAGATGCCTGCTATGAAGGCTGGCTTTATGAAAGATGCCTGAAATGAAGGGTGACTTCATGAAACATGCCTGATATGAAGGCTGACTTTATGTAAAGGAATCCTTACAAGAAGTTTGGCTTCATGTAAAATGCCTGATATGAAGGCTGACTTCATGAAAGGTGCCCACATTGAAGGGCGACTTCATGAAAGATACCTGATCTGAAGGCTGACTTTATATAAAGGATGACTTAGATGAAGGTTGGTTTCATGTAAGATGACAGATATGAAGGCGGACTTCATACACAATGCCCAAAATGAAGACTGAAAGATGCCTGATATGAATGCTGAAAGATGCCTGATATGAAGGCTGACTTTATAATAAAGGATGCTTTACATGAAGGCTGACTTTATATAAAGGATGCTTTACATGAGGGCTGACTTTATGAAAGATGCCCAATATTAAAGCATAAATTTTGAAAGAATACTTGTATGAAATATGCCTGGAATTAAGGTTCATTTCATAAAAGATTTCCAAAATGAAGGCTGACTTCATGACAAATAGCTGAAATATGCTGACTTAACTTTTTCGGCTCCATTATATTTCATGGCAGATGCTTAAGTGGGACAGTTTCCATACAAGTATAATAATCTCAAATAAGCAACATGTGCAGACCTTATATATTATATACTTTGTTGAGTGTTAAAACATATAGCCAGATTTTTTTAATATGCTCAAACCAAACATGAAAGATGTAATAATCACACATGGTACGTTGCTTGGTACTAAGAGTTAATGAAAAAAGCATTTTTTATCATTAATTACAAGTATTCTGTGATTAGTTAAACATTTGTTGATCAGCTTTTTCCTTATAAGAAAAATGTGTGTGTATAGCTTCTCTTTTATATATATATATATATATATATATATATATATATATATATAAAATGCAATGTCTGTTTGTATGTTATTTATGCGTTCGCGAACGGTCCATCCGATTGAGATGAAATTTTCTACACGTCTTCTTCTCAATTCGGTGCTGCCAACTGTCATAGTTTGTTAGTGTACAAACTGTTATTTACTTAATATTATTTAATATTTTAATTTACTTTATAATTTATATATAGCGAGGGGACATAACTTTTAATAGCATTGCTATATATGTAAAATTGTTGCATATTTCTCAAATAGGTGGACCTTTTCGCTACAGTTATCTACAGGCATATGCGTTATAATCCCTTTCCTATCTCCTCCTAATCCTAGCATTAAGCAAAATTTTCTAACTGCAACCAATAAATTATTAGACAGGCAGGCAGACAGACAGACAGACAGGGAGGGAGGGAGGGATAGACGGACGGACGGGCAGGCAGGCAGGCAGACAGACAGATAGATAGATAGAGAGAGGGGTAGGTAGGTAGGTAGGCAGACAGGCAGACAGACAGACAGACAGATAGATCCCCACGAGGGACTGGGCAAAGCCGGGCCGGGTCAGCTAGTATCTATATACATGTTCATTCATTCATTCAGTAGCATGTCCCTTGCAGAACCATAACAACTGTCTGGAAAACTTCTCGGTCATAAGCAAGATGTCCCACATCCAATAACCCATCTGGAGATCATCCACGACATCCTGCACCCATCTACTCTTTGGCCTTCCTCTTCCTCTCTTCCCGGACATATACCCCTCCATGATTGTTCTCTCCAAACTTTCATGACATTTCAAGTGACCAAAATATTTCAATTTTCTTTGTTTTATCATCTTTAGTAGCCAATCTTCAATATTCAGATCTTGTCATATGGATTCATTTATTCTTTTCTGTATCCAGGATATTCTTAGAACCCATCTATAGCATTTGTATTCAAAGGCATTTATGTGCTGTTCAGCTTGTTTAGTAAGTTTCCAGATCTCACACACGTATGTTGCAATGGGAAAGATGCATGCTCTTCAAAATTTAATCTTTGTACTTCTATCTGCCCCACTCCACAATTTATTCAGTTGTTTTAGTCTTTGAAGAGCAATATATATTTATCTTTTAATTTCCTTCATTGTGTCACTATTGGTGATAATTAATGACCTAAGATATTCAAAATTGTCCACCACCTCCAATTGTTCCTCATTAACATATATTTTTTTCTACATAATAGTTTTATCTGTATGCATTATCTTTGTTTTTGCGATGTGAAGATATAGATTGTGATTTTCGCTATTCTTTTGGGTTGAGGTTATTAGTTTTTCTATACCATTCTGTGAAGTGGATAGTAATACTGTATCATCAGCATATCGAACCGCTGGTATTTCATGACCACTGATATTTAGGACATCATACTGCCCCCTGTTTATATCATCTCTGACATTTCTTATTATATTTTTGGCATACAGGTTAAACAAATAGGGGGACAGCACACAGCCCTAATGGACTCCTTACTTGATGTCAAACCAATCTGGTGTTTTGCCATCTATTCTAACCGCTCCTTGTTGGTCTAGATAGAGCATTTATAAGAGTTGTACTACATGTGATGGAGAGCCCATTTTCCTCATGATTTCCCAAAGTTTCTGATGTTGTACACAGTCAAATGCCTTTGAATAATCCACAAAACATGAGAACAGATTTACATTAAATTCTCTGCATTTCTCTATTATTAAACGCATGTTGAGTATGTGATCTCTTGTTCCTCTTCCTTGTCTAAATCCAGCTTGAACCACAATAATTTCATCTTCCATTTTCCTACAAAGTCTTCCCATTATGATTTTTAGCAGAATTTTACTTGCATGACTGATCAGGGGAACAGTCCTATACTTGGTGCATAAAATTTATATCTGTTATCCGTCTATTCGGTTATTCATCATAGCTCTGGTCTGGATGGTGACGGTTAATCAAAGTTTTACTGTATCTTATCACTGATAAGAAACAGCAGATTACTGTCTGTCTGTCTGTCTATATAAAATCCAGTGGCTTGTCCTCTGCAGAACTGTTCCCCCATATGTCTTTAGAGATTTGTGTCTGTTATACACCCAGATGCCTCACTTCTGTTGTTGTGTGAGATAAAAACTGTGCCGTGGAGCAAGCATGAAAGGGGGCTTCTGATCATCAGAAGGGGTCCCCTTCCCAGGATGCTTCAGCCCTTTACCTTCTTGGCACTTTCTGGGGGCGGGCCTACCCGGGTCATGACTCTAGGTGTCTTTCCCCTGCTGTGCATTCGAGATGTTCGATCTTGCACTGTCCTTGCATTGCTCTGTTGTCCTCGCATTGTCCTGTACCTGCAAAATGTCTGCTCCCAAGCCACCAGCCACCCCTCCTCTCAGGGAGAGCTTTGTGCACCTGGTGCTTCATGCCCTCACACAAATCCTGGCACCTGTGGCCGTGGGAAGCCAGCTTCTTCTCTGGCCACTGCCTCTGTCGCCTCCATGCCGGCGCTTCGCTATACTCCGGCATTTGTCTTTGTTGTCATGTTCCTTCTTCATACTCTGTTCCGCACTCTGGGACTCTGGTTCTTCCTCTGGGTTCCTCGACCCCTCTAGGGTCACATTCTGAATCCATCTATCTTGTAATCACCCTCTTCTCCGCTTCCCTAGCACACCTCTTTCTATAGTTATCTTTACCAGACATTCATGTCTGTTTACACGCCACTTATAGTTGTTTCCCTCAGTTTTATTTGTCCTAATAGCTCATCTTTGTCAATATTGAGTTCTTGACGGACACATCTGTTTGTGTTTCTCTCGTGCGCAATGAATGTTTAATAACTCTTCTGTAAACCTAATATTCAGAAATGCATGTATACTGTTCAGCAGATTTGTGACATGTCCAAGTTTCACATCTGTATGCTGCCACAGGAAATATGTGTGCTGTCAGTTCTCTGGCTCACGTTGTTCTATCTGTCCCAATCCATAATGGTTTTAATTACTTTAGATTTTGCAGTAGTGAACCTAGATATTCAAAACTGCTTACTTTCTGTAATTTCTCTCCATTGATATATATATCATGGGAAAAACAATATATGAAGCCCATAATCGGGCACACTCCTACTGTTTATGCTTCACCTCGAGACCACAAGATACATGAGGAACTATGATGAGATGAGATAAATATATCAGTTTGTATAATTTGCTTTCAGGAACAATAAAAGTTGTACCATGCATTCTAAGACAAATATGTAAACAAACCATCGAATACAGTGACCAGCAGAATATTATGTTTGTTGATCAAGGAAAAGGCTTTTGGCAGAGTAGATAGATTTTGTATGTGCATTTGCTTGCTTATATATAAATTATGGACCATCTTTGAAGATTATGGGATACAAGGACAATTACCAGAAAACATCATAGCCATGTACCACTCGAGCCAAAGTGCAGTAAGAACACAAGAAAGTAAATCAAATATGTTCACAGTCAATACAGGAGTGAGACAGGGATGTGTGCTTTTCCTGCTGCTATTTAATATCTACATAGGCAGAATATCCAAAGAAGCAAGTTTTGACAGAACCGATTCAGGAAATTTAGAATTCTTTGCTTTTGATAAAATAACAGATCCAACTGCAATAAATGAGCTTTTATTTGCAGACAATCAGTGTCTGCTTTAGAGCAATGAGGGCATACTGCAAATTCATATTAATAAGCTGACATGTGGCAAATACAATATGAATATCAATACAACTAACATCTACTGGTCAACTAAATGTACTAATAAATAGTACAACTCTGAAACAAGCTAAAGAATTTAGATATCTAGGAAGTTTGATAACAGAAGTTGGCAGAACAGTCAGAGAAATCAAAATCAGATGTCAAAAACAAGTGCACATATACAAGTGCACTATCTCATATACCGAAACATCTAAATATTCATATGTCTGCAAAACATATTCTCACCATCGTTTTCGAAGAAAATGGATTGAAGACATCAAAGAAAATGTAGTCACATTAAATGAAACTATATCGTGCCATCCCTCAGGTGTTAGAACATCAACTATTCCTACCCATGACGCTTGACAGCTGAAGTGGAAGATGATGATAAATATACCTGTTGTATTTTTATATATATAAACTGCGTTTTTCACTTTTTTCTTGCACTGAATTGAGTTTCTTCATTTGCATTTTGTGTTGTTGCAAATAATACTGTGTCGACAGCATATCAATGTTCAAGTATTTCTATTCACCCGATTACACAGGGGTTGTATTGTTCCTTGTCAATATTTTCTCTAACACTCTTCATGGTATTTTCAGAACAAAATGCAACCCTGTCTGATTCCTTGTTTTATATCAAACCAATCTGTTGTATCAGCACATATTCTCACAGCTACCTTTTTTTTACAACCGTGAAGTGCTTTTATGATCTGTATTAAATGTAATAAGGAGCTCATTTCTTTTATGTTCCATAATTGTTAATGTTCTAGGCTTTATTTTCTACATAATCAAATGCCTTTGAGTAGCCTATAAAGGAAGTGTGCATATCCACACTGTACTCTGCTTTTTCTATAACTGCACTCATGTTGAATATGTTGTCACATGTACCTCTATTTTGTTTGAAGTCTGTCTTGATTATGCTTATGTTGTCGTTTATCTTCTGATAAAGTCTTCCCATGATTATTTTAAATAAAATGTTGTTGGTACTACTGATCAAAGCAACTGTTCTGTAATTGGTACATACTTGAATAGCACTCTTTTTTGGTATTGGCATATATATATATCTCTGTGTGTGTGCTCGTGTGTGTGTGTGCATTTGCGAGAGAGAGAGAGAGAGAGAGAGAGAGAGAGAGAGAGAGAGAGAGAGAGAGAGAGAGAGAGAGAGAGAGAGAGAGAGAGAGCAATCAAGATAGCAACAGAGAAATTACTAAATAACAGCAATGGTACACAACCTGTGGTGCTACTGACAGATGCAAAATCAGTACTCGAGGCGCTCCTGTCTGGGAAATTGCCAGCACTAAGGACACTACTTTCTGAACTTAGCAGTCAGCATAAAGTCACCATACAGTGGATACCATCCCACTGTGGAGTACCCGGAAACGACAGAGCTGATCAATTGGCTAAGGAAGGAGCCAAAGAAGAACAGCCTGATGTGCCCGTTACATACCACCAAAAGAAAAGAATGATCAAATCAGTCAGAAAGCCACCAAAACCTGCTCAAGATGACTACCACATTATGGATAGACCAGAACAAGTCATTATTCTGCGCCTCAGGACAGGGCACAATAGATTACGCAACCACATGTATACAAAATTCAAGATTGGTGAAACAGCCATGTGCACATGTGGATTGGCGTCGCAGACAGCAGAGCACATACTCCAAGACTGCCCAAAATATAACATATCTAGGCAAACCTTCTGGCCTAGAGAGACGACAGTGGAAGATAAACTCTATGGACCACTGTGTGAACTGAAAAAAAAAACAGTTCAATTCATGCAAGAGACGACATTGCAGATATAGACATATTTCAAGCGAACGAAAGAAGAAGAAGAAGAGAGAGTGAGAGAGAGAGATTACAATACACTTTCATAATTGTTAAATGATTTACCATTGTGGATGTGTGGGTGGGCCAGTTAGTCAAGAGAAGAAACAGAACTAGCAATCCGCTAATAACTGGAAAATAATGCAACCACTGGAAAGGTTAAAGAGACAGACAGAGAGAACTGATGCATGACCTGAGATAGTAACATGATCAACAGAATGAATCCAGAACAGCAGAGATCTGAGATCTGTGGGAGAAACATACAAAATAAAAGTCGCTTAAAAGTCGACAGGGTCGACTTCATTGCTCCGGGTTTTTATCCCATATGGCTCTGTCTCTTTCCGCAGCGCAGAAATCGTCACACAAAGCACGAACTCCGAAGCACCAGCGACGACCCTCAGGAGTCTGCAAAAACATTTCACTCGTGGACTGAAGGGCGCGGCCTGGAATTGAACCCACAACCTTCGGAGCCCGAGTTAAACGGCTTGACCACTTCACCACGGAGACTCCCAAAAGAGAGCCATGTACACCTTCAACATTTAGCAGGGCATGTTGTGGTGATGATGATGATGAATGGGTTCATGGAGGATCTTCTTCACACTGGAAGTTACCCATCAGTGCTCTAGTCACCTCCATTTTACGTCCCTCTGGGAGACTCTCCTCTAACTGCACAAACCCATTAGCATCTGAGGGGATCTCAATGTGTATATACCAGAAACACACATACTGTAAATATTCTGTTGGGGTTAAGTGTTTTCTAACTGACAAATTAGTCAGATTAGTGGGCTATTAAGAGGAGCGGCTGGCCGAGTGGCTACAACGCTGGGTTCCCCTTCAGGAGACCCGGGTTCGAATCAGTAAGGTGTGGGATTTTTTTTCTCTCGGAGTCAAAAAGAAAATCCTAACCTGCATAGTTCACGGCGACTGGACTAGCCAGGCGGCCTTAATTCCTCAGGCTCAAAGACACCCCCCCCCCCCCCACCTTGCCATACACCGTGAGGTACTATATTGGCAGTAAATGACAGTTTGACAGTAGGCTATAAAACTAACTTTTGTGATTTCCATCTGCCGAGGATTGTAATGTGTGCAATTTGCCCACTGAAATATACAAATAACACCAAAGTAAAAGCAAGTCTCAAAGTTAAAAGAAGAAGACGAGGAGGAGGTGAAGCTAGCTTACCTTATATGCAGGCAGACAAGGGGGTGGTACCAGCAAACTGCCCATGAGGCCACTCATTCTATCATGCAGTATATCACAGTTTGGCGGAGTCTGTACCTGACAGTCAAGAAAGATGTGATATTTCATAGTAATAGTTACGAGGCTCTAAATGTTTTCTATTGTAAGATAGAAACACAAGTACAAATAATCCTGATTAAAACTGACACCAGTAAACACATCATCATCATCTTGCATTAATCTGTATGACTGACTGACTGGCACCTTGCCGTCTTGACAGACGATAGTTTGTAAAATGGAGTTATATCTCCCCATAACAAAGCCTAGGCTGAATGTAGAGACCTTGTGTTGACCAGGCAGCATGAGCTTTCTCTCGGCCTGCCTAGTGTACTCCAGAGGAAATGTAACAAAATCAAAACAAAAATAACATAATCTGTATAGGCTTTTAAAGACTGAGTGTCCTTTGTGAGATGTTATGATCAACTAGGAGTTTATTTTATAGGCGATTTTATGTTTAGTGGTTTGCCATTTGGATATTGCAAAAGATCTGCTTTTGTTGATCACGTGATGAGAAGAGAGGCATTGGAGAACATCATGACAACTGGAAAGATCGAAGGGAAGAGAGGCAGAGGCAGACTCGGAGGTCAGCATAGCTGAATGGATAAGACATTGAAGGTCAGCATAGCTGAATGGATAAGACATTGTAGTAACAGAGAGTGCAAATAAAGGACTCTCCTTGAATATCAAGAAAACAGTAACAATGGTGATATCAAAGAAAAAGGTGACACCCAAATGTGAAATAGAGATAGAAGGGAAAATTCTTCAATAGTGGATTGTTTTAAATATCTAGGGGACATTTGTAACATCAGATGGAAGATGCACAACAGAGATTAAGAGTAGAATAGGGCAAGCAAAGGCTGCATTTCAGAAAATGAAGAATATCTTATGCAATAGGTCACTATCATTGAATGTAAGAAAGAGAGTGTTGAGGTGCTATATATAACATGTTTTGTTGTATGGCTGGGAATCTTGGAATGTAAATGAACAAATTATGAAGAGATTGGAAGCAACAGAGATGTGGTTTCTGAGACGAATGTTGCAAATTCCTTGGACTGCCAAAGTAACTAACAACGAATGCCTGAAAGAGACTAATGAAACTATAACATTACATACAACAATAAGAAAGAGGCAAACAGCTTTTGTTGATCACGCATTGGAGAACATCATGACAACTGGAAAGATCGAAGGAAAGACAGGCAGAGGCAGACTCGGAGGTCAGCATAGCTGAATGGATAAGAATGCTTGCTCTTAAACTTTCGGTATGCTGATGCCGAGGTAGCGGGTTCAACCGATGTCAGTTGGACTTTTAGTCCTTGACTTGGGTACATAAATTACAAGTACCTCAGAATTCAGAGTGGATTCACCTGAAGGCAAGAAACACTGGTAATAGAAAAAGCTAGCCCACACACAAAATCAGCAGTGGCAACTATTAGATGTAATTAGCATGTGCATGGACTATGCTTGAGTTCACAGCGAGCGAACACAAAAACAAAATAAAAGAAAAACTGACAAACTAATGGCTGCAATCATCACAAGGTCATTCATCAAAATCTTAAGGGAATAGATGACACTTATGGACACATTAACAGAGAAGATAAAACAAAGAAGTAAGCCTTATGTAGAGACAGGGAAAGATGTATATGGAAAGGTTCAACAGCTGGGCAACAAATAATAATAGAAAATAAAAACAGGTACGTATAACTCATGTGAAAAAGTGAGAGGGCATAAATGTACATACTTTGCAATTAACTCCAATACAGTCAATGTAAATCACTGAGGGGAGGGGGTGGGGAATCAATGATGATATAAACAAAATAAAATAATAATGACCCATTGCTAGGCCATTACACTTTTACACATATTTCGTTGCTAGGAAGGTGTGTTATACAGGTGTATTTTTAATGGCTGTGCAGTGTTTGAAAATATTGCCGGTCCAAGTTTTGTATAATATATTATGTTGCATGAACTTTACAGAGGGTGAATACAAAACTTGGACAGGCAATATTCTCAAATACCGCAGAGTCATTAAATTAATAAATATACCCGATACCTAGACTTTTTTCATACCTAGACTTTAGCAACGTGTTATGCCTAGACTTTTTCTGTTTATGTTTTCATGCTATTAAATTTTCTAATGTCATGTTTTCCTTTAGATCTGTTTGTGATGTGCCTGAGGAAGATTAGTATAATCGAAACGTCGATTCGTTGTGTCATAGATAACTTATTTAAATTTTCTTTTCTTTTTATATCATCATTGATCTCTCTCTCTCCCCCCCCCCCCCCCCCCCCTATGACTTACGTGACTCAAGAGGGTAGCCTTTTTGCAAGATGAAAAACATACTGACCAATAAAAATATATCAATTGAAATGAGAAAAAGAGTGTTGAAATGCCACATAGAACCTATACGTTTGTATGAATGTGAAGCGTGGACAATGAGCAGACAAGCTGAAAAACATATGATGGCTGTGGAAATGTTGTTTCTGAGGAAAATACAAAGAATACCATGGACAGACAGAAAAATCAATGAACTTGTCCTCCAAGAAACAAATGAAGATCGTAAACTGATTAGAGACATTAGATGTAGGCAGTCAAAATTTTTTTGGCATGTAATGTGAAGAAATGAAGTGGAGAACTTGGTGACAACTGGCAAGATCGAAGGGAAAAGACCAAGGGGAAGACTGAGAAGTAAATACCTGGATGACCTGGCCACGTGACATGGTCGAGACAGAAACACGGAGATAATCCACGACTCTGGTGACCAAGTTATATGGCGAAACATGACCGCCCACGCTTAGCGGCTTGGCACATGATGGATGAATGGACTTACGTTTGCTGTACTGTAGTTTGCTGTAAGGTATGTACACTATATCTGTGTTTATTATCTCTCACTTCTTCGCAAGAGTTACACGTTTCTGATTTCATTTTCTATTGTTATATCTGGCTGCAGCAGTGACTTCTCTTAACAAATAATAGTATAAGCAACAAAAACTTCATCAAAATATCAAATGACAGAGAGGATTGCAGAGTCAAGATAGCTAATCATGCTGCTTCGGACCAGGGACCTGAAGAAGAAAGATTTATCGTTAAGTTAGCAACCAGCTGGACATAGTGAACTAACCATTTATTATCTGTTGAGTTACATCCAGCTTAAAGAATGCAGCTTCCTTCAAATATAATTTTTTTAAATTAAGAAGATGATCAAAAAAGCAAAATTAATCAATTTATTCTCGATCTGCAAGGGAAATGTATAATTAGGAAATAATGCAACAAATTGATTTTAATTGTAAGAAATACCATTGGAAAACACGTCAAGACTGATTAATAAAAACATTCTCTAAAGTACATCTTAATAGCTTGTCTTAAAAACTTCCCATCTAAATGCGAAAACTAAATGGAAAGATAAGGAAAAGAAACGAGAATGATACTTTTTTGTGCAATTCAATTCACAGCAGCCCACTTCTTTTCACCTGGCCCATGAAGATATTACAATGATTTTTCAAATGCAAGAGATAATACCACTCAGAATAATTAATAAAATCAATTTTGCAAGTGGAATTATGAATTCACATGGTATAGCATGTCTTCTGGCTGAAATGTGAAACAGTAATGTTTTAGTTAGTCGCAGCTCCAACTTCACGGCAACGGTTCGTCTCGACCATTGTGCTTTGTGCCTGTGAATATCACACGAAATGCCCCTCACTGCCCAATGTGAAACGTGGAATAGACAGGAGTCTCGACAAGCCAACAGCCCGCACAGATACACTGTGCATAATGCCAACACAAAAGTCCTCGACAGAAAATGCAGTTCATCGTCTATAGAAGCCGCAGTCAGTAGAAAACCAGCAGCCATACATTTCTTTCTGCATTACAAGTCGAGAGGATCGACTTCATTGCCCCGGGATTGATCCTATATTATATGGCTCGGTCCCTTTTGGCAGCTCGGCCCGCTGAAAACATCGCACAAAGTAAGAACACCTTAGCTCGAGCGATGACCCCCAGGAGTCTCCGATAAAAATGCACCCATGAACTGAAAAGGCAATCCAGTCAATTGATGTGTTCTTAAAGTTAGTTGCATATCCTTTACAGGACATCACAGTCAATTCCAACATTTATGGCTGTTTGTGATTTCTTGGCAAGTTTGTGATCATCAGTAGTTTGCTATTGCTTTCTGAATGACGGGCACTTATTCCATGTTATAAAAACCAATGCAAGGCGGTCTGCTGCCAAATTACACGCAGCTGTGTTTCGCAAAAGCGGAATGCATGGCCGAGTGGCTAGAACGCCGGATTCTCCTTCGGGAGATCCGGTTTCGAGTCCTCGGTAAGGTGTGGGATTTTTTTCTGTCGGGGGCAACAAAAAAGAAATCCTATCCTGCACAGTTCGCGGCGACTGCACTAGCTAGGCTGTCTTAATTCCCGATGCTCAATAACCCCCCTGCCACACACCGCAAGTTACTGTATTAGCAGTAAATGACAGTTTTATGACGGTATGTGAGATTACGAACTGCGTCTGTAACCCTTGTGCCACAGAGCCGGCTTGATGTGTTCTAGCAAGGATAAGATACAATATGTCTGTCTGTTCTTTTTTTTTTCTTTTTTCTTTCGCATATCTTTTATAGGACATTGCAGTCAACACCAGCATTTTGGTGTTGATGTCTAGGCAAGTGTTACGTTCAGTAGTTTGCCTTTGCTTTCTGAACCACCAACTCATATACCTTTCCGTAAGAAACCAAAGCGACACGATGTGCTGCTAAATCTCATGCAGCTGTTTCGAATGTGCGTGTACAGGATTATCAACAGCGTCCTTAACCCCTTATGTCTGTACTTAGAGATCAAATATATAACGTGTCATTTTTGGAGTTTGTACAGGTGAATCACTGTACAAGGTAAAGGACCCTGTTTCCATGTCATCCTGGCATATCAGAGATAAGGTGCTAGGTCCATGACTATCTATTTTACCCAGTTTGTCCTGACTATCTATTTTACCCAGTCTGCCCATGGTGTTACTTGAAATGTTTCTCCTTTGCCGGTACTTTACCTCCATCTGTTCCAGACATATATTACATTATCTCCCTCAGATGCAGAGTGATGTTATTAACACCTACCTCCTGTAAAACACAGTTAAAGACTAGACAACAGTAACGACCCTCAACCTGTACAATACACAACTGTCCGTTTCTTAACGGAGCCCACAGGACAGTAAAGTACAGTCCACACTGTAACCTACTATGCATGTCGTATGAGAGTTGGCGTGGAGTTGGTTGCCTCTCCCTATAGAAAACAGTTTTAAAAAATTCATTTACTGCCAATATAGTACCTTGCGATGTATGGCAGGGGGGGGGGGGGGGGGGCAGGGTGTCTTGAGCCTGAGGAATTAAGACCGCCTGGCTAGTGCAGTCGCCGTGAACTGTTCAGGTTGGAGTTTTTTGTGCCCCCGACAGAAAAAAACTCCACACCTTACCGAGGCTTCGAACCTGGGTCTCCCGAAGGAAAATCCGGGATTCTAGCCATTCGGCCAGCCGCTTTAGTTGCAAAATCCAACCACACACGAACAAGTCTATGAAGGGCATAGGCTTGGCGTGAGTTGGTCTCCAGTAAGAGATGAAAAGCAGAAGAAGACGGAGGGAAGGGACAATATATAACATGAACAATACATAACATGGACAATACATAACGTGGACAATACACAACATGGACAATACACAACCTGGACAATGCACAACCTGGACAATGCACAACATGGACAATGCACAACCTGGACAATGCACAACATGGACAATACACAACATGGACAATACACAACATAGACAAATACACATTGGACAATACACAACATGAAAAATACACAACAGGAACAATACACAATATGAACAATACACAACACGGACAACAGGGATATACACTTGTACTCACTGCTGCCATGGAAAGTATTGCCTCCACACATTCCTCCGTGCTGTGAGCAGGCAAGAAATCCACAGTATGTTCTAAGTATCTAACGACATAAACAGCCGGTCACTACAACAGCATTACCATGTGTGTATTCAGATCCTACCGTGACATTCAGATACATTACCCTAACTTCTGGAAGCCTGTATAGCAAAGTTGCTAGCCTGTATGATTGTCAGCTCGATGGTCATCGGTTTGAATTTATATCGAGGAAGATTTAAAATTTTTTTTATTTTCTTTCTGGTTCTTCTCATTATGATTCTGAGTAGAAGCTTAGTGATATGGTTTATGACGTTAATTGTACGAAAATCTTCACAATCAATTGCTTATGGTCTTTTTGGTGTAGCTATAAATACAGATTTCAGCATATCACTGGGTAAATATCCATTGCTGTAAATATCATTCAACATTTTGGTTAATATATCTACTCCAAATTCTCCCAATACTTCTAAGTCTTCTATTGTGATTTCATCTGGCCCAGCTGTTTTTCCTTTCTTCGTATGTTTCATAGCGTCAGCGACTTCTTCTTTTAGAATAGGTGGACCTTCTAAGTTATTTTCTTCTGTTAATTCTTCCCTTTCTCCATTATATAATTCTTTTATATACATTTTTGATAGAAATTCAAAAAGTAGCCCAAACAGAAATAAAACATTATCAGGAAAAGAAAAACGTATCAAATAAATTAGATAAGCTTAGAGTGTAACAAGAACTATGGATGCTTTAGGCTTGCTAATATGGATCTAAAAGCAAAATGAGTTCAAGCATTTTACTGAAGAAACATGTCAACCTGAGTACCACATATGACAAGAATGACATGTTTCTTATGTGAAGATAATAACTAAAAAATGAAAATGAATTAAATGCAATGAAAAAAATACATACTGCATGTTCAATTATAATAAGAAAACAAGATTAATATGAGGAAAGAATGGACGTAAACAAAAATAGACATGCAATACAACATGAAATCAACGTAATTCACTGTTAATTAGGTGCCATGGTACGTAGACTACCTGCGTACCTAACAGTATGTCTACCTACATATGTAGACATACACATATGGGTGTGAGTAGTTATGTCCGCATGTCTGCCAATCTATCTACATACCAAAGGGCTAAGAAGTAGAACATATGTCTTTGACCCGACCTGATTTACTTTATAGCGTGAGTGATACAGCTTTTCACAAAATAAGAAAAACCAAGCGAATCTCACCACTACTTCTAGAATATGTGATAGCCTGACACTTCATGCCCAAATAGTAGTATGTTCCTTATATATATATGTATAGTATCTTCCTTGGATATCTATATATATATATATATATATATATATATATATATATATATATATATATATATATATATATATATTATATATATATATATATGTATATATGTTTAGTTTAGACGTTGAATCAACATCACGGCACACGGTTTAACCCATAAGTGCTCCGTTTTCCTCCTAACTCAAACCTGAGTCTGGAGAAACTCAGCTCAATGCACGAACTCCGTTGCATCGGCGAGGATCCTGAAATACTTTGGGTAGATTTTTAACTCGAAATTTTGCCCGGGCAGCGCCGTGAAATAGTAAAAGCTGAACAACTCAAAAATAAATATCACTAAATCAAATAGTTAACTCTAAATGAAAAAGTGAATAAACTGGAGGAAGTTGAAATGTCGAAGAATACAACGGACGGAGGAAAAAACCAACACTGACGTAATGACAGCCACACATGTTACAAGATCACTCGTCAAAACCATCAGGAACAGACAAATGGAATTTATAGAAGGTGGAGTAGGGAAATCCTTGTATGGGAAATTAATATGCAAGAGAGGCAAAGAGTAACAGGGAAAGATGTATGTGGACAGCTAAAACAGCTGAGCAACAAAGGATAATATTAGCGCCTCCTACTTACATAACATGACAGGTAAGATTGGAGAGTCATGATTGCTGGTTTCTGATCCAGATCAGACACTTACAAAAGAAGTGGAAGATAAAGAATAAGAAGACGAAGAAAAGAAGAGGAAGAAGAAGAAGAGGATGAAGAAGAAAAAGAAGAAGAAGAGGATGAAGATGAAGAAGAAGAAGAAGAAGAAGAAGAAGAAGAAGAAGAAGAAGAAGAAGCAGAAGAAGAAGAAGAAGAAGAAGAAGAAGAAGAAGAAGAAGAAGAAGAGATGAGGAGGAAGAAGAAGAAGAAGAAGAAGAAGAAGAAGAAGAAGAAGAAGAAGAAGAAGAAGAAGAAGAAGAAGAAAAAGAAGAAAAAGAAGAAGAAGAAGAAGAAGAAGAAGAAGAAGAAGAAGAAGAAGAAGAAGAAGAAGAAGAAGAAGAAGAGGAGGAGGAGGAAAAAGAAGAAGAAGATAGACCTTACTTTATCTGTAATTCTGACACAATTTTAAATTCTTTTACAGTGAAAAGTGGAGCCTGCAATATCACAATGCACTGTCCGTGGTTTCCAATGAACTTGTCAATTCTGCATCGAGGAAAATGTTCATGAAAAATGTGTCAGTACAAATTGAAGAATTTAAACTCTTCATATAAGAAAATCATGTCTATATACTGCCGAATCATTCGTCTTTGAAACCACATCTCATTTGCCTACAAGCTCTTTCTAATTTGTTTGTCCACGTTCCATGATTCACTGCCATACAATAAGACAGGTTCTAATATGACATCTCTCTCTCTCTCTCTCTCTCTCTCTCTCTCTCTCTCTCTCTCTCTCTCTCTCTCTTTCTTTCTGTGCTGCAATGATAGTGACTTATTGCGTAAAATACTTATCATTTTCTGAAACGCAGCTTTTGATTGGCCTATTTAGCCCTTAATCTCTGTCACACATCTTCCATCCGACGTTATGACAGCTTTCTACACTGATCAACAATAAACTGCCTACATTCACATGAAAATCATCAAGTACTACCAAATGTTAGACCAGACATAATCTTACCTAGCCATGAGGTCAGAAAGCCCAGATCTGATTTCACGTTGTTCAATACTGTTATAACTAGTCTCGTCTGAGTTTTGATGTAATCTCACCGGGTTCGTAATTTCCACCATCAAAAAGGCTAATTTTCCTTTTGGGACTATGACAGCTCCTTCTGACAGACGTTCGCTTGCTGGTGATTAGATTATGTTCGGTTAACTGAGCTGTGTACTTGGAGATCTAATTTCAGTAATCTCATTTCTCTTTCTCTTCTTCTTCTCTCTGATGTGTGTGCATGCGCGACCACGCAAAACATTTACATACTAAGTCAAACATGCATATATACACACCTAGTGACACACAGACACCAAGCAACACACACACATACACACACACAACAAGCCATATACACCAAGTTAAACACACACACCAAGTCACACACACACCAACACACACATATCAAACCACACATATACCAAGATACACACATACACATCAAGTCACACATGCACATGAATATACCAAGCCACTCACACACACAAACACACCAAGCCACACATACACACTAGTCCATACATACAAACATTAAGCCATACATGCCAAGCCACACACACACACACCAAGCTACATATACACATCAAACCACACAAACAAAACAAGCCATGCACACACATCAAGTTACACAATTATACACAAACACCAAGCTATATGCACACAGATACACACCAAATGACACACACATTATTACATACACTTTGTGATTATTCCATTATATTTTCTATCAATAAGGAATTTGTTCCATTATATTTTCTATCAATAAGGAATTTGTCACATTATATATTTTATCATGAAAGAATTTGTTCCATTATATATTTTATCATGATGGAATTTGTTCCATTATATTATCTATCAACATGAAATTTGTTCAAATATATTTTATATCACTAGAGAATTTATTCCATTATATTTTCTATCATGATAGAATTTGTTTCATTATATTTTCTATCAAAATGGAATTTGTTTCACTATATTTTCTTTCATTAGCGGACTGGTCTCCATATATCTTCTATCATTACGGAATTTGTTCAATTTTATTTTCTTTCATTAGGGAATTTGTTCCTTTATATTTTCTATCATAAAGGAATTTGTTCCATGATACTTTCTATCATCAAGTAATTTGTTCTCTTATATTTTCTCTCATTAGGGAATTTTTTCCATTATATTTTGTATCATCAAGGAATTTGTTCAATTATATTATCTCTCATCAAGGAATTTGTCCCATGATATTTTGTATCATCAAGGAATTTGTTCACTTATATTTTCTATCATAAAGAATGTGTTCCATGATATTTTCTATCATCAAAGAATTTGTTCAATTATATTTTCTCTCAGTTTGGGAATTTATTCCATTGCTGGTCCCTTGTCCAAGAAGTCGCCACCCAGTGTACAGGCTGGGTTTTTTATTTTATTTCCTATAAAAAAAAATTGCTAGTTTTACTGAGGAATAGAAAGTGGCCAGAATGTGGCCAGGCTCATGTGTTGCTGGGGATAATAAAGGAGGCAAAGAATAGTAACACCGTAACCCACTATGCCTGTAGAGGGTGGACACGTTATGAGAAAAAATAAACTAGAGAGCTTGGTGACAACTGTCAAGATTGAGGGGGGAAAACAAGGGGAAAGCAGAGAAGTAAATATCCGAGTGGCTTGGCTACGTGGCAAGGTTGAGTTAAGAACACGAAGCTCATCCAAGATTGGTGATCGCGGGAGATGGCGAAACATCACCACGCAAGCTTATGGGTATGGCGCATGATGATGATGCTGATGATGATGATGCTGATGATGATGATGCTGATGATGATGATGATGATGATGATGATGATGATGGAGGGTTGGCGTGAGGCTGGCTAACTCATCCCATAGAAAACTTTAGCTGAAAAATGCAGCCACATATGAACACGTCTACAAACGCCGTGGCAGGAGTGGGTTGACAATGTATGCTGCATTGGGAGATAACAGGAATGAGAAAAACATGTAGCATAATATTTTGTTTGTCTCTTTGTTTCTTATACTATCACTCTTTTAATTAACAGCTTCACTTCATCTTCTTTGTTTTTTCTCCCAAATGGAGCACAGAGGCTAAACTAACTCTTGCCAAGATGCCCTATCTTACTATCTCCTGCTGTTTCATCTATTCTCCACCATATTATGTGTCTGTCTCTAATTCTCTTCTCCGTGTGTTTAAGGTCACCCTCTATTTGTTGTGTCCAAGTGGGTTCCAGAGTGGCATACCTCATTAGTTATCAGGTTTTATCAATGTGTGTGTCTTCCAGTCTCTCTAGGATCTCTACATCTGTTTGTTTTTGTGTCCAGGAAGCGCTAGATATTCTTCTATATATCGATATTTCTAGGTACTATATCCAGTTTATAAAGTGTCTGTTCATTGTCCATGCTTTTGTCACATGCAACTGTATAGAGAACATATAAAATATGATTATTCTCATTGTTAATATTTGTTTACCTCCCGATACATGATCGTGTTCATGTTATTATGTGTATTTACAACCATTTCTATTCTTTTTCTGACTTGTTTCCATTCTACCACCATCTGCTATTACATTTCCCTGATGTTTGTGTACTAAGTGATTCAATGAGCATGATCCAAAGGTCAAGGTGGGTTCTGTACGTAGGCAGTGGATCAAATCTCTGTAGAGGTTTGTCCTTTTGAGCTGTTGTCCTATGGGTCACCTTTATCTTCGATCTGGGACATGTGGGAGTTGAGAGAAATGTTGGGAGGGAAAGGAACGAGCTGATTGGAAAAAAAGTCGCTTAAAAGTCGACTTCATTGCACCGGATTTATATCCCACATGGCTCAGTCTCTTTCCACAGCACGGAAAGCGTCGCACAAAGCACGAACTCCGTAGCTCCAGCGACGACCCTCAGGAGTCTCCAAATAAATGCACCCGTGAACCAAAGGACGTAGCCCGGAATCGAACCCACAACATTCGGAGCTCGAGTCAAACAGATCGACCACTTCACCACGGAGACTCCCATAGAAGCGGAGCTGATAAACTTGCTGGCTTTGCATCCCCTTGCAGATGACCAGCCCATAGATCAGTGGTTCTCAACCGGTGGGGATTCCCCCCCCCCCCCCGGGGGGAATTTTAGGGTTTCGGGGGGGGGGGGAATTAAGATTATTTCAAGATCGCGTTAATACAAGAACCGATTACTTGATATTGTTTTTCTGTTCATACTGTACGGTTCTGTACGTCTCACCCTTCTAAAATTCAATTTATAAAGTAAGTAGACCCACAAATCATGTTTTATGTGGACGTCTAGACTTGTTTTAGTATGTGCTATTAAATTTAGCTTCCACCATTACGTATACTGTGTAGGGGCGGGGCAGGAATTTTAGGTAGGAAATACGAAAGGGAGGAATGCCGTTCTGAAAATATGATGAAAGGAGGGGGGGGGGGCAAATTTTTAGGCAGGAAATACGAAAGGGGGGAATGACGTTCTGAAAATATGGTGAAGGGGGGCACGGGCCAAAAAAGGTTGAGAACCACTGCCATAGATCATGCCGATGTTATTAATGCCCTTAAAGAGATGTCGAGAGTGGAGGAATGTGACGTCAGTGAATCCACATTGTTGTCCAGAATGAGAGACTCAAGAGTAAGAACTGGCACAATCAGCCATGAGAGGCAAACTGGGAGAAAGAGGGGCCTAGTCAACTAACACAGAGCTGGCACTATTAGCACACGGATGCTGTTGCATATGAGGGTTTGGGGGGGGGGGGCAGTCCGAAGAGGATCTGAGCATAAATGGACTTTTCCAGAGTGCAAGGATGATACACTAACAGATAACAAACTAACCAACCAACCAACCGACCAACCAACCAATCAACCAACCAACCAACTAATACCAATTATATAAGACACGGGATATATGTTATGTTATCCATTCTATTCCTTTTCCCTCACGTAGAGTATTTTTAAATACTGCCGAGCCATTTTATGTGGACAAAATAAATATAAAAAAACTGACCTCAATATTTATTTCTGGTATTGGATTTTCTTAAAATGTCTCTAGAATCTCTTTGAACCTCCCACCACACTCACCCAAAATCTCTGTGATGTGCTGCACTATTCCGCACCACCGCATTAAGAGATCAAGGACTGCAGTTTCAACTGGCATATGCTCAAGACATCAGAGGTTATTAGACACATAAATCTGTCCTCATGCAGAAATCTTACAAACAGAAATCTGTCCTTGCGTACAAACCAGAAAGGCAGAAATAATATGTCCTTGCGCAGAGCTCAATATTCTCTTATCAGCTAGGGTAGAAAGGTGATAGTTTAAACTTTGTTAGCTCCATTAGGTGAGAAACTGAACAGACATTTGCGAAACCTTATTGCCTTTATAGCTGATGTATGTAAGGTGAGACCACAGGAGACAACCAAAAACTGAGGTCAATGGTTGATCGGAAAGCTCGAAAGGATTGAAAGCACAAACAAACACCTACCTACCCACCTATCTTGCTTTCCATCCATCTATCTATCTAAGCATTCAATATGATTGATCATACTATTCTAATTAGAAAACTAGAAACAATGAAAGTAAGCTTTAATATAGTGACATTAATAAAATCATTTTTATTAGACAAAACAACTAGTATCACACAATACATCTTTATCTCAAGCCATCACCATTAATACTGGAGTACCCCAGAGGTCTATACTCGGCCCTCTGTTATTTACCATTTATATAAATGATCTTTCCGCATATCTTTCGTCGTCCTGTGATTTATTTGCAGACGACTGCACAGTATATACGAACGCAATTGATTGCAATGTACTAGAATCATCCTTGCAACAGGAAATAAATAGTGTATTTAAATAGAGTCATGCAAACCGCATGCAAATTAACATTTCCAAAACAAAATCTATGTTAATAGCAACTTGGCAAAGACTTCACACTCTAAACTCGCAGAGAACTCTTCAGCTGCACATTGGTAGCACGCCTGTAGAAAATGCAACCAAGCACAAGGCACTGGGTATTATCACTGATCAAAATCTAACCTTCAATTCCCATGTTCATGCTCTCGTTAAACAAATAGCCAAAAAGGTATATCAACTTGCCAAAATTAACAATTTCCCCGACGAAAACGGAAGAAAGATATTCTATATTTCCAACATACAAACACATATTGATTATTGCTCCACAATCTGGGATGATTGTTCCAAATAAGTAACAAAATGTCTTTATTCACTCCAGAAAAGGGCAATGCGTTTAATTAACGGTGAAAAGCTAACCGACGATTCTAACCTACATGAACGTCTTCAGTTAATGCCACTCCACAAACGCCTACTTTCTTAATAAGGTTAAACTAATTCACAAAATCCTATTTCAAAATGCCTCAAGCTACCTTTGGCCATTGTTCAAATATAACTCAAGACATAGCGAACGACTAAATATACTTCATGTCCCTAAACCTAGAATAGACATATAAAACAAGCTTAGCATACTCTGCCGCTCAGTTGTGGAACAATCTTCCAAAAGAAATCAAAGACACCACCAATTATTATACATACAGTCCCAACCTGTTTGAACACTACCTCAGTGCAGAGAGAGAGAGAGAGAGAGAGAGAGAGAGAGAGAGAGAGAGAGAGAGAGAGAGAGAGAGAGAGGCGTGGGAAGGGAGAAACAGAGAGAGAGAGAGGGACACACACAGTACACACATGCACGCGCGTGCACACACACACACACACACACACACACGAAGTTCAAAGTCTGCTGGTGTGAAAATAGCAGAAGGTAAGAATTTTTGTTTATGTGAAAATAGAAGAAAAATAGAGTAAGTTGTCTTCTGCAACTTTTTTTTTTTTTTTTTTTTTTTTTTTTTTTTAGCATATCCTTTACAGGACTTAGCTGTCAACACCAGCATCTTTCAGCTGTATGTTGATCTCTTGGCAAGATTACGCTCAGTAGTTTGCCATTGCTTTCTGAGCGGCCGGCTCAGTATCCCGCAAGTCACGAGCGGGGGTCGAACCGCCTTAGTTCTCGCTCCGCTACGAGACTCTGCGTGATAAACGGGATTACAGAGAGAAAGTGTTGTAACCCCACAGCCAGAGAGACCCTTCTGCAACTGGTGAGGAATAATAGGAGTAAGGGTGTCAAGTCAGCAACTGTTGAGAAGAATAGAAGAAATAGGGATTTTATTTCAGTAACTGTTGGGAATAATAGAAGAGGTAGGGGTTTCATGTCAGTAACTGTTGGGAATAATAATTATAATATGGTATTACTAGACACACACACACACAAATAACTTAAACTTCACAGCTTGAAGAAGTACCTCTACATCAACTTACTTCTGATTTTGATGTGTTTCTGAGTCAGCAGCTTGAATATCACGGAGTCATTTAACTTGCTGTGTAAAATAACCACTCCAATATTGGAAACATTCAGTGGAAAGCTTGTCATTCTACTGGAATCCGAATGGGTTATCGATGCAAAATAAGGCTGTCAATATTTCATAATGTTAATACGTTTCTTATGTTTTCGAAATAATCTAAGAAGTACATGCCGTCATTAAGACTACTGGTTATGCCTCTCTCTTCAATGAACTAGTAAATGTGAAGGTCTAACAAACTAATAGTCATATTCTAAAACATCACATGTACATTTAGTTTAAAAGAATTTATAATTTTACATTTGAAAAAAAAGTCGCTTAAAAGTCGACAGGGTCGACTTCATTGCACCGGGTTTTATCCCATATGGCTCGGTCTCTTACCGCAGCACGGAAAGCGTCGCACAAAGCACGAACTCCGTAGCTTTTAGCGACGACCCACAGGAGTCTCGGAAATATTTAACTCGTAAACCGAAGGGCGCGGCTCGGAATCGAACCCACAACCTTCGGAGCACGAGTCAAACGGCTTGACCACTTCGCCACAGACAAACAGGGAAAACCCCATGTATTGTTTGTATTTTAATGGTTGTAAAACTAATATTAAAAATTCAAAAACAACGTATTCGCTTAGCGAATGTAAACACACATGCCATACATTCCTTGCATGGCATATTTCGCTGCACCTCGTCAGGTGCATATTGCTGAGGTGTATAAAATGTTATGTGAAACAATGAATGATACGTTGGCTGAGATATGATGTACATTGTCACTGACTAATGTTAAAGTTAAAGTTAATTGCATTATCCTTTACACCTTTGCCGGCTCTGCGGTGAAGAAGTTACGATTGCAAATAGTAGTCCAGCATACCGCATTTGAAACACAGCTGCGGGCGATTTGGAAGCAGACCACCTTTCATACAATGGTATGAGTACTAGTCGTTCAGAAAGCAATGGCAAACTACTGAATGTAATCTTGCCCAGGAATCACAAACAGACAAAAAAAATGCTGGAGTTGACTGTGACATCCTGTAATGGATACACAAGTAACTTTTATTTACTCTTTCATCATTATAATTTATGCCTTGAGTTTGTTATAATTTGTGTGTACTGTAATCCACCACTGCCGGTCTCTCTGGCCGAGGGGGTTACACGACTTTCTCCGTAATCCCGTTTATCCACGCAGTGTCTCGCAGCGCGCGAAAATTGGAAGCGGTTCGACCCGCGCTGGTGACTTGCGGGATACTGAGCCGGCCGCTCAGAAAGCAATGGCAAACAACTGAGCGTAATCTTGCCAAGAGATCAACAATCAGCTGAAAGATGCTGATGTTGACAGCGATGTCCTGTAAAGGATATGCAAATTTAAAAAAAAAAATCCATCACTAAGGAACTGACCTCTTCTTATGTCATGACCTAGAATACGTGAGTGGACTTCTGATCCAACATGGCGGATAGACGGTTGAGCTGTTAAGGCCTCTGGAGTGTTTTTGCTTCTGGCTACGGCTTGCTTATGCATTTTCCTCACGTTGGACTTATAGTACATGGTTTTGTCCCCCATCTACTGAGTAACTGATTTTAGCGATACTGTTAGCTTTGAATTTCGTGTGGAGTGCTTTTACATCTGTCCGTGGTTTTGTATTGTGAACTGCATGTTCAGAAAATGGCGGTGATCGGCTGCTAAACTAGCTAGTTTTGCAATATGCAGTAATGTATGTGTAGCTGCTGCTTTCCTAGTGACTCGCTTCCATCGACGATGAACTATAATTTTCGTGGCGGACTGTTGTGTTGGCATTCTGGCAGCGGCCTTAGACAATTACTTGCCTGTGTGTGATGTTGGTTTGTCGGTACTGCTGTTTGTTCCACTTTTCACATGGGGCATTGAGGGGAATTTTGTGTAATGTTCACTGGCACAGGAACGGAGCATTATTGTGGTGACGCTCTGCAGTGAAGTTGGAACTGCGACTGACTGACTGACTAGAATATGTGAAGACTTAACGCATAACACACCAATGGCAGTATCGGCAATAGGACCCCCTGTTAATCTACTAATAATAGTACACTAATGGCGCTCTTACTGCAGTTATAATCATCTTTTCCTCCTTAATTGTATTTTTCATCATCTTCTTTGTCATCATCAAGACAGTCATCATAATTATAATCGTTTATATTATTATAATTTTAATCATTATCAAATGTATCATCACTTTATTTACCACTGCCACCATTATCATCATCATCATCAAGTGCCTTAACGACAGGCATGGGCGTTTATGACTCTCCACAGATCTTGGTCTTTGGTTTTCTGGATCAACTCTGCTGATGATATTCCTCCATGCCACCGTCTCAATCCGTCCTGCATCATTTCTCTTGATCTGCCTCTATCTCTCTTCTCCTCTATCTTTTAGTTGTCACACCGTTCTCTAATGCCTCTATTCACATCACTCTACCATCATCCCCAGTTTATTCATCCTTATCATCGTCGTTTGCATCATCAACATTTACATCTTCAGCTAATTGTAATTCTTATATCATTATTCAACACATATGGGAATTCCCCAGTACGGTGACGTCGGTTCTTGAGTCAACTCAACATGTTGTTCTAATTATTTTCTTTAATATTACTTTCTTTGAAATCATCTTTATTTTCCTTTTTGATCTCTTTCTCCATTATCATCTTTTTTCAATAAACTTGTTTATCAGCATCAGCATAGTCACCTCATCATCATGCTTATCATCAATTTACTGAATGCAACCACTGCCATCATCATCTTCTTATTTATACTCTTTATCCTCATTTTTTTTTTTTGGATTTTCCTCAAAATCATCATCAATTTTAACCTAATATTTTCAGCATTATCATTGTCATCTTTTATGCCCGAAGCTTTGACAGATTTAGGTATTAAAATCCAACCTACTAATGGCATTAGTGTCTGTAGTATAATCTTTTTTCACTGTTGTCACCCTTTTTTATCATATTGTTTTTAACCATTGTCACACTTTTTGCCACCATCATCTTCTTAACAATCATCAATTTTATCATCACTTTCTTTACCTGGACCAATTCACTAACATTACCTTGTTACTTATCCTTTCATTTATCATCATCATTATCATCACCTTTATCATTAGTTGAATCACCATCATAATATTTTATGTCCAAAGTTTCCCATCATCTTAGGTCTACAGTTCACACTATTATCCTTATTTTCTGTATGATAATATGTTTTCAATGTTATAATCTATTGCTATTTCTGTTTTTTCATTATCATCTGCTTTCTGTCATGTTAAGCTTTTTCATCACCACCCTGTATATCATCCTCAACTTTAAAGTTATTAAAATTAGTTTTCAGCTTCACAATCAATCTTTACCCTTGCCACATCTGTAGTATTCATTGTTTTCCTTCAGGAAGGAAAAACAATGCCAAAATGTCATGATTCAGAGCCAAATTAATTAAAGGAAATATTAATTTGGCTATGCCAAAAGTAAAACTAGTTTGCAATTAGGCTCATCAATATTTTCTTACATTTTCCTTCCAGTAAAAATTAGAAAATTATGTAAAGCGTCAAAAGAAAGAAGGCTCGAGTAAAATTGCAGGGAAATTTAAAAAAAACAACACAACACCAAAATATAGAATTAATACACATGAGAATTAATTACCTTATTAACAAAGGAACATCTACAACAACGGGTTGCATGAAAAGCCAGAGAAGGCATAATCATAACTAGCTAAGGATCAGAATTACAAAACATGGTTAGAATGCGTGCAATAACTTCACACGGATTCACGTGATGAACAGCATGATATTAACAATAAAAATGAAGGATCACCAATTTTGAAGATGGAGGTTCACTTTACCATGTGTCTTTGTGAGGACTAGATACGTCCAGTCCTTGTTAGGAAAAGATGAGTTCAGTCCCGGTGAGGACTAAATGAGACCAGTTTTTAAGGAGACAGCAACGAACAACTGGGAGGCTATTGAATCTGGCAGGTCCTCCTCAGGACCAGCTCTCATCAAGACCAACTCAATGCAATAAAGAAAATGCCAATCAGCGTGAGCCCCAAAAGACCCAACTGTACCCGACAAACACAGAGGGAAAAATATAACCAGTCATGTTTAGGACTAACTCGAAAGAGAGCAAAGGGAGAGGTAATCAAAATCCACCAAAAAACAAAAAAAAACAACAACTAAAAAACAGACCTAAATTATAACTGACGCTGCAGAAGCAGATTTAACGAGAACAAATCGCACCCCTCCCCCTAAATATTGAATTGAATGAACCATATGAAATCCAGCATGACTTCAGGTTTAGTGAGTATCACAACTGAAATTATCAATGTCTTAGAAGAAAACTGAATAGACCAGCTCACCAAACTGTTGAAAACAACACTATTGGTATACCTCTGGCTTTCTGTAAATCTATGTTTTTTTGCAATTTCAAAGAAATCAGAAGCCTTAGAATGTGTTCAACATTGAACTATTAGCATAATGAGAAACATCATAAAGATCACTAAGAATCATTTTGCTAAAGGTTAGATAGAAAATACAACCAGAAATGGAGGAAGCACAATGTTGCTTTGTAAAAGGAAAGCGTACGATAAATGCTGTGTATTTTCTGAGAATATTAATGGAGTTTTAATAGAAGTAAACACATCTGTCCTCCATCCCTTACACACAGACTTTAAATAGTGTAAGACATGTTGAAATCATGAAGATGCTTGCAGATCTCCAAATGTATGGAAAACACCTCAGACTTATAAAAAAATATAAATTAGAAACAACAAGATGTCACAAAAATTGACAGTGAAGTAGGTCAATGCCAGCTAAGCAAGAGAAGTGTGCAACAGGGATGAGTAATGTCTACAGACCTTTATTCCCTATATAGTAAAAATATTATGATATATTTAAAAGAAATCACCATTGGAGGACATAACATCAATAATATAAAATATTCAGGTGATAAGGTATTGACTTCAGACAATTAACATGATTTGCAACTATTGGCAGTTGCTGTTATTATACACAGTGAGAAACTAGGATTATAATTAAATTGGAAGAAAGCAGAAATCATGGCCATCTCCAAGAAAAAATAAATGCCACAATGTAATATCCTAGTAAATGGGATAACAGTACAACCATCTTGTCACAATCATAACATCTGACAAAAGATGCATTGTAGAGATTAGTATAAGAATCACCATGGCAAAAGAAGCCTTTTGCAAGATGGAAAACATCTACTCATAGATAAAAAAAAGTGTCAATTGTATTGATTAAAAGAGTGTTAGAGTGCCATATGATGCCTATACTGTTGTTTACTTGTGAACCATCGGCAGTTGGCAGAAAGCTGAGAAACATCTAATGGCTGTGGAAATGTTGTTTCTGGGAAAAAGGCATAGAAGGACAGAAAAACAAATTAGATGTTTTCCAAGAAACAAATGAAAACTGTAAATTGAATAGAACAATTTGACATAGTCAACAATTTTTGGGAATCTTATGAGAAGAAATAAACTTGAAAAATTGGTGACAACGGGTAAACGCCATGGGAGATGAGTAAGAGAAAGACAAAAAAAAATAAATACAGTATATGGATAGCTTGGCTACATGGCATAAAGACAGATCCAAGGCTAGCGATCGTGTGAGATGGCGAACTTCGACCACCACGTAACGACAACGACAAAATGATCATTTTGTAAGGTTCATGTAACACGAACTAGTGCAAGTTGTACTACAACTATCAAAATGCATGACTCTGCTTATTTTAGAATACAGACTCGGATGATGTACAACTACAGTTGTATTATATGTTTCGAGATCTATGATGTCTCATCTGTCTCATACTGATTGTGGAAAAAACAAGTAAATGTGGAAATGTTACTAAAATACCTGTCTGTAAAAAAAAAAAAAAAAAAACTGTCATCTACTGCCCTACAGTACCTTGCAGTGTAGGACAGGGGTGTCTTGAGCCTTAGGAGTTAAGGCCGCCTGGCTAGTGCAGTCGCCGCGAACTGTGCAGGTTAGGGTTTTTTGTTTGCTTTTGCCACTGACAGAATACACATAAAATACGAATTTAATAATATTAATATTTTATACTATCAACTACCATCACTGGCATTACATCAAAGATCATCTACTATGAGAGCAAGAGGACGTCCGAGAAGAAAACGGATTGCCAACATCAAAGACATTGTACTATTTCACAATCACAGGGAATGACACCAGACACACTACAATTTCAACAAGTACCATCCATCGGTCGCTGGAACGCCAATTAATCCTCCCCACGTCGTTTGACAGCTAAAATGGAAGATGATAATATTGATGAATATTTCTTTCTCACACAGAAAACAGATGATTGTTATGGCAATTTATATACTGACTGGTGATTGACTACTGAATCAAGCACTGAGCAGTGATTGATGCTTGATCTCTGCTCCCTGTCGTGTACTTGGAGTTGTACAATTTTCTTTGCACTCTGTAGAAGAGGAAAGCTATACTTGTCAAGCTCCAAAAATTGCTGTTGCGTTGATACTATCAGTAATGTTTAGATGGCTAAACAATCGCTGTGGTGATAATTTAATACTTTATTCACAACAACAACAGCGTTGAATCATGTCGTCTGCCAGTATAAAACCGGAACAGCACACCAGGTGCTTGTCCTCTTTTTAAGCCAAACCCCACAAGTCTTTGGAAGATATTTTCGTGTAGTATTTGTCATGCCGCTTCGTGGTGAAGAGGTTACGGACGAAATTCGTAATCCTGCATACCGCGGTCGAAACACAGCTGCAGGCGATTTGACAGCAGACCGCCTTGCGTTGCTTTTTTTTTACAAAATGGTATGGGTGCCGGTTGTTCAGAAAGCAATGACAAACTACTAAACGTAAACTTGCCAAGAGATCTCAACAGCAAATAATAATGGTGTTGACTGCGACGTCCTTAAAGGATATGCAAGTAACTATAGTGCATTTACATTTGGTTGCCTCCGTATAAAAACACATATCTCAGTAACCAACTGACAGAAAATGATGAGATTTAGCATATAACCTTATCATTACGTCCACCCAACAAAAAAAATTTTGTTCCGGAGATTGTACAGCAGATTTCAATGTTTGTTTATATGCGGTATATAATTTACGGGTCAGGGATTAAGTCCATAATTTTAAATGTATTACACCTTCAGCCAGAAAATCAGCGTTCAATGTTGAATATTCTCCGTGGTTCACGGGATTGGCCTTATAGCAATAACCCCGCACTGTTTAAACTGGGAGTGTTCAGAGGTGTCGTTAATGTGGGTTCTTTCATGAAACCTGATTATTATTATTATTATTATTATTATTATTTTTTTTTTACATCTTATAACTTATCGCTAGTATTGGAATGTGTGAATATTGTTCAATGGGACTGAATGTAAAATTTTGTAGACTTCAAAGCATCGTTGTGAAGCTGTACACATATTTTTGCCAAGAAGCTAATCGCAGGAAACTGTTTCATACTATTATAAAATAAAAGTTTAGTTGCTTGTCCATCACAGGACGTAGCAGTCAACCCTAGAATTTTTGCTGTTTGTGAATCCTAGGCAAATTTTACGTTCAGTAGTTTGCCATTGCTTTCTGAACGACCGGCACCAATACCTTTTTTCCGAAAAACCATCACCACTGTGTTTCGAACCCGGATATACGTGCTCAAAAACCACGTTCGCAAGACCTTAGCCATGGCGACCGGCAGTATTATTTTACTATTACTATTCTATTATACTATTGCACTATTGTACTATTACTATTCGAACTATTTATCCTATTACAAATTCCGAAAAAAGAACAGTGCATGCATTGGGTTTGAGCAAATGGTTATTTCGTCGATGGGTGCAAGAATCTGGAATTAAACCACCACGCAATAACCAAATGGTCGGTAGAAAGGCTATTGTAGATAGCTTTGACAAGGATGTCATAAGGCTAGCTATTATAAAAAGTCTGGATGCCAAAGAAACAGTGACTAAGAAAACTTAGGGTTTGGTTGAGAAAGAACAATAACATAGAGCTATCCAAAACAACTTTGTGGAAAATTATAAGGACATTAGGTTTCACTTTTAGAAATTACAAGGGAGGTAGAAATATCCTCAGCGAGCAACCGCATTTAGGAGCCATGAGAAGCAGTTACCTACGTGAAATAAGGGAAATTCGCAAAGAAAATTATGGCAAAGTGTATTTGGATGAAACGTGGATCAATGCGCACCACACAAGTGATAAGGAATGGCAATCAGTGGATTGAAAGATAAAGCGATATGTGCCCAGTGGTATAGGACAGCATTTGGTCATAGCCCATGCTGGTAATACGCATAATGGCTTGCTACAGAATGCTGGACTCGTGTTCGTATCAAAGCATACAGACAATAGGGATTATCATAATTAGATGAATGGTAATGTATTTAGAGATTGGCTCGAGAATACAGTGCTTCCATCCATAGATAGACCGTCGTGTCAAATTATGGACAATGCATGATATCAATGTTGTTGCCGAAGAAGACAAAATACCTACAGCATCGAGCACAACGGGAGCAATAAAGATATGGCTCCGAATGGAAAACATACCATTTCCAGAAACGTATTTCTAGCTAGAATTGTTGTCCCTTTTAAAACAGACGCCAAAAAGCAAGAAATATCAAATCGACAAGCTGATAGAAGAGCATCGTCATGGGTGCTTGAGACTTCCGCCGTACCATTCTCATTTTCACCCTATAGAACTAGTGTGGGCTAAAATTAAAGTACAGGTGGCAGCTGACAATACTATATTCACATTGTCTGACGTCAAGATACTAATCCAGTCCGCGCTATTAAATATTGATAAAAGTTACTGGAAAAATGTGAGGACCATGTGTTGAAAGAGGAAGAGGATTATTGGAGAAAGGATGGATTGAATTTTATGCAACCGAGAGCAGTCTTCAACCTACTGGAATCGTCCGACACAGATTAAGGTCTGAGCAGATCGCAGACATTAATCCACATGCACACCTACTGGGATATCTTTGCTCCAACTATTCAGAAGAAGAACAAGACAGCATCGGCACAAACAATACAACTTGTCAATGGCAACAGTTTGATTTCCACAGTGATGAATTTTCAATTCCGTGAGTCCTCAACGGTGACAAACAACTGACATTGAAAAAAAAAAAAGAAGCTCTAGACGCATTGCATACCAACCGAAGAGTAATATTGTGGTGGTGTAACATGATGGACCAGACCCCCACATTCCCAGCCCGACACATTCTTAAAAATACTTTAAGTCTGAACGGGGACCATCCCAGATAGAAGGGCTATTCTTAGATTCGAATGTTCCAGAGCGAGTTGGGGGAGGGCAGTGGTATGCGCTCGCTTTTTCATTGGCTAATACATGACAGCCCACGCTATTCACTGGGCCACATTTGATTATCTATTAGTTTGAGGCGGGATTCCACCTGGAGCAGTCGCTATTTGTGATGTGGGGACGCAAAAATGCCCTAGAGATTCCGTAAAAATATTCTTCTCTGGATAACAGGTACCATATTAAAACATACTTTAATGTGTGATTATGCCTAGTGAACGAAAGAGAAGAATATATGAGTATTTTATGAAGAAAATGTGAAAGTGAAAACCTAACTTCTGTGCGCCAGTATTCTGAATACTGCTTCTTCAACCTTGACAGATCTTTCACGCTGTAATACTCCAAGTGCATATCATCCCTCTGTTGTGACTGGTTGCGTATGCTTGATGAATGTATAGTACACTCAATGCAAATTCGCAAACCCCTTGTGCATTGCCAAATGCCTAGGATGACTCATTCTTAACCAACTGTACATTGCTCTTGTGAGTTAACATTTGGCAGTCTGGATTGGAATGCGCGATGTAGACATGTACAAGTCCTTTGTAAAAGCTGAGAATGTTGGAGTGAGTGAGTTGGTGATCTGATAAGTAGCCTCTCACATTAGTAGAAAGAAAGATGCTTCAATATCCATATGTAAGCAGGACGTGTATGGCACGCCAGAGTTGCAAAGTTCATGTGATGCCTGGTGGCTAAATTACGCTCCAGAGAATTAATATAATTTCTCTCTGAAGTATTACACTGGTACCTCTACTGTTGGTTGGTTCATATAAACTAGTTCCTAAACGGACTATAGGTGTGTGAACCTGTGTCTTAGTCGGCTGAATATAATGTATGGCTCATGCAAATTTACAAGGAGTGGACATGTTTTCCCATATGTGCTTTGGTGCATATGTGAACAATTGCTCATGCAATTGGGCTTCTTTTACCTACTGTAGTAGATATGGACATTACTCAGTGGGGGAAGAACACATGATGATGGTGATAGTATGATGTACTTGTGAGCCAAGTCTGATTCACAATGCCTGTCTCATGTTGCTATGTCACAATGCTTGCTCATGCTGCTTGCCTTAAAATGCTTGTAATTGTGTAGGCTACCCCTGTCTCAGGATATAGGCTTGTGATTACCACAAACAGAGGTGAATAATAAAACATATCACCCACAGTACATCAGTGAAATACACTTCATTATCAACCAGGAAAGGTGTGCTTGGACAACACCCACCCTGAACCTCCCCATCTCCAATCTGTGTATGTTGATGTATGATAACATTATCTTTTAAATGTAAAGAGATGTTGTGCCATTTTGTATATCAACAGAGAACAAAAAGGATGGTGGAGAGGCTTTCATACATCATCTGGGACAACTAACCAGTAGTCCCTAAATCCAGAACCAACTCCCTATAAGTAACCAAGGGAAAATCACAGATGACCACAAGCTGAATTGCCAGCCTTTAAACCTGTGCCCCAAATGGAATGCTTATTCATTTTCCTAGAATTCCAAAATACCGGAATGTCTTGGAGGATTTAATCTCAGCTCCAACCACTGAATGTCAAAAGGAGAGGAATAGTTCTGAAGACTTCAATGATTAGAAGTATAGTGACTCTTATAATGATCTGGACAGTGATCATAATTATCAGAATCATCTGAGAACGAAAACAAGTCTCTGGTTGTTAACCCCATTCAAGAAGACTGGTGAAATGACTAGTGCAATGGATTGTTTGGCTAGGACTTGTCTTGGTTAATCTCCAGCCTGGTGCTCACACAGTGTTTAAGAATGAAGACTTGAAGAGTAAGTGAGGTGGACTAGATATGTGAAGTCCCCAGTGACAGTTTTCACAGACAGTCTGGTCAACAGAGAAATTCAGTACCTTATCATCACCACCAATTCTGTTCTCAAGAGGAAATGATCTGCCATGGGACTTATTACAGGAAATCTGCTACCTGGACTTTTCCAACCTCCATTGCTGAGGATAACAGGGTGCAAACTGATCCAGAACAGTAGTTCCTTCCTTAAGTTTCCCATAAGTAGGATTTTTATGAAAACTTCCCAGAGACAGAGACTGATGATAGATACAGTGAATCAGTGTTGTAGTTAGAGAAGAGAGGAGGAGGAGAGTATATTGATTGGTTGGTGGAGTAAAAGGGGAGGTGGTGTATCATGTTTATCTACATGCATGTGTGACATATTTTGTACATTTTATGTACCTTTTTTTGAAGTGTTGACATGACAGAAAGGTGAAACAATGGTCATCACTCGACTCACCATCAGCTCAATAAAGTGTATTTAATGAATCAGTGTTTTAAGTACATGTCTCAGGAGAATATCTTGTACAGTTGCTGTCAAGTATTGTCTCTGGTGACTGTCTTAAGTGCTGTGGTTGGTTACAAATATTGTGAAAAGTCCTGTATAGATGTTGTCAAGTATCTAATGATGTATGTCTTGTACAATGGTTGGTGTAAACATTTCCTTGTGAATGTATGTTCCACTTTTGTCAAGAACCTGTCATGTAGATGTCTTGTTCAACAGAAGTTATGTACAGTTATTGTTGAGTTTGTCTACAAGAATTGAATCCTACAGTCCCAAAGTAAAATGGGAAGACTGATATAGGTCATACTGACATAATAGATAAATAAGGGAAGATCTAATGTGACGGACGAACAGCACACTGTCAACAGTATAATGAGTGAGATGGATCCTCAGTTGTACAGGGGCGAAGAGTCCAGATCTCCTTTTGGTCTTGAGGGAACCTTTTACTTCTTTTATAAATTTCTGTGTAGATACATGGTAGTCTCACAGTGGGGGTTGAGCCAACGAAAAATGGTTCTCCAAAAAGGCTATTGCGCGAATGATTATCTCATTTAAGAGACCTCTAGACAAAACGTGCAAAATCATATCCTTTATCTTGTATATTTATTATTCAAGATATATCTCCAGAGAACACTACTAACTGGGTCCTCTGTCAATCATCTAATTTGTCACAGGTGGGAACTGACATATTGTGGCATAACAAGAAACGTGAGAAGAAACACGTTGTCAAATGAGGGGACAACTCACGAATATACGAATAATTCTATAAACTTCAATGAAAAGAGGACCAACATCTTGACCGTTATGAAGGAAGCCCACTACAGAGACATTCACAGCTATATTCGTCGTGCAAAACAGGTAATCATGTTCCGTCTCAGCAGAGTAGACATTGCACCCACTCCCATACGAATCCGGATACGCCTTGTGTCGTCATCTGAATTGGCGGGGCATTCATTACTGTAAAACAAGTTTGTTTGCGAGAAATCACTAGTTTTTCAGCAAAACATCAAAGAAATGTCGCCGCTTTCCATGATTTAAGTTGCTTTTGGACCTATCAAAGACATATTCCTTGGGTGTGTGTAAATATAAGACGGCAGGAAAAAATTCATAACGATGCAACAGACAGTTTTCAAAATAATTTATCGTGAATGACGGCATTCATTTCTGGACAGACTATAATCACTCTCAGCTTCCTTGATGACGAATACCCACAGGATCTCTGAATCCGAGTCTACACAGATGGGTCAGCACAAAATGCTGTTCGAAATGGTGGAGCGGGAGTGTACATAGAATACAAAAATAATACTAGGGACATGGCCAGAGTTCCAACAGGAAAGTACTGCCATAGCTATGATGCTGAAATTGAGGCAATCAAAATAGTTAGTCTTAGTTAGTTAGTCTTTCTCTTGAGCCTAAGGCGGCGCATAGGGAGGGCAGAAGTCATGGCCGGGGGTCGGCTGCTACATGTTGTAGATCCTGGATGTTCACTTGGCCGTTGAATGAGCCTTCTCTGATGATGGTTCTACGCAGGGTCTCTCTTGGTTTTCCCCGTTTTCATATCCCTACTGGTGACCATAAGAGGGCTTGGTTGGCGAGTCTTGTCTTATCCATTCTGAGTACATGGCCGATGTAGTTCCAACGGCGTTTTCTTATAAAATTGGATACAATATCTTGCTTAGTCTCTTGTCTTATTTGCGAATTGGTTCTGAAATCTGTCCAATGGAGGTTTAGAATTCTTCTAAGACATTTGTTCTCAAAATTGTCTAATTTTTTATCTAAGGCTACCGTTAGTTTCCAACGCTCACATCCATACGTTAACACTGGAATCACACAAGAGTTGAAGATTTTAAGTTTCGTATCTTTGCTGAGTGCCTTTGACTTCCAAATGTTTGACAGTTTATTTAAGGCACCAGATGCCAGTGCGACTCTAGATAATATTTCTGGCGCCGAGTCATTTTGTAGATGTCATTTTGCTTCCTAGGTATGTGAAGCTGTTGACTGGTGTCGTCTGAACTGTTGGTAAGATCAATAGTTTTTGTTTTTGCGGTGTTAATTTGGAGACCAATTTGTCCTGAAACATTTTGGAGATGGTTTATTTTCTCTTGGGCATCTGGGTGTGTTGAACTTAAAAGCACTATGTCGTCGGAAAAGTCCAGGTCTTCTAGAATTGTGTCAACCCAATGGATACCCCTATTTGTGTTGTTTGAGCTATTCCAAAGAGCATCGGTGACAAGACACAACCCTGTTTCACTCCCGTTTCCACTGAGAACCAGTCAGAGTTGCCTGATTCTGTTCTCACGCAGCAACGTGTGTCTTTGTAGAAAGATTTTATGATGTTGATATATTTGGTAGGGAAACCATAAATGTTAAGTAGATTCCAAAGTGAAGGACGGTGGATACTGTCGAAGGCTTTTTGAAAGTCGACAAAGTTGGTGATTAATTTCGACTGGAATTCTACAGTCTTCAATGATTATTCTAAGGATGAATCAAGATAGCAACAGAGAAATTACAAAATACCAGCCATGTTACACAACCTGTGGTGATATTGACAGATGCAAAATCAGTAATAGAGGCGCTCCTGACTGGGAAATTGCCAGTTCTAAGGACACTACTTTCTGAACTTGGCAGTCAGCATAAGGTCACCATACAATGGATATCATCCCACTGTGGAGTACCCGGAAACGACAGAGCTGATCGATTGGCTAAGGAAGATGCAGAAGAAGAACAACCTGATGTGCTCACTACATACCACCGAAAGAAAAGAATGATCAAATCAGTCAGAAGGCCACCAAACCCTATTCAAGACGACTACCACGTTATGGACAGACCAGAACATGTCATTCTTCTGCGCCTCAGAACAGGACACAATAGATTACGCAACCACATGTATACAAAATTCAAGATTGGTGACTCAGCCATGTGCACATGTGGTTTGGCGTCGCAGACAGCAGAGCACATACTCCAGGTCTGCTCAAACTACAACATATCCAGGCAAACCTTCTGGCCTAGAGAGACAACAGTGGAGGATAAACTCTATGGACCACTGACTGTTAGATTCATACAAGAGACAACATTGCAGTTACAGACATATTTCAGGCGAACGAAAGAAGAAGAAGAAGACTAATCAAGTGATTTTCATGTAGTTTTATTGGTGTGTGTTTGTTGTTTCTGTACTGACGAAGACTTTGGCCGCAACGTCTATTTTGTTACTGATTTGTGTTCTAGCAATGCCTACCATCTACAGTATTTCTCATTTTCTTTTTTTTTTTGGGGTGGGGTGTGGGGGAGGGGGGGTGTGATTCATTTAATTCTTACAAATAAAACTTTCAGTGTCTTTTAAAATGAACAATCTCGTTAAACTGAAATATTACACGTTGAACAATATATTGAAAAACAATCATATTATAAGTACAAAAGTCCGCTTACTGAAACTTTGTGTGTTCCCCTGTATTCTGTTTGTTGTTCTTGTTGTTGTTGTTGTTGTTGTTGTTGTTAAAATGTACACATTTTAACTGATTACGTGCCTGAAGTGATTAATCGTCTTAAGCGACTTCCCGTATCTGCCATGGGCTAATATATCGCTAAAATGGTGCCACTGCTTTACAGTACACCATATTATCATATTAACAGCTTATAAGTCATAACTGTGACACACCCCTACTTCTCATTTTCGGCCATCCATTTTTGTTTGGTCGAAGCCTACTTGTTAGTTTACTTGGCACTAAATCTGGCAATCTTTTTTTCCTGGACAGCATATTTTCTCAGAGGATAAACGGGTTTTCTGAGCACCATCTTGGGCTTGCAGGACAACTCAGAAGGTGTGACAGTCCGGCGCATGGCCCTGGTCTTCTTCTGTCGGCGATCTCTGGGCTTGTGGGCAGGTTGTCCTCCGGTGTCTGTTTGATGATGGTAAGGACGCAGGCAACCGTTTTTCGGGCTGTGTAGAATCTCGCCCATTTTGGCACCGTCTGTCACTTTAGTAAAATTTAGTTAGAGCCACATGCAAGATCTGCAACTTTTTCAAACCACCCAGTTGCTTGAGATCTTCCTTCTTCTTGCCTCGCAGCTCCATAGCTGTCTTGTTTTGTTTTTTGTTTGTTTACTTGTTTGAATTCGCTCGCTTTAAACTCAAGCCTAGCCCATACACATTGTTGTGCACTCTACTGATTTTTACATGTGGATTAGCTTTCTCTATTACCAGTGTCCCTCACCATCTGGCGAACCAACTCCGACTTCTGATGTACTTGTAATTTACGTCCCCAAGACAAGAACGAGAAGTCAACATTTTAGTCCAGCTAACCGGTGTAGGGGATGAACCAGCTACCTCGGCAAAAGCACACAGGAAGTTGAAGACGAGTGATCGTATCCATTCGAGTGTGCTGACCTCTGCCCTTTAGCCTTGACTTAAACCATCTTGGTTAGTATTCCGAGGTCCTCTAAATGAATGCAAAAGCTGTACACGTGAATAGTGAAATGTCGAAGAAACTGGAGGCAGCGTAGATGTGGGTTGTAAGAACAAATGTGAGAATATGGGTAGATGATAAAACAGACATTGACGCGTTGACAGCTGCAAGGTTTACACGATCACACACCAACACCAAAAATAAAAGACAAAAATAAATTGTTGGGGTACATCCAGAAATGAGATGTTGGAAAATAAAAGGCGAACGAGTCAGAGGGAGACAAAGAATGATACACGTGGACAGCTTAAACACCCGTTTTTCAGATAAGATGGGTAGGAAACGTTACACAGACTTCATTAGAATATCAGATGAGTCGAAGAATTGGAGGGTCATGATGTCCGATGCCTGCTCCAATTCAGGCACTCGAAGGAGGAGGAGGAGGAGGAGGAGGAAGAGGAGGAGAAGAAGAAGAAGTAGAAGAACAGCAGCAGCAGCAGCAGTAGTAGTAGTAGTAGTAGTAGTAGCAGCAGCAACAGTAGTAGTAGTAGTAGTAGTAGTAGTAGTAGTACTAGTAGTAGTAGTAGTAGTCGTAGTGGTGGTGGTGGTGGTGGTGGTAGTGGTAGTAGTAGTAGTAGTAGTAGTAGTGGTGGTGGTGGTGGTGGTGGTGGTGGTGGTGGTGGTGGTGGTGGTAGTAGTAGTAGTAGTAGTAGTAGTAGTAGTAGTAGTAGTAGTAGTAGTAGTAGTAGTAGTAGTAGTAGCTGCAGCAGCAGCATTAATAAATTCAAAATAGCAGACGTTTACCTCAAGAAACATTATCACTTTCAAAGTGGAAACCACATCTAAGTGAGCTCCAATGTCTTTCTAAGGTTTCGTTTGGTGTCCACGACTGACATGCTCACGTTAATATCGGTAATTTTCAGCGTGTTGGGGAATAGAGACAGGACATAGAGAGGACAAGGGACATATTAGAGACAGGACATAGAGATGTCGTCAATAGAACATCTATAGAACAACAGAGATATAAGAGACATGGCATAGGTAGGAACGCAGAGATGTCATAGACAGGACATCTACAGGACAATAGAGATATCAGAGACAGGACATAGGCGGGGACACAGAGATGTCATAGACAGGACATCTACAGGACAATAGAGATATCAGAGACAGGACATAGGCGGGGACACAGAGATGTCATAGACAGGACATCTACAGGACAATAGAGATATCAGAGACAGGACATAGGCGGGGACACGGAGATGTCATAGACAGGCTAGCGTTGCCATGTTAAAGATAGCGAGTATTGAGTGCAGGGTTTGTGATTGATTGACTGCTACGATTGTTTATTGAATAACAATTCTGTTAATAAGATGATGTATTGAATTAACCGCCCTATGTGCGCATCTTGATGATCATGAAGTTTGTGTAAATAAATGTTTAATTTCCACATGCAAAGTTAAGTATCTTTGAATGCATGTGAAGGAACTAGGAATGCCTGTGTGTGTGTGAGAGACGTTGACAGACAAATACATCACCACATTTATTTCTGCAAGCCAATGACATCCGGGAATAATGTTGTTAAGAGAAACAAAAGCGTCAGAAAATATTCGATCGTTTTCATTTTTCAGAAATATATCTGACACCAGTAAAACAAAATAACTCTCATTTCTAAGAGTCCAGACAAAATAAAATAAAATAATCAGCAAATGAAATGAGACTCTGTATTCATCTGTCAAATTAAGGTCTGTTAATTTCCGTTTTTAAAGTGACAAAAGGCAATTCAAAATTCAAATTGACTTGACACTTTTTTCCCCATTAACAATGTAAATCAGCAAGTCAAATTAAAAAAAATGCTTGGTGGCCTTATTAATAATATATGTCATTCGAACCGCATAATGTTGATTTCACGTTTAATTACAAGGCCACGTTTCCTCCTAAAAATGAAAAAAAAAAATGAAAAACAAAACACACACACAATACTTGGCACAATATAATACATTTATTAGGAAACACATATACAGTTATTATACGCATTTTATGACACATGACACACATTGGCACCTTGCCGTCTTGACAGACGATAGTTTGTGCTTTAAAAAGGCATAATAACTTTTAACTATGGCGGTAGCGAGTGTGACTGATAAGGCCAATTTGCGCTGTAAATGTCCTTTCACAGTGGGTGCATGTGAACACGTGGTCATTTCCACCATCATGCACCATCTTACGTCTCAAACGCTTGGTGTGTGACTTTTCTGCAATAATTTTCTCCTTTGACTTTATTCCATTTCTGATATTTGCCCTCCATGCAACACGTTCAGCGGCGACTTGCTCCCAATGTGCATTATCAATGCCTGTATCAATCATGTCCCGCTTACACACATCTTTGTATCGTAGTAGAGGCCGACCCTGAGATCTCTTACCCATCTGTAATTCACCAAAAAAGATATCCTTTGGTATTCTACCATCATCCATCCGCCTAAGATGTCCTATCCATCTAAGTCTACGAAGACTGAGCATGGAATAAACTGTCACACAACCTGATCTTTCCAATACTTCAGTATTTGTGATTTTGTCTTGCCACTTAATACCAAGAATTCTTCGCAGACACCGCATATGAAAGCTGTTTAAATTGTTCTCTTGGTGTGAGTAAGTTGTCCAGGTTTCACTGCCATAGAGAAGAGTACTAAGGACACAGGCTTGATAGACAAGGACTTTTGTTTTGGCAGTAAGCTTCCTGTTCTCCCAGACTCTTTTTCTTAACCTGTTCATTGTTGTTGCTGCCTTACCAATCCGGATGTTGATTTCCTGATCTAGGGATAATTTGCTATTTACCACCGATCCTAGATATGTAAAATGGTCTACTATCTCTAGTTCGGCGTCGTCAATAAAGATTGATGGTACCCCGTGTGCACCTTGTGACATAATCTGTGTCTTCTTTTTGCTAATTGTTAAACCAAATTCAGAACAAGCATTGGAGAATGCAGATAGTAGACATTGCAATTCTTCCTCAGAGTGGGTCGTAACTGCAGCATCATCTGCAAAAAGCAACTCTCTGATCAGTACCCTCCTAATTTTGGTCTTAGCCTTCAATCTCTGAGCATTGTAGAGGCCGCCACCTGAGCGTGAGTGAATGTATATACCACCATCCTGATCACGAAATGCATATTTCAGTAGAAGTGAAAAGTATATTCCAAAGAGGGTGGGAGCTAGTACACAACCTTGCTTAACTCCACTCTTGATTTCAAATTCTTCAGAAGTTGCACCATCAAACTTGATTATACCCTTCATGCCTGTGTGGAACGATTCCACAATGGACAGAAGAGTTGGTGGGCAGCCAATCTTCTTTAGTGCCTTGAACAGACCCTCACGACTGACCAAATCAAATGCCTTTGTGAGGTCGATGAAGGCAATAAACAGTGGTTGATTCTGTTCACGGCATTTTTCTTGCATTTGTCGCAATGAGAATATCATATCAGTGGTAGACCGGTTCTGTCGAAAGCCACACTGTGATTCGGGGTAGACTTGATCTCCTAGGACTTGAAGTCTGCGCAGAACAATTCTGGCAAATACTTTTCCAACAATACACAGAAGTGAGATACCCCTATAGTTGTTGCAGTCGCTCCGATCGCCCTTGTTCTTGTACAGTGTTATGATGCTTGAATCTTTGAAATCCTGTGGGACTTGTCCTTCACGCCAGCATAGCTCTATTAGCTGGTGGATCTGTATAGTGAGTGTGTCTTGCCCACTCCTGATAACCTCTATTGGAATCCCATCCTTACCTGGAGCCTTGCCAGATGCAAGTTCATTTATAGCACACTTAACTTCTGTTATGGTGGGAAGTGTGTCCAGGTGGTCAAGAGTTGGTAGAGTCTCTATGGCGTTGAGGGCATTATCCGCTAGTTTTGTCTCACTTGAGTAAAGCTCCAAATAGTGCTCTACCCATCTGTCCATCTGCTGTTTCTTATCAGTGATGACTTCTCCAGTCAAGGTTTTCAATGGTGCACTTCTTTTGATCACTGGACCACAGGCTTTCTTTATTCCTTCATACATGCTTCTTATGTCTCCCTTATCACTTGGGATTTGAATGGACTCACATAACTTGATCCAATAATCATTTGCACACTGCCTGGCAGCCTTTTGCACATCCTTCCTAGCTTGCCTTAGCTCACTCAGAGTGTTACGCGTTGGTCTTTCCTTGTTTCTTAAGAGAGCTTTCTTCTTCTTATCAATCAAGGGCTGCAGAGTCTCGCTGTTGGCCGCAAACCAGTCCTGCCTCTTATGATCCACAGTGCCGTAAACCTTTACGGCAGTTTTACAAAGAGTTTCCTTAAGTTTATTCCATTTATCATTTACTGTACAATTTTCTGGTGTATCAGTGAAAGCGTCTTCAAGTTGCTGTTGAAACTGAAAGCACTTTTCAGGATCATGAGTGTTAATAATATTAATCCTGGGGCTAGATTTGTGTTTAGCTGTGTAGATTCTCTTTGGTCTCAGTCTAACCCTTGCAACAACCAAAGAATGATCCGTATCACAGTCAGCAATGTGGTAACTACGAGTCAATGATATATGGTTCAGATGTTGTCTCCGTGTGATGATGAAGTCCAGCTGGTGCCAATGGCCGGATCTTGGATGTTTCCATGTGACCTTATGCATCTCTTTTGTTTTAAAAAACAGAACATGTTAGGTCTTAGATATGACTGTACTACCGTATAACAGATGACGGTACTACCTGCTTTCTGTTAGCGCCACATGTTGGGCGGACGAGCACAATTGGGAGGGTACCAGATTTATGTTGAGACGAAATGCAACCTAAAGACTAAATGGTATGACAGGGCAGACCAATCCCCAAGATTTGGTCTGCAACTGGTCTAGGATGGAAGCTCCGATAGGCGGATAGTTAGAGCATTGCTTTGCTGATTTTGCAGCTTCTGCAGCTTGTCTTGTTCCGGATGTATTGGTGTTACTTTTCCTCTGTAGTAAACTAGGCAGGCCGTGAGAGGGATCATGCTGCATGTTGCAACACATGGTCTCTTTAATTCAGACTATGTTTTTTGCTACGTAGAGGTCATTCACTACCATCATGTGTTGTAGTTCTTATGCCCGTTTGAAGCACAATGTAACAAACTATCGTCTGTCAAGACAGAAATGTGCCAGTACCTGTACAATTAATATATTTTATTTTTTTTACCAACGCGTTGTTAACAGTCGAAGTAATTTGCAATATTTTGCAATGTGAGAGAATATTGTGAATTGTGACAATGTTGATAAACGCCGAAAATCGAAGCATTAGATAAGTCACCTTGTCGGGGGCCGAACTTGAGTTCATAAAGATTCGCAATCGGCCCACGGGCCGACTGTATAACATATATTATTTATGCGACTTTATTTCTCTTAACATATCATACAGCCTATCAATCCTTTATAATTTTGTTTGTATATGTGTGTAGCATAATTGCTAACCACCATTATTCAGTTTACAAGACTACACGCAAAAGAAAGGAGAAAATATATAACAAATTGACTACAAGAGCAAACTGAAACCAGAACGGCTAAATCAACATCACATCAAACTGAAACTTGAACAATTGACAGAAGATGACGTCAATTCTAAGAAACATTTCATCAGCCCAAGCTCAGGAGACCATTGGACACAACAGACATGTGACACCGCTTCCGCGCGAAACGCGTGGCAAGCATATGTTAAGTAGCGCACTCTTCCTAAAACATGCCTGATGAACAGACGTGGAAGCAAGTGTGACCGTTTTTCAAATAGGGAAGGCAGAATGTCTGGATCCCAGGTGAGCTTGTCAGTCCTTAGATTGAACTGATGACCAGATGTATCAAAGGCCCAGGAATGGTATTCAGTGTTTGTAATGTCAATTGAAATATATTATTATAAATTAAAACCTCTGAAGTGAAAAATGTTTGACTGTTCCATTCTTACGACGCAGAGCCGATTCCCGGGCAAACTGACAGTCTAATACTCTTTTCGAATACTGCAATCTCTGATATTCTTAAAGATAGTTATTAAATTTAAGAAGTGCATAATAATACTACATTCTATTCTAGACAACTGTACGAAGTGATGATTCTAAAGCAATCTTGTGCATTTCAGCAGAAACACTGTTAAAAATGCTATCACTATCTGCAGCTAAAATGACAGTTCGTGTACTGGAACAAGTGCCTTGTTCTAAAACAGACTTATCTATGCCTATTTACAATCTGGAAGGCTGAAAGAGAAATCAATCTTTCCTTTCTGCTTCATCTATTGAATAAATAGGGGTTGATGGAATAAATATTTATATTTGTGTCAAATTTTAATTGGATAAGGGCACACATGAACTGCATTACATGAGAAAGTTGTGCTTCGCAGAACACCACCAGAAGTTGACTTAACTCATTACTCAACACAACTTAACAAACACAACCACCCACAACTCAACACTCAACACCACAACAACAACAGATAATGGGAGAGGAGTTATTATACACAGAAGAAGAAGAAGTTTGTTAATTGGGAAAACACAGAGAATTATTTATACACACTGCAAACACAATTGGGTAATAGAAATGTTATAAATGTATGTCATTTATTTACATGCATCTTGACACCTCCTCACTCTTGTCACTGTCTTACTGTACACGTCTCACTGACCCCAGGTCCCAGGAGAACTTACATACAGGAGGAACCAACTGAGACAAGGCGTACACAGTGTGATAAACTCTGACCACCCCAAATTAACCCAACACTAGATTAGAGAAAAGAGGAGGGGAGGGGAACTAGTTCCTACTTCAGGAATTTAGGTTTCTTTTACCTACTTCTAGATTATTGTATTGGGAAGATTGTATATGTTTATGTGAATCTTACACAGTGAAATCTTGGTGGCAACCCAGTTGGCAACCCACAACCAACCAGCTGGCAACCAACTGACCAACCAACCAAACCAGATCCCAGAGAGAGAAAGAGATGACCCACACTTGAGATGGAAGAAGACTTGGTCATGGGCAGAACTGGAGTGGACCCATCAGTCAATGGACCCAGGCTTATCCAAATCTCCCATCACAAGGGTACCTTTCTTTTAGGAACACACAACACTCAGTTTCAGGAACTGATACATAATTGTTGATTTCACTATCACCACACTTAACATGTACAACATTCAATTGTTTACCATGTTTTCACACTTGTTGACATCACATATATTGATGCTTATTTGTTGATGGTTTGTAAAATTGGTCCTATATGCATGTTTCTAATTTATCTTGTGTACACAACAATGGAAAGGTACATGACAGGCCAGAAGACACAGGCCCATTCAATAAATAATAAAATGTAACTGATCTTATGTTTCTTTGTCAGTTCAACCTATCTGTGATTCACAATCTGATGTGTGTACACTAAGTTATCAAGATATATTGTGATTGGTTATGTGTTTAATTGTTTAAAAACAAATTAACTCATGAAGGAATATGTAATTGGGAGAGACTCAAGGTCTATCAACTGCTCAACATCCATGGTTTCTTAAAATAAATCAGGCTGAGAGAATTCTCCAGACTTTCCTCAGATTTGATAAACAAAAGGGGGGCTCCAGAGCTAAAAGAATCCTTGGAGAAGGGGCAGAATGGGATTCTGCCCCTTCTCCAAGGATTCTTTTACTATTCTCACCGGCGCCATAATCTATATCTCCTAGACAAAATTAAATAAGACGAGGCCTGAAGATAACTCAAGGTTCATATTCTGGGGTTATTGAAGACAGAAGAGGATGGGGCCCAACTTCTTTGATTAGAAATGGGGCATGCACCACAGTGATTTCCCACTCCCTTCAAAAATATATGACAATGTGTGTATACAAATCATTTGACAGGGGATAACACATGATGATATTAGCAAAACGTTACAGTGCTGAAACATTAATAGCAAATAAGTTGAAAGTAATAAGAAACGCATGCTGGCAACAAACATTAGCTTAGATACGATTTGGGCAACCTCTTGGCGTCATCTCAACACGGATAAATGTGATTAAAGGATTAAAATGAGGTTCATTGCACTGAGTCTGATCTAGTTGGCTTGGTCTCTTTCTGCAGAGAGGGCCTTCCGAAAGCGTCTAACGGAGCAGGAACTCCGTAGCTCAAGCGACACCCCCCCCCCCCCCCGTCTCCAAAGAAATCCAGGCGTTCGACTAGAATGAGCACTTTCTCCTCGTTTGTTGTCCTCATACAACGAGTTTAATACTGAATCACGAAAAATAAAAAAATAACACAAGAAGTCTTAAAGTCTCAAAAGTCGAGAAGATCGAATTCATTGCACCGTGTTTTATCCCATATGACTCGGTCCGTAGGGCGACCTGCCGAAAGCGTCACACAAAGCACGAACTCCGTAGCTCCAGCGACGACCCCCAGGAGTCTCAGAGAAAAACGGTCTCGTAAACCGAAAGACGTAGCCCGGAATCGAACCCACAACATTCGGAGCGCGAGGCAGATGGCGTGACCTCTTCGCCACGGAGACTTCCATGAATCGCGACAAATACTCCCTACTTCTAACCGGCACATAGCATTACATTGCCTTGAAACGTGGAATGTAAACAAAAATAGATTAAACGAGCCTGGACGTTATTAAGATAACATGTTATCGCAGGATGAACAAGGCGAGAAGAAGAAGTAGAAGAAGAAGAAGAAGAAGAAGAAGAAGAAGAAGAAGAAGAAGAAGAAGAAGAAGAAGAAGAAGAAGAAGAAAGAGAAGAAAGAGAAGAAGGAGAAGAAGAAGAAGAAGAAGAAGAAGAAGAAGAAGAAGAAGAAGAATTAAAAGAAGGAGAAGAATTAGAAGAAGGAGGAGGAGGAAGAAGGAGGAGGAGGAAGAAGGAGGAGGAGAAGGAGGATATGTTTTTGGGTAACATATATTTGAATAATGAAGACGAAAACAATATTTCGCCACATTTATAACCTGCTACTTTACGCGACATCTCGTTATGTGCATACTTCAGAAATAATTCTACATAAAACAAAGCAAACACAGAGTGCTTAAAACGGAAATTCACAACACGACACATTACCAGGGTTCTTTAAAACTTACTACCAGGATGTCTTTTTCTAATTTTCATTAGTGATCTTGTTGCTAATCTACCGGATGGAATTAAAGCGGCAATGTACGCTGATGACCTGGTTTTGTGGAGCACAAATGAACATGCACCAGTGGCCTCGATATCGCTAAAAAAAGCTGTAGATACATTTGTTGCATTGGCGGATAGATGGTGTGTCAGCATAAACACTGACAAGTGCAACACCACTCTATTTATCATCTCTCCGAAACAAAAGGCATAGATCATCCAGATAAATGGAACACCCCTAAGAGAAGATAAAGAACCATCATACCTTGGAGTAACATTTGATGACAGGCTGACATGGAGAAAACACATAAAAAAGCAGTAGCAACATCCAGAAGGAAAATAGACATCCTGAGAAAGCTAAGTAGAACCACACGGGGAGCCAGAGGGAAAATACTTTATCAAGTTTATCAACCGAGCATACCACCACACCTGGAATACGGGTCAACTGCGTGGTGTTCGGCATCAAAAGCCACACTACAAGAGCTGGAAAAGGTGCAAAATCAAGCACTTAGAGTCACCACAGGAGGGATGAGATCAACCCCTATAGTGGAAATGGAGAAGACGGGGAGGACACAAGCACCGAGAGAACGCAGAAATACAAAAACGCTAGTACAAGCAGAAAAGTTCCTCAGCTTGCCAGGCCACCCTATGAAGAACAGATTTGAAAACCTAGCCATGGGACGGTTGAAAAGAAGTAGTTTTATCCACCAGGCCAAACGACTCTGCAGAGAAACCACCGATCTGCCCACAATTGGTATCCCCCTGACAACTATTCCAGAACGAATTCCATGGAAATATGAACATAGACTATCACTACAAAGCCAGACAAAAGTGAGAGGAATATTTGACAAGGAAGAACAGAACGGTGTACAGCGCAGAACAGCCACTCTCAACTTCCTTCATGACGAATACCCACAAGACCTCTGGATCCGAGTCTACACAGATGGGTCAGCACAAAATGCTGTTCAAAATGGAGGAGCGGGAGTGTACATAGAATACCCAAATAATACTAGGGATACAGCCAGAGTACTGACAGGAAAGTACTGTCATAACTATGATGCTGAAATTGAGGCAATCAAGATAGCAACAGAGAAATTATTAAATACCAGCAATAGTACACAACCTGTGGTGCTGTTAACAGATGCAAAATCGAGGCGCTCCTGTCTGGGAAATTGCCAGTACTAAGGACACGACTTTCTGAACTTAGCAGTCAGCATAAGGTCACCATACAGTGGATACCATCCTACTGTGGAGTACCCGGAAACGACAGAGCTGATCAATTGGTTAAGGAAGGAGCCAAAGAAGAACAGCCTGTTGTGCCCGTTACATACCACAAAAAGAAAATCAATCAGAAAGCTACCAAAACCTACTCAAGACGACTACCATGTTATGAACAGACCAGAACAGGCCATTATTCTGCGCCTCAGAACAGGACACAATAGATTACGCAACCACATGTGTACAAAATTCAAGATTGGCGAATCAGCCATGTGCACATGTGGATTGGCGTCGCAGACAGCAGAGCACATACTCCAAGACTGCCCAAACTACAACATATCCAGGCAAACCTTCTGGCCTAGAGAGACAACAGTGGAGGATAAACTCTATGGACCGCTGAGTGAACTAAAAAAAACAGTTTAATTGGTACAAGAGACAATATTGCAGTTATAGACATATTTCAAGCGAACGAAAGAAGAAGAAGAAGAAGAAGAAGAAGAAGAAGAAGAAGAAGAAGAAGAAGAAGAAGAAGAAGAAGAAGAAGAAGAAGAAGAAGAAGAAGAAGAAGAAGTAGAAGAAGAAGAAGAAGAAGAACTACCAGGGTGTGATTTCATATATGTTTATATACTTATCTATCTGCCTGTCTACTTAGAAACCTACTAGCAGTCATTATAATATATCACAGTCGGTGTCTTTCAATTATTTGTTAATACCTCAATGAGTGTTTCGTCCGGCAGGAGTTGGCAAGGTGAATAACGGATTATGAAATAACCATACATAGACGCCATCCAGAAATAGCAGGCCCTAGGGATGAGCTAAAATTTGATCTCTGGGAACGCAGACATCCCTCCCGAGGCTACCACTAGTAAATATCTAATCTGTTGAACTAATTTCTCTACCGCAGGACAAGGCTTAAGAAGAGCGCCAACTTTATAAGCGACTTTTGACCTTGATCACAAATGACCACTGATTGGTGGAGAGTGTGGATTGATTTTCACTTCCCATCACGAAAGAGGAATGCTTGGTTGCGCTTGCGTCAGCCAATGTAATATTGTTATCTTAGCCGTACCAAAAACAATTTTCGCCCAGCCTGGAGTGAGTTGGTGTCCCTAGCCAAGATTTATGTGAATCTTAAGAAGAGCCTCATGTGAAAATGCGAGAGAAAACAGGGGAGGGGAACTATTTTATACAGAAGTGTGTGAGAAGAAATAACCGATAAGGAGACAATAAAAATTAGTCTGGGAGAAAACAGGGTGTCTAAATATATCCTTCAAGTAAAGCGGCGTGGTAACTTCGAGCACAGTTACATCTTGAGAAAGATGGCCCAGCGCTTGATTCGAGATGTTATGTTCACAGTTAATGGTCCCCAAGAGCTCTCTATCACATGTAAATGACACTTGAAATTTCGCAACCAAGGATTCACTTTCAGCCGCAGTTTTAGACTTCACTTAGGGGAGGAAAATCGACGTCTTCTATTCCTGTCATCGGCTTCTTGTCACACTGATCTGGTGTGTCTCGAAGTATTTTGAGCACACAAGCGTGCATAGAATTAATCAAGTTCCGTCTTCATATATTAGGTTGGCTGCAATGAGCATCCAGCACTTTCTGTCGCTCGTTTTTGTGGTATAATCTAACGAAATGGTGCTCGTCCATCTCTTGAGGTTATCTTGCCATTTGAACGGTTGCCCATTTCTTGTTCGCCTGCCTCCGACAGCCAGCTCTGCTGGGAAGGGGTTACGGGCGCAATTCGTAATCCCGCATGTCGCGTAAAATGGTATGAGAGCAGGTTGTTCAGAAAGCATTAGCAAACTACTGAACGTAAACTTGCTCAGGAATCACAAACAGCAAAAAAAAAAAAAAATGCTGATGTTGACTGCTACGTCCTGTAAAGAATATACAACAACTAATAGATAAAGACCAGGCCTTACCAGGGAAGAGAACCAACGAAAATGACGGAGTTGAATGCGACGACTTGTAAAGGATATCAATCAATGAATCAATCAATCATGTGCCATGCCGGAAAGCGTGGGCGGTCATGACTCGCCATTTCACTCGATCACCAGCGTCGTGGATCAGCTCAGTGTTCCTGTCTCGTCCATGCCATGTGGCCAAGCCATCCAGGTATTTTCCTCTCGGTCTTCATCTTGGTTTGTTCCCTTCGATCTTGATAGTTGTCACTAAGTTCTCCAATCCATTTCTTCTCATAACATGTCCAAAACATTTTGACTGTAACGTCTAATTTCTCTAATCAATTTACGATTTTCATTTGTCTCCTGTAGTACTTGGTCATTGGTTTTTCAGTCTGTCCATGGTTTTCTTTGCCTTTTCCTCAGAAACCACATTTCTGCAGCCATCAGATGTTTTTCAGCTTGACTGCACATTGTCCAAGTTTCACATCCATACTAAAGAACAGGCTCTATGTATCCTCTCAACACTCTTTTTCTAGTTTCAATTGACATCTTTTTATTGGTCAGAATGCTTTTCATCTTGCTAAAGTTTACTTTCGCAATGGCGATTCTTGTTCTAATCTCTTCAAGGCATCTTCCATCAGATGTTATGACTGTTCCGAGATAATTGAACCGATTCACTTGTTGAAGAATATTCCCATTTACTTGTATATTACATTGTGGTACTTCGTACTTCCTGGTGACGACCATAACCGGGGTCTTCTTACAATTTAATTCCAACCCCAGCTGCTCACTGGTACAACAACCGCGTCTACTAATTGTTGTAGATCTTGTGCATTGTCTGCAATCAATACTGTATCATCTGCATATCTAATGTAAAGGATATGCAACTAAATAATTGCCTTTGACGTTTTCATCCGGTAAGGTTTATATAAGATTGTTATATCTTCTAATCCTCGCTGGTGCGGTGGGAAACGAGCATGCGGACATGTTGGCTGGGTGTGCACAGATGGGTGCTGTTATTGGTGCATGATAAGGCAGATGCGTTTACAAATAACTCCATTCAGACACGAGGGTTTGCTGTGAGGAAGTCTGGGTTGATGACTCCCTGAGGTATTCTGCAGTTTATGTACAAAGGCAGACAGACATACGAACGGACGGACGAACCGACGGATGGACGGATAAACAGACAGACAGACAGACAGACAGAGAGACAGACAAGCAGACGGACGGACGGACGGATGGATGGACAGACAGATAGACATATAGACATACAGACAGATAGATAGATGGATAGATAGATAGATAGGAAAATATACAGACAGACAGACAGACGAGACAGATCTCCCTATTTATATCCAGTGCTATCTAGGTACTCATTATAATATCTACATTCTCTTAAAATGTTATAAAATGGGGTAATTTAGACAATTACGAGACAGGAAGAATGCTAGTGTTGAAGTGAGACAAGCACATATCTAGAGATAAGATGTTAGACAACTTGATATCGTGCCACGGAGAAACCATCAGTATGCTAGCTGACTAACAACAAACGAGAGACTGCAGACTAGTCTAATGTGTATTAAATCATAAACAAATGGAAGAAAATTAAAAAGAAGAAGGAAGGAGGGAAAGGATTGATTGATTGATTGATTGATTGACTGATTGATTGATTCATTTAGGAACCGACATCACAGCATTCGGGACATTCCCATAAGCGCTCCGTTCCCATCCCCAGAAGCCAGCGAAGAGTTTCAACCCCAATAGTACCAGTAGAAATCTGATTATATGTGCGTCTCGCCTTTCCTCTAAGCGTCGAGCATCGGCCAGATCCCCTCGTTATTCCGCGCTGTCGCATTCTTGCCAGACCATGGTGATCCATTTGCTCCTCCGAGGTGTGCACGTGCTCCCACAAGGTCGTAACCACATCTGCTTTGTCATGCATCAATACTCCACCAAGTTTTGCAGAGTCAGCCAATATGCTGTCTGTTCATTCCCCAACACACCAGCATGCCCCGGAGAAAAGATCCAGACGATGCTTGCCACTCGTGACTTCCGAAGCGAAGCAAGCCACTCGGCACGAAGCATGCCAGTCCTCACCCTACTCAGCATGCTTTCTGAGTCAGGAGGAGGAGGAGGAGGAGGAGGAGGAGGAGGAGGAGAAGAAGAAGAAGAAGAAGAAGAAGAAGAAGAAGAAGAAGAAGAAGAAGAAGAAGAAGAAGAAGAAGAAGAAGAAGAAAAAGAAAAAGAAGAAGAAGAAAAGAAGGAGGAGAAGGAGGAGGAGTAAAAGGAGGAGTGGAAGGAAGAGGCTGAGGAGGAGGAGGAGGAGGAGAAGAAGAAGAAGAAGAAGAAGAAGAAGAAGGTGGAGAAGGAGGAGGAGGAGCAAAAAGAGAAGGAGGGGTAGGAGGCGGCTGCGTGGAAGCAGAAGAAGAATAAGAAGACAAAGGAGAAAAGGGGAAAGATTAGGAGGTGGAGTGGGAGGAGAACAAGGAGAAGGAGAAATTATTTCTTGTCAATTCCTGTAGTGTACATCATATTTGTACATCACTGATTTAAAACGTGTCCACAAAGACTTAGTCTTGTGTTAGTCTTATCTTAGCATTATATTAGCATTATCTTCTGCAATCCGTCAATGAACAACAAAACAGTACTTATCCATTTTGAATTATGGCGGCTTGTTGGATGATACAATCTTCCTATCACTCTCTCGTCTTCCTCCAACTTAATATTTCTTATTCTTCTTCGTCGTGCTTCTGTTCCTCTGCATTCTTCTAAATCTTCCTTTTCCTTCTCTCGTCTATATCCTATATTCCCTTCTTGTCCTTCATATTTCTCCTTCCTACTTTTCTTTGTTCAGTGCCCTCCTCCTTCTCCTCATCTTGTTACTCTTTCTTGCGATCGCTTCTGGTACGATTACTCGGTCATGCGAGATCTCATTTGAATGTAAGGGAAAAACAATGTCCTGAAACAAGAAGGGAAGAGACCAAGGGGAAGACCGAGAAGTAAATACCTGGATGGCTTGGCCATATGGCATGGTCGAGACAGGAACATGGAGCTGATCCACGACTCTGGTGATCGAGTGAAATGGCGAGTCATGACCGCCCACGCTTTCCGGCATGACACATGATAGATGGATGGAAAACACGTTTCCGCCTTTTAGTCGGGATTGTTTTAATTCCGTCACATTTTGTAGGTCTGAATACACGGAGGAATAGGTTGCCAAATCTTCCACTCACTTTAGCAGGCAACGAGACCTCATCCGACAGTGCTCGTGATATATTACCAGCGCGGTTCCATATCCACTTCGTGTTAACACCAGTTGTAATGGCTCGTATGATTACTGACTGTTCGTGGTACAAGATTGATGACTATTATATTATTAAGTGGCGTTCAGTTTGGACTTTCTTCCACATTCTTCCATCTCTCATGTCACAGTCACAGTCTGAGACATTAATTATATACATTTCACAAAACACCGTACAGTTTTCATGATTTATTATCACGTCTATACTTCACACAGTCACATAGTCGCACTAATACTCTTCACAAAAATACTATCACTATAATACAGCTGCCGGCCTCCCTGGCCTAGGATTTAAACGACTTTCCCCGTAATCCCGTTTATCCACGTAGGGTAACGCAGCGCGCGAGAATTGGAAGCGGTTCTCGCCGCGTTGGTAACGTACGGGATAACTGAGCCGGCCGCTCAGAAAGCAATGGCAAACTACTGAGCGAAATCTTGCCAAGAAATCAATACAGACACGAGAGTTTGCTGTGAGGAAGTCTGGGTTGATGACTCTCTGAGGTATTCTGCAGTTTATGTACAAATATAGACAGACAAACGAACGGATGGACGAACGGACGGAAGAACCGACGGAAAACGATAAAATGTTGGTGTTGACAGCGATGTCCTGTGTGCAAAACAAAAATATTACAGTTAATAAAAGAAGTATCTATAATTGTTAAACAACAAGTGGTGGCTTATACAAGGTGGCATTTGTCGCAACGACCCAGGCCACTCTCGATCACGGTCATCCTCTAAGTGACCGGTTTAGGATAGTCCTCTCTTCCCTGGACCCGGTCGAAAGCGTGCATCTCGCACACAGCAATCTGCGCTTTTAACCGTGATTAGAGTGTGGGCTTTATTCACCCCCAATGGTCCATAACACTCATGATATTACCAACGCAGTTCCATATCCACTTCGCTAGCGCGTTCAGTACTCAAAGACTGTTTAGTTGAGTGAGAGTCTCCGCGGCCAAGTGATTCCGCCGGTTGTGAGTTCGATTCCGGGCTACGACATTCTGTTCACGAGTGCAATTTTCTCGGAGACTATTGAGGGGTCGTTGCTGGAGCTACGGAGTTTGTGCTTTATGCGAAGCTTTCAGCAGGCCGCCATGCGGAAAGAGACCGAGCCATACGAGACAAAACCCGATGAAATGAAGTCAACAGTTTTGCCTTTTCAGTGCCTTGCCGGCTGGCGTGGGCGATCATACCTCTCCCCAAATTACGATCTCTGACGTCATGTATCAATTCGTGTGATGACTCCCTTCCGTGCCACGACACAGGACCGCCAAGAATCTACTCACGCTGTCTTCCTCTATCTCTCAATCTATCTCTCTATCTCTAGTTACAAAATGTATATGTACAATTTTTCTCCATTTTCTTTACAATTTTGCGACAATGCTTACGACAATCGTCACTGTATGTGTGTGTAAAGTGTGGGAGTTTGATCATAATAGTAGGTTGGGGGATGGGGGGATGTGTGTGTGGGTGGATTCGTGATGTGTGTGGGTGGGATCAGGATGTGTGGGTGGGCGGGATGGGATTGTGTGGGTGGGTGCGGGATTTGTGTGTGGGTACGTGCAGGATGTATGGGTTGGCGGGGAGATGTGTGTGTGGGTGGGGATGTGTGTTTGGCTAGGTGGTTGTGGGTGAGTGGCTGGAGGAGGATATGTGGGTGGATGATTGTTGGTCGGTTATGGGATGGGTGGGGGATATATGTGTGGGTGGTGATATGTGGGTGTGGGGGATATGTGGTGGGTGGGAGTGGTTGTGGGTTTGGGATGTGTGTGTGTGTGTGAGGGATGTGTATGGGTTATGGATGTTTGGGTGGATGGGTGGGGAGCGGGTGTGTGGGTGAGAGATGTGTGGGTGAATGTGTGTGGGGGTGTGGGGGATGTGTGTGGGTTGGGGGAGGGGTGCGTGAAGGGTGTGGGTGGTGGATTTGGGGATGTGTGTGTGGGTGGGGAATATGTCTGGCTGGATGGGGGTGTGTGTGGCTGGTTGGAGGATGTATGTGTGGGTAGTGAGGATGATTGTAGTTGGGGGATGTGTGGATGGGTAGGAGATGTGTGGGGAGATGTGTGTGTGGGTGAGGTATGTGTCTTTGGGATGTGTGTGGGTGTGGTGTTGTGTGGTATGGGAGATGGGTGTGGATAAAGGATTGTTGGTGGGTGGGTGGGGGTGTGGTTGTGTGTGCGGGTGGGTGAAGGATGTGTGTTTAGATGGGTGTTTGGGGTGTGTGAGTGAGGGTGGGTAGATAGGAGATGTATGTGTTGATGAGTGGGTGAGGGATGTGTGGGTGTTAGTGGTTGAGGGATAAGTACGTGTGTCTAGGGATGTTAGAGGGAATGAGTGTATGGGTTGGGGATGTGTGTGTGGGTTGTGTGTGCGTGGATGGGAGGTGTGTGTTTGTGAATGGGGGATGTGTTGGTGGGTGGGGATGTGTGTGAGGGATGTGTGTATGGGTGGGGAGATTGTGTGTGGGTGGGGATGTGTGTGTATATGGGTAGGGGTGTGTGGTTAAGGGATGTGTGGCTGGGGGATGGGTGGGTGGAGGATGTGTGGTTGGGTAGAGGATGTGTGGATGGGTGATTGTATATGAGTAAGGGTGTGTAGTTAAGGGATGTTTGGTTGGGGGATGGGTGGGTAAAGGATGTGTGGGTGGGTAGAGGATATGTGGGTGGGTGAGTGTGTGTAGATTAGGAGATGGTGGGGGTGTTTGTAGGGGTGGGCTCGGGATCTGTGAGTGGGCTGGGGGAGATGGGAGATTATGTGGGTGGGTGCGGAATTTGTGTGTGGGTAGGTGCCGGATATGTGAGTTGGCGGGGAGATGTGTGTGTGCGTGGGGGATGTGTGGCTGACGAATGTGTGTTTGGCTGGGTGGTTGGAGGTGTGTGGGTGGAGGAGAATATGTGAGTGAGTGATTGTCGGTGGGTAATGGGACGGGTAGAGGATATGTGAGTGGGTGGGGAGATGTGTGTAGGTGGGTGGATGTGTGTGGGTGGGGGATGTGTGGGTTGGGGAATGTATGTGTGCTTGGAGGTGTGGGTGGATGGGATGTGTGGTGGGTGAGAGGTGTGTGTGGGTGGGGAGATGTGTAGGTGTAGGTATGTGGTGGATGGGTGGGAACATGTATGTGTGGGTGGGTTATGTGTGTGGTTGGGTGGGGCAGTTGGAGTGAATGGGGGATGAGTGGGTGGGTGATGGATGTGTCTCATAACATAGTAATATGCATTGTTTATGTTTATAAAATTCATGTGACAATGTTTTTTCCTATGCACTGTTGATGAAAGAAAGATGAGTGATTGGAAGGGCCGAATGTAAGACGGGCCTGCGTTCCTAATTTGTTACCCTTTGAAAATAAAGTCTGTTCGTTCGTTCGTTCTCTTTCCGCAAATCTTTTCGGTTGTCACAACGTGTTCCACCGTTTGTCTTCTCATAACGCGGCCAAGAAACGATGACTGCCTCTTTCTGATGTTTGTGATCAGATGTCGTTGCGACTGTCCTTCCCTTAGAATGTCACGATTGCTCATTTTGGCTGTCTAATTAATTTTCAGCATTCTTCTTTAGAACCACATCTCCAAGGCTTCCATGAATTTTTGTCGAGTGTTTACTAATTGTCCAGGATTCGCAGCCGTATGTTAAAACTGGTTCTATGTAACATGCAAATACTTTTTTTCTAACTTTCAAGGACAATGACTTATCGCACAAAACATTCTTCATTTGATAGAATGAAGATTTTACTTGTCCTATTCTGTTCTTTATCTCAGTGGTGCATCTTCCATTTGATGATCCACGTGTCTAGATATCTGAATTTCTGCACTTTCCCCCAAATAACATCCTGTACTTTAATTGCAAATATAGGCGCAATCTGTTTCTTTGATATATTGCTATTAATTATGTCGTTCTTAAGTGACTTAATGTCAAACAAAATGTAGGTATGGACAAACCAAGGCACACAATCAAAAGAACAAGTATTGCAACGTAAATTTCCGTTCTCTGAACATTGAAACTGCGGAAGATACCAAGAAACAAAACAAATAATACGTTGACTCTTGTATGGCGATATATAATCCTTCTGTCCAAATGGCAGGTCACATTTGGCGGTATAGCATCCTTCGACACTGTGTTAGTTAAATCCCTTATTAAACGCTGGTTTATTTTAGGTTGTGCTTATTTTGTTTCTTACAGATAAGGGTTCAGTGCTGGTTCAGTGTTCCAGTATATGTTGTTTGTCCATCAAGAATGATGATGACCATTCATTTCATCCAATGGGGTTGAAGGTTTGGAGCTATGAGTTCTAGGATGGCTGGTGAGACCTGTTTTGGCTCGAAATGTAAGTATATACCAGTATATACTCCAGTATATACTTCTCAGCCGGTCTCCCTGGCGAAGGAGGTTAAGGACACTGTTCGTAATGCGGTAAACCCACGTACGAAACACAGCTGCGCGAGATTCGGCAGCGGATCGTGTCACGCTGGTTTCTTACGGAAAGGTATGCGAGCCAGTCGTTCAGAAAGCAGTGGGAAACTACTGAACGTAAAACTTGCCAAGACATCAACAGCAGCTGAAAAATGCTGGTGTTGACTGCAATGTCCTGTAAATAGGATATGCAAAAAAATATACTCCTCAACTCGCGCCACAGTGGACAGTCCTGTAGAACATAATCATCGCTGTGTTTGCCTAGACTGTCTATTTTTTTTTTTTTTAAATTGTTCTTTGGTTTTTATCAAATGATACCTCTGCCAGCGCTAGCGTTTTGTTTTCTTCATTTTGTTTGTTATGTCCATCATTTTTTCCCCCATTATCAATCTGGACATAATCTGGTTGCCCCATAATGCTCCATTCCTGTGCCAGAGAATATCACACAAAATGCTCATCACTACCCCTTGTGAAAATTGAAACAGACAGGAGTCTCGACAAACCAATAACCCGCACAGGTATACTATGCATAATGCCGCTGCCAGAATGCCAACACAAAATCCGCCACGATAAATACAGTTCTTCGTCGATGGAAGCGGTTGCCACTAGAAATCAAGGTGTCACAGAATACTGCATATGTCAAACCCAGTTAGTTCAGTAGCAGTAAAAATGTTTCCGAAAATGCAGTTCACGATTCAAACAACCGCGGACAGATGTAAACGCACTTCAAATGAAATCCACAGTTCACCGTGTCGCTCCACGCACTCAACTCAGTAGCAGGGCGACAGAACCATGCTCTACCAGTCCCACATGAGAACGAACGAACGAACTTTATTTTTTCAAAGGGTCACAAATTGGGCGCGCAGATCCGTTTTACATTCGGCCCTTCCATTCACTCAACTTTCGTTCATCAATAGTGCATGATACATTGACATAGGATCCCCCAAAAAATTGTCAAATGCATGTTGTAAACATAAATAATGCATATCACCATGTTATATGCATGAAAAATTTGCAAGCAAACCGTAGCCACAAGCATAAACACTCTTGAGGCCTTAACAGCTCAACCGCCTAACCTCCATGTTGGACAGGAAGACGTAACAAACAGAATGAAGAAAAGACGATGGCAATCGTTAAGGCATCCTTTAAGAACATCCGAAAATAATACAATTAGAAAGGCCATTTTCCGGAATCCACATGGCAAAATATATAGAGGAAAACTCTAAATTCAAAACAATGTATTTCTTTAGTGAATTTAAACACAAACGCTGTAAATAAAATATTGTATGATTACTTGCCAGACATATATCACTGCATCTCTTCAGGTGCACACTGCAGATGTATATGCTTGCTTGTGTTCGTTGGCTTGAGCTCCAACGCGAAGTCCTGTATGTCGCATGAAGGCATCCTGTTGTCCAACATCAGTGTGATGTCATACAGGACCTGAGGTTTGCGTGAGTATCCGTTGTCCCATGTCTGGCTTATTGGTGTGCAGACTGGTGGTTCCTCACTGTACAGGCAGACACTCTCCGACTTCGGAGGAATCGGCGATCCTACTGACTTTAGCCAGGACCCCGAAGGGACTTGTTGCCCAGGACGCTCGACGAGGACGCGTCAATAGGTCTTGGCCAGTATATAACCCGGCGCTGGTGCCTTGGAAACACCTCTGCGTCCCTGCAGAGGCATATATATGATGTTATGTTAGATAGTTGGGTAGTTAGTTAGTTAGTTAGTTATTCGCGGTTCCAACTTCATGGCAACGGGTCGTCCACATTATGCTCCGTTCCTTTGCCAGTGAATATCACAAAAAATACTCCTCACTGCCCAATGTGAAAAGTGGAACAGACAGGAGTCTCGGCAAGCCAACAGCCCACACAGGTACACTGTGTATAATGCCACCGTCGGATTGCCAAACAAAAGTCCTCCACGAAAACTAAATTTCATCGTCGATGTAATCGGCAGTCACTAGAAAGACTTCATTGACCCGGGTTTTATCCCACATGGCTCGGTCTCTTTCCGCAGGGCGACATGCCGAAAGCGCCGCACAGAGCATGAACTCTGTAGCTCCAGCGACGACTCCCAGAAGTTTCCTAAAAAAGTTTCCTCCTAGTGTCCTCCACGAAAAATACATTTCATCGTCAATGTAATCGGCAGTCACTAGAAAGACTTCATTGACCCGGGTTTTATCCCACATGGTTCGGTCTCCTTCCGCAGGGCGATATGCCGAAAGCGCAGCACAAAGTACGAACTCTGTAGCTCCAGCGACGACTCCCAGAAGTTTCCTAAAAAATGCAATCGTGAACCGAAAAGACAAACCAGTCAATTCAGCGACAGCCGGCCGCCATTGTTCCGAACATGCAGTTCACTGTACAAACAACAGCGGACAGATGTAAAAGCATTCCACACGAATTTCACAGCTCAGTGTCGCGCCACGCACTCGCTCAGTAGCAGGGCGACTGAACCATGTACTACCAGTCCAACATGAGAAAAATGCAAATGCAAACCGTTAGCCACAAGCATAAACACTCCAGCGGCCTTATCGGTTCAATGCCTAACCGCCATGTTGGGGACCGGGAGTCATATCATGTTGTGCGAAACAATGAATGATACTTTGGTTGAAATAAGATGTACATCGTCGCTGATATTGTGGGAATGTGTAGAATGGTTGTTCACTGAAGTCCAACACTTAGCAGGAAATTCTTCTGTTTACATATTAGCAGTTGGAATCGACTAATATATATATATATATATATATATATATATATATATATATATATATATATATATTGTCGTGTCCTCCTTTAAAGTGTCGTCCCTGGAGTGATGAGAGTGAACACCCACATTATAATATTTTTTTCCCTTTATCAATATCCTGGAGAATCCACCAGCTTCCGTCCAACACACTCCATCAGCCCGTGGGCACCTTTTCCTATCACTCTCTCACTGTCGTACTATGCCCCCTCTCATACTTCCCCAACGCAACATACTCAACAACTCTTGCTTCTAAAAATTAATAAAGATTAATTTATTAAAAGAAAAGTGTAACGTATATGAGACGTGTCTGTGAAGAAAATGTGTGTCGTGTATTCTGATGCAAATGTATAGGTCAGCCTTCAAAGTTCAGGATCAGAGTCCACTCATCATGGCAAGGATTACACGAGTCAGTACAATAGACCTCACCAATTGCCGCTTCTTTTCCGCCAGACTTGTTATCCTCCATGAACATTGATAACCATGAAATCTGAGTCCCATTCGAAACTACAGTCCGGGAACACTATTAATGTTTGTTCCTAACAAAACCTGTTCCTAATAGTTTGTAGAAAACTGAGATCTCATAATTCCTGCACAGTACAAAAAAAAAAAAAAAAAAAAAAAAAAAAAACAATAGAACACTGTCCCATGAACATGGCGTTTGTCCTTCTTGCGAAATTTTCTATGGATTTCCTTATTTTCTCGTTATTGTCTTAACGTTATAATGTTTCTAGATATGTGAAACAACTACACTTAAATGTTATCTTTCCTCCAATGTGAACCTCAATCACTATTGGTGTGTTAAAGACTGGGATGACCTACCTTATGTAAACTATCCTCATTCCGGGATGGCTGCTACACTTTGCCATAACGACACATGCTAGTTAATATTAAATTAATCTAACACTGTAGAGCTCTCCCACAAACACGTCCATCAAATCCCCTCTCCAATTATGGTTTTTGGCAACCTCCTAAAATTGGTCACGTGACGTGGTTGATGTCCTGCAGGTGTTATTTGGGTATATCATCCATTGTCAAGAATCTATCCTCCCTGGCTTAGTCACTGTCAGAGTTGTCATCACTTGTTTTGACTCCCATAACAAGCTAGCGAGTTCCTGTGTGATCCCAACAACAGTTTACCACAACAAACCGCCAATCTTCTTGATGTCTTCTTGAATCTCCGGTTTGACTGGTATCTGATAGTACCCCCGACTCAGATCCACCTTTGAAAAGTACCGAGCCTTATGGAGCCTAGCGAATAACTGAGTTGGATTCGGCAAAGGTTCCACCTGAAATTGTGTGTGACTGATCAGAAGTCGGTAGTCTATACACAACCGGTGTTCTCCACTTGGTTTCCGTAACAAAACTACCCCTGCATTGTATGGGGATGTGGATGGTGCAATCACGTCATACTCCAGCAGTTTCTGTATTTCCTCCTCCAGGGCCTTTTCTTTAGAGAATGGCACTGGGTAAACCTTTTGGCGAACAAGCTCCTGTGTGGTCAAAGTCATCTCGAACTCAACCAACCTCGTTCGTCCTGGTTTATCAGACAGTATCTCCTTATGAGACTTGAGAACCTCGGTTATCTTTTCCCTCTCCTGAGAGGTCAGATCAGGGTTCACTTGCACATCCCTTTAGGTTTCCTGGTGTACCAAGGGATATTCCCAGCCCTCGTTGGTTCCCACTGCAGTCTCCACTGCAACTGCCATTGCCATGAGGTGCGCTGCCTTGTCTCCGGGTCTCTCTTCGTATTTCCGCAATAGATTGATATGGAAAATCTTCGACTTTCCCCGGATCCGGATCTGATAGTTGGTTCTGGATATCACCCTTTCCACGGGAAATGGTCCTTGCCAACCTATCTCCAGTTTGTTGTTTCCCGTTGGGAGTAGCAACAAAACTTTATCTCCCACCTCTAGAGATCTTTCTTTAGACCTACGGTTGTAGTAAGCCGCAGGTCTTTTTCTGGCCTTTTTCAAGTTTTGATTCGCCAGAGTTCATCCCTTGTGAAGTTTTTCTTTCAATTCCTCCACGTATTTATAGGATGAGATCACTTTTTCTGACGTCCCCTCTTCAGTCCAACTCCTCAACATGGCTTCCAACGGTCCTTTGATTGGACGACCAAACAGCAACGTAGCGGGTGGTAGTCCGGTGGAGCCATGAGGAACTTCCCGATAGGCAAAAAGGGCTGCTGGGATATATTCATCCCACCTATCAGGTTTTTCCTGCGCTAGTTTCCTGAGCATTGTCATCAACGTGCCGTTGAAACGCTCTACTTGTCCATTGGCTTGAGGGTGGTCAGAGCTGGTATGTAGGTGGTTAGAGTGAAACACCCTAAATACCTCCTCCATGAGTTTTCCACAAAACTGAGACCCATTGTCCGTCAGAATTTGATCAGGGAAGCCTAATCTGGTAAAGGTCTCCATCAGTGCGTCCGCCACTCTTTTCGAGTCAATCGTGGTCAACGGTATGGCCTCACCCCACATTGTACAGCAATCCACCATGGTGAGTATATACATGTTCCTCTTCCTAGTCCTGGGAAGTGGACCCACGATATCGATGGCTACCCTCTCGAAAGGAGAGTTCATGATGGGCATCTCACCCAACACCACCGGTGCTGTCCAGTTTTACGGTGCCACCCTCTGGCACTCAGGGCATGACTTCACATACCGACGTACATCATCTGTCATTCCCGGCCAATAGTAATGACAGGAAATTCGCTGCATGGTGGCGGCAATACCCATATGTCCACTAAAGGAGATGGTATGCCCCATATGAAGAATCTGGGACCGGTGAGCTTTCGGGACGACCAACTGACCGTGTAGGTTGTCTCCCCTTCCTTCTCTCCTGTAGAGTATCCTATTCTTCATGTAGTTATGCCCCCGTCCTGGTGGATCAGCACTTTTCTGCAGCTTTCTGTAGCAAGGACGTAAAGTATCATCCTCACCCTGGGCAGTTCGAAGCTCCCCCGGCATTGGGTTAGTCACAATTGCTTCTGCCTCTTCCGTTCTCGCCTGAGAGCGAGACTGTATTGCTTCCATATGGATTGGCTCCCTGGGCATTCCCAGAAAGACATACCGGCAACCGAGGATTACTGGGAAAATGGGATCGGTCAATACAGCGGCCTTGATGGTGCCGATGACATACCTTGACCGAATCTCTACATTAGCAATGGGCTACTTCATGGCTACAGCACTCTTCTGTGCAGGCTGTATCTACATGGTCTCACCTGTGAATTGTTCTGGCTGTACCAGATCCGCAGAAATCACGGCCTCCCCGTCCAGTCCTGTGTCATACAAACACTCCACTTGACGACCGTTAACCTCTACCAATTCCACTACAGGTGGTTTCTCCTGGTCTGGAGTCTCTTCCTCGGCCTCGACCTGTTCGGTGGGCTCCCACCTTAGGTTTCCCGGGGCACACGACGAATTGAGTGTCTCCTGACTTTTCCCTGCAGTCAATAGCATTGTGCGTATTCGACTTGCATTGGTTGCACCATTTCCCTGTCCTAGATTTTCTAGTGCCGGACTTGAGTGAGCTCTCCTGGTGGCGAGCTTCCTTGTTGACCTTGGAATTTTCCGTGACAACCTCCTTGGAAGTCACTTGACATGCTGCGAAGTGAGGGTTCTTAGCCTTCGATTTGCAGTCCCTCGTATTGTGAGAGGGTGACTTACAAATTGAACACCACTTCTCCGACCACGGTCGTTTTGGTGTAGAGCTTGAAGTGCTCTTGCTTCCCTCCTTCTTCTTCTCTGAACTATCCTCTGATTTTTGCACATAAGGTTCCTACTTTTTGGTTCCTGAGTTTTTGGCTTTCTTCTTATCATGTTTCTCTTGACTTTTGGAGTTGGTGGAAAGGTTTTCCCCTGCCTCCCCATGTACCTCGACGAACCGTTCTGCTAATTTTGTCACGAGGTCTATACGTTCCGCTCCTTGTTCTCCCAGGAACGTCCTGAGAGGTTTAGACATTTGCTTCTTCAGCTGGTCGACCACCATGAGCTCTTCCAGACTCTCATAGTCATGTGCGAACCCAGCCAAATCCATCCACTTATGGAGATAGGATTTTAGACGCAAACTGTAGGCAGCAAACAACTCCCCCGGTTCTCGTTTCGCTGCTCGAAATTTTTTCCGGTAGGTATGTGACGTAACCTCGAATAGTTTCAGCAGAGCCGTCTTTAACTCGTCATAATTGTTCTCATGTCCGGGTGGTAGGCGAGAATAAACCTCGTAGCCGGTCCCGCGTAATCCCTGGGATAGCTTGAGATTCCATTTGTTACGCTCCAGACCCATAGCAACTGACATAGCCTCGAAGCGTTGGAGGTACTGGTCAATCTTCTCTTTGTCCTCCTCGTAGACCGCTAACGGAAACTTCATAGCATGGTACCCATGTCCACCTACGGGCGTTGAGCCTGGGATGGAGGAACCTCCAACTGCTCCCTAAGTTTCTCCATTAGATTGACTATTCAACTCGTGTTCCCTCATCCGGTACTCGTGCTCCCTTTTCTGAGCCTTCTGCTCCGCTTCCCGTTTCCTAGCAGCTTCCTCAACTTCAAGTTTCCTAGCTTCCAATTTCTTAGCAGCCTGCTCTGCTTCCAATTTCCTAGCTTCTTGTTCCAACTCCATCCTTCTCAATTCCAACTCGGCCTTTCGATCTTCCCTTTCTGCTTGACGATACTCTCTCTCCACTTCCTGTATGTAATCCGTTAGAGCAGAACTCGACAGTCCCATTTCTTCCCCCTTTGCCTTTAATTCTGCTGTGGTTAGTTTCGGAGTGGCAATTTCAGAGAGGTACGCTAGCCGGTTGAGTAATATAACTGCAAATTAATATACAGATATATGACCAAGTACTATAAATCTAGATATTACCCCACACAGCACATTCACTCAGTGACAAGAGTAGAATCAGGACCACAGACCTATGCAGACGTGTGAAGTGTGAACAGGTAAGATATTAGTCCAAACCCCTATCCACATTCACTCTAGCTGGATTCTCCAATATGATATCTCCCTCTTATAACTAAGGATCACGTGTCAAAAGACCCCGTTGTCAGAGGATCCCACTGTCCAAAGATCACTTTTACGAGAGATCCCGCTGTCCAAGGATTCCGTTTACGAGAGATCCCGCTGTCCAAAGATCCCGTTATCGAGCCCCCAATAATGTCGTGTCCTCCTTTAAAGTGTCGTCCCTGGAGTGAGGAGAGTCAACACCCACATTATAATATTTTTTTCCCTTTGTCAATATCCTGGAGAATCCACCAGCTTCCGTCCAACACACTCTATCAGCCCGTGGACACCTTTTCGTATCACTCTCTCACTGTCGTACTATGCCCCCTCTCATACTTCCCCAACGCAACATACTCAACAACTCTTGCTTCTAAAAATTAATAAAGATTAATTTATTAAAAGAAAAGTGTAACGTATATGAGACGTGTCTGTGAAGAAAATGTGTGTCGTGTATTCTGATGCAAATGTATAGGTCAGCCTTCAAAGTTCAGGATCAGAGTCCACTCATCATGGCAAGGATTACACGAGTCAGTACAATAGACCTCACCAATTGCCGCTTCTTTTCCGCCAGACTTGTTATCCTCCATGAACCTTGATAACCATGAAATCTGAGTCCCATTCGAAACTACAGTCCGGGAACAGTATTAATGTTTGTTCCTAACAAAACCTGTTCCTAATAGTTTGTAGAAAACTGAGATCTCATAATTCCTGCACAGTACAAAAAAACAACAACAATAGAACACTGTCCCATGAACATGGCGTTTGTCCTTCTTGCGAAATGTTCTATGGATTTCCTTATTTTCTCGTTATTGTCTTAACGTTATAATGTTTCTAGATATGTGGAACAACTACACTTAAATGTTATCTTTCCTCCAATGTGAACCTCAATCACTATTGGTGTGTTAAAGACTGGGATGACCTACCTTATGCAAACTATCCTCATTCCGGGATGGCTGCTACACTTTGCCATAACGACACATGCTAGTTAATATTAAATTAATCTAACACTGTAGAGCTCTCCCACAAACACGTCCATCAAATCCCCTCTCCAATTATGGTTTTTGGCAACCTCCTAAAATTGGTCACGTGACGTGGTTGATGTCCTGCAGGTGTTATTTGGGTATATCATCCATTGTCAAGAATATATCCTCCCTGGCTTATTCACTGTCAGAGTTGTCATCACTTGTTTTGACTCCCACTACAAGCTAGCGAGTTCCTGTGTGATCCCAACAACAGTTTTCCACAACAAACCGCCAATCTTCTTGATGTCCGGAAACTCTAGATGACAGAGGGACTGTTTTCTTCCGAGCTGAGTACTTCCGCTTTCAATCCGACCTGTTTATAAACTATCAAAGTGGTGAATTGAGTCATCTCACTCACTTCCCCTACACATCTGCAGCTGTTAACTTTGCCCGACCTGTGATGGCTGACATCCGATTGCAACCAGGATCCGACGGGTTCCATCTGTATTCGAATGTTGACAAACTGTCAAAGCGATGCAGGGACCCGTTTCACTCACCACCGAGTGTTCCCAATCCGTCGACCAGATGTAAACACGTGCAGTTACATTTTCTGGATTTGTTGAAACAACCTTTGGCCTCGAACATGCCGCTAATTCAGAACGCCTTTTATTCTCATCACTGGTTAAATCACGTTGGTCTATTATGTGACATAAGAGAGTAGTCCATCTCACCCTTCTCCACCGTGAGTTTAATCCAGATGATTCATTCTTCTTCTTCAGGAGTGTCACGAAACTGCAGTTTAGTGATTCCTTGATAACTTACAGATCAAAATGCAATGGAGGAGGGTTAACAATTGTGTACTTCATTCTGAGAGGAGGAATAAAGTAAAGATCATTGACCTAATAATATAAAAATAGGACACAGGTGTTGCAGAGTTCATTGCCGCTCGTATCGGCCGACGGGAAATCGTACGGACACGGGGAATGCTTTGAAGTATCAGCGTCAGGGGAACAGCGTGACAACGGAGAGAAACGAACAACTAACCACTACGTGATTTCACCGCTTTTTGAGGGGAAGGATACGGCAAATTTGATTGTAGATCAAACAATCAGCGTAGGATTGGACACTTGTTATAAATAGTAGCAACTGAGGTTTCTAGTTAGTGTGTGTTCCAAACTGGGCTGAATGAGATATGCTCCTGAGTGGGGAAAGAAATACCCGTCCCTAATGGTTTAAAGAAGAGGGGATATTAGTGTGTTATTCGCTAGTGTATTTCGATTCCATGACGATAAGTGCATATATAAGGTATTAATACTTTAGAGTAATAGTTTAGCATAGGACCATAGATGTGTAAGCATAGCGTTTATCATTGCTTTCTATTAGTGAATAAGTTAGACTTTGATGAATTCATATGTCTTATGTGGGTGTTTACTTCGGAAGCCTTGTCATTATGGCTGGAGAAGGACACTTGCATAAGTAGTATTAAGTGGCAGACACTTATCCCTGGATCTGTTATACTTTTCACAGGTTCAACTCCTATCCGGATATAACGAGAAGATAGACACATACTTCGTGTGTGCTGAAAAAGCTTTGAAGATAAAACTAAAGGCATTTCATTAGTGGGGAGAGCAAATACCCCAATAAACCAAGTAATAAATTAGACAGGATCAAAGAAGAAATAAACTATACTTTTAAAGGAACTTTGAAAAAGAAGATCCAGATAACTAACGTAATAAGGAAAAAAGGAATATAAGTTTGCAGAAAACAAAGAAGAATAAAAATACCTACGTCTTGTAGGCATAGACAATAGACAAGTAAAAACATTGCTACTCATAGAGACAATATGCTGAACTGTGGTGATGTGGTGTTTTTCAATGTCGGATAAATACTTTCATGAAACAGACTCGGGCGAAGTCATAAACTGACTGGATTATTATTACTGTACAGTGATACAGCAGTGAACAGTTTTGTTTCATTCAATAACGGATTTATCGTCAGACTCAAGCATACGGATCATCCAGGGTGAGACCTTTCCTGTTTGATGTGCTGTCCTGTGGTTTTGCATAATGAGTGGGCGAGATGTGACACCGCTGCTAGACATTCAGAGTTCATTCTGGCACTAACAATAGAATACACTATCAACTACGCTTACACAGTCCATACATACACCAGACATAGTTTTTATTAATAAATCTTTTATTTATCGTTGAAAGGAACTGTTGTCGTAGTATGTGTTGAGGGAATAACAGAGAGGGTGAAAGAAATAGATATATGGAAGAGAAGACAGAAGGGAGGAGTGTAGACAGAAGGCAGTCAATAATCCCAACAGATAATAAGTTTGAAGATGTGCTTGTTGATTCCACATTCCTCCCGGGAAAACAAGTGACAAGGAGCTGGGTGTCTTGACAAGAAATCCGCTCCAACATTTTCCTTCCCAGGAATGTACTCCACTGTGAAATTATAGGGTTGAAGTAACAACGACCACCGCATTAAACGGGCGTTGAGCTTCTGAGAAGTAGCTAGGAACATCAGGGGCTGATGATCCGATTGGACCCGAAACTTAACTCCATTCAAATATGGCTGGAATTTTTGCACTGCCCAAACGAGGGACAAGCACTCTCTCTCGACGGTTGAATAATTCCTCTCCGCCTGGAGAAGTTTCTTACTTGCATATGCTACAGGTTTCAAAACCGAAGCATTGTCTTTTCCTTCCTGTAACAGAGCTTCCCCAATCCCAATCGCACTCGCATCCGTTCTCAACACAAATGGTTTGGAAAGGTCAGGGAGCTGTAATACAGGTTTGCTGACCAAGGCCTCCTTTAACTGACTATAGGCATTCTCACATTCTGGTGTCCAAATGATTTGGTCCGGGAATCCCTTTTTCAAGGTTTCCGTCAATGGAGCTCCCAGTTCAGTGAAATGTGGGATAAATTTGTGGTAGAACCCACACAACGAGAGAAAAGATCGCACATCCTTCTTCGTTTTTGGCCTTGGTGCATTTCTGATTTTCTCCAGGTTCTTCTCTTCTGGGACAATGTGTCCTGGAGTGATGGTGTGACCTAGAAATTCCAGAGTCTGGTAACCAATCATGCACTTGGTTGGACGAGCAGTAAGCCCTGCTTCCTTGAGCCTATTAAACACTCTCTCCAAGGATTGTAAGTGGTCATCCAAGCTGTCACTGGAAATCAGAATATCATCCATGAATGAGATGATGGACGGATCCTGTAAAGGATCAAGTAAAGTCCTCATCATGCGTCTAAACACACTAGGTGCATTGCTGAGTCCAAAGGGCATGACCTTGAATTCGTAGTGTCCACTGGGTGTACTGAAAGCCAACAGTGGTCGAATCTCCGGTTTGACTGGTATCTGATAGTACCCCCCGACTCAGATCCACCTTTGAAAAGTACCGAGCCTTATGGAGCCTAGCGAATAACTGAGTTGGATTCGGCAAAGGTTCCACCTGAAATTGTGTGTGACTGATCAGAAGTCGGTAGTCTATACACAACCGGTGTTCTCCACTTGGTTTCCGTAACAAAACTACCCCTGCATTGTATGGGGATGTGGATGGTGCAATCACGTCATACTCCAGCAATTTCTGTATTTCCTCCTCCCGGGCCTTTTCTTTAGAGAATGGCACTGGGTAAACCTTTTGGCGAACAGGCTCCTGTGTGGTCAAAGTCATCTCGAAATCAACCAACCTCGTTCGTCCTGGTTTATCAGACAGTATCTCCTTATGAGACTTGAGAACCTCGGTTATCTTTTCCCTCTCCTGAGAGGTCAGATCAGGGTTCACTTGCACATCCCTATAGGTTTCCTGGTGTACCAAGGGATATTGCCTGCCCTCGTTGGTTCCCACTGCAGTCTCCACTGCAACTGCCATTGCCATGAGGTGCGCTGCCTTGTCACCGGGTCTCTCTTCGTATTTCCGCAATAGATTGATATGGAAAATCTTCGACTTTCCCCGGATCCGGATCTGATAGTTGGTTCTGGATATCACCCTTTCCACGGGAAATAGTCCTTGCCAACCTATCTCCAGTTTGTTGTTTCCCTTTGGGAGTAGCAACAAAACTTTATCTCCCACCTCTAGAGATCTTTCTTTAGACCTACGGTTGTAGTAAGCCGCATGTCTTTTTCTGGCCTTTTTCAAGTTTTGATTCGCCAGAGTTCATCCCTTGTGAAGTTTTTCTTTCAATTCCTCCACGTATTTATAGGATGAGATCACTTCTTCTGACGTCCCCTCTTCAGTCCAACTCCTCAACATGGCTTCCAACGGTCCTTTGATTGGACGACCAAACAGCAACGTAGCGGGTGGTAGTCCGGTTGAGCCATGAGGAACTTCCCGATAGGCAAAAAGGGCTGCTGGGATATATTCATCCCACCTATCAGGTTTTTCCTGCGCTAGTTTCCTGAGCATTGTCATCAACATGCCGTTGAAACGCTCTACTTGTCCATTGGCTTGAGGGTGGTAAGGGCTGGTATGTAGGTGGTTAGAGTGAAACACCCTAAATACCTCCTCCATGAGTTTTCCACAAAACTGAGACCCATTGTCCGTCAGAATTTGATCAGGGAAGCCTAATCTGGTAAAGGCCTCCATCAGTGCGTCCGCCACTCTTTTCGAGTCAATCGTGGTCAACGGTATGGCCTCACCCCACATTGTACAGCAATCCACCATGGTGAGTATATACATGTTCCTCTTCCTAGTCCTGGGAAGTGGACCCACGATATCGATGGCTACCCTCTCGAAAGGAGAGTTCATGATGGGCATCTCACCCAACACCACCGGTGCTGTCCAGTTTTTCGGTGCCACCCTCTGACACTCAGGGCATGACTTCACATACCGACGCACATCATCTGTCATTCCCGGCCAATAGTAATGGCAGGAAATTCGCTGCATGGTGGCGGCAATACCCATATGTCCACTAAATGAGATGGTATGCCCCATATGAAGAATCTGGGACCGGTGACCTTTCGGGACGACCAACTGACCATATAGGTTGTCTCCCCTTCCTGCTCTCCTGTAGAGTATCCTATTCTTCATGTAGTTATGCCCCCGTCCTGGTGGATCAGCACATTTCTGCAGCTTTCTGTAGCAAGGACGTAAAGTATCATCCTCACCCTGGGCAGTTCGAAGCTCCCCCGGCATTGGGTTAGTCACAATTGCTTCTGCCTCTTCCGTTCTCGTCTGAGAGCGAGTCTGTATTGCTCCCATATGGATTGGCTCCCTGGGCATTCCCAGAAAGACATACCGGCAACCGAGGATTACTGGGAAAATGGGATCGGTCAATACAGCGGCCTTGATGGTGCCGATGACATACCTTGACCGAATCTCCACATTAGCAATGGGCAACTTCATGGCTACAGCACTCTTATGTGCAGGCTGTATCTCCATGGTCTCACCTGTGAATTGTTCTGGCTGTACCAGATCCGCAGAAATCACGGCCTCCCCGTCCAGTCCTGTGTCGTACAAACACTCCACTTGACGACCGTTAACCTCTACCAATTCCACTACAGGTGGTTTTTCCTGGTCTGGAGTCTCTTCCTCGGCCTCGACCTGTTCGGTGGGCTCCACCTTAGGTTTCCCGGGGCACACGACGAATTGAGTGTCTCCTGACTTTTCCCTGCAGTCAATAGCATTGTGCGTATTCGACTTGCATTGGTTGCACCATTTCCCTGTCCTAGATTTTCTAGTGCCGGACTTGAGTGAGCTCTCCTGGTGGCGAGCTTCCTTGTTGACCTTGGCATTTTCTGTGACAACCTCCTTGGAAGTCACTTGACATGCTGCGAAGTGAGGGTTCTTAGCCTTCGATTTGCAGTCCCTCGTATTGTCAGAGGGTGACTTACAAATTGAACACCACTTCTCCGACCACGGTCGGTTTGGTGTAGAGCTTGAAGTGCTCTTGCTTCCCTCCTTCTTCTTCTCTGAACTATCCTCTGATTTTTGCACATAAGGTTCCAACTTTTTGGTTCCTGAGTTTTTGGCTTTCTTCTTATCATGTTTCTCTTGACTTTTGGAGTTGGTGGAAAGGTTTTCCCCTGCCTCCCCATGTACCTCGACGAACCGTTCTGCTAATTTTGTCACGAGGTCTATACGTTCCGCTCCTTGTTCTCCCAGGAACGTCCTGAGAGGTTTAGACATTTGCTTCTTCAGCTGGTCGACCACCATGAGCTCTTCCAGACTCTCATAGTCATGTGCGAACCCAGCCAAATCCATCCACTTATGGAGATAGGATTTTAGACGCAAACTGTAGGCGGCAAACAACTCCCCCGGTTCTCGTTTCGCTGCTCGAAATTTTTTCCGGTAGGTATGTGACGTAACCTCGAATCGTTTCAGCAGAGCCGTCTTTAACTCGTCATAATTGTTCTCATGTCAGGGTGGTAGGCGAGAATAAACCTCGTAGCCGGTCCCGCGTAATCCCTGGGATAGCTTGAGATTCCTTTTGTTACGCTCCAGACCTATAGCAACTGACATAGCCTCGAAGCGTTGGAGGTACTGGTCAATCTTCTCTTTGTCCTCCTCGTAGACCGCTAACGGAAATTTCTTAGCATGGTACCGATGTCCACCTACTGGTGTTGAGCCTGGGATGGAGGAACCTCCAACTGCTCCCTCAGTTTCTCCATTAGATTGACTCTTCAACTCGTGTTCCCTCATCCGGTACTCGTGCTCCCTTTTCTGAGCCTCCTGTTCCGCTTCCCGTTTCCTAGCAGCTTCCTCAACTTCAAGTTTCCTAGCTGCCTGCTCAGCTTCCAATTTCTTAGCAGCCTGCTCTGCTTCCAATTTCCTAGCTTCTTGTTCCAACTCCATCCTTCTCAATTCCAACTCGGCCTTTCGATCTTCCCTTTCTGCTTGACGATACTCTCTCTCCACTTCCTGTATGTAATCCGTTAGAGCAGAACTCGACAGTCCCATTTCTTCCCCCTTTGCCTTTAATTCTGCTGTGGTTAGTTTCGGAGTGGCCATTTCAGAGAGGTACGCTAGCCGGTTGAGTAATATAACTGCAAATTAATATACAGATATATGACCAAGTACTATAAATCTAGATATTACCCCACACAGCACATTCACTCAGTGACAAGAGTAGAATCAGGACCACAGACCTATGCAGACGTGTGAAGTGTGAACAGGTAAGATATTAGTCCTAACCCCTATCCACATTCACTCTAGCTGGATTCTCCAATATGATATCTCCCTCTTATAACTAAGGATCCCGTGTCAAAAGACACCATTGTCAGAGGATCCCACTGTCCAAAGATCACTTTTACGAGAGATCCCGCTGTCCAAGGATTCCGTTTACGAGAGATACCGCTGTCCAAAGATCCCGTTATCGAGCCCCCAATAATGTCGTGTCCTCCTTTAAAGTGTCGTCCCTGGAGTGAGGAGAGTCAACACCCACATTATAATATATTTTTCCCTTTATCAATATCCTGGAGAATCCACCAGCTTCCGTCCAACACACTCTATCAGCCCGTGGACACCTTTTCGTATCACTCTCTCACTGTCGTACTATGCCCCCTCTCATACTTCCCCAACGCAACATACTCAACATCTCTTGCTTCTAAAAATTAATAAAGATTAATTTATTAAAAGAAAAATGTAACGTATATGAGACGTGTCTGTGAAGAAAATGTGTGTCGTGTATTCTGATGCAAATGTATAGGTCAGCCTTCAAAGTTCAGGATCAGAGTCCACTCATCATGGCAAGGATTACACGAGTCAGTACAACAGACCTCACCAATTGCCGCTTCTTTTCCGCCAGACTTGTTATCCTCCATGAACCTTGATAACCATGAAATCTGAGTCCCATTCGAAACTACAGTCCGGGAACACTATTAATGTTTGTTCCTAACAAAACCTGTTCCTAATAGTTTGTAGAAAACTGAGATCTCATAATTCCTGCACAGTACCAAAAAAAAAAAAAACAATAGAACACTGTCCCATGAACATGGCGTTTGTCCTTCTTGCGAAATGTTCTATGGATTGCCTTATTTTCTCTTTATTGTCTTAACGTTATAATGTTTCTAGATATGTGGAACAACTACACTTAAATGTTATCTTTCCTCCAATGTGAACCTCAATCACTATTGGTGTGGTAAAGACTGGGATGACCTACCTTATGCAAACTATCCTCATTCCGGGATGGCTGCTACACTTTGCCATAACGACACATGCTAGTTAATATTAAATTAATCTAACACTGTAGAGCTCTCCCACAAACACGTCCATCAAATCCCCTCTCCAATTATGGTTTTTGGCAACCTCCTAAAATTGGTCACGTGACGTGGTTGATGTCCTGCAGGTGTTATTTGGGTATATCATCGATTGTCAAGAATCTATCCTCCCTGGCTTAGTCACTGTCAGAGTTGTCATCACTTGTTTTGACTCCCACAACAAGCTAGCGAGTTCCTGTGTGATCCCAACAACAGTTTTCCACAACAAACCGCCAATCTTCTTGATGTCCGGAAACTCTAGATGACAGAGGGACTGTTTTCTTCCGAGCTGAGTACTTCCGCTTTCAATCCAACCTGTTTATAAACTATCAAAGTGGTGTATTGAGTCATCTCACTCACTTCCCCTACACATCTGCAGCTGTTAACTTTGCCCGACCTGTGATGGCTGACATCCGATTGCAACCAGGATCCGACGGGTTCCATCTGTATTCGAATGTTGACAAACTGTCAAAGCGATGCAGGGACCCGTCTCACTCACCACCGAGTGTTCCCAATCCGTCGACCAGATGTAAACACGTGCAGTTACATTTTCTGGATTTGTTGAAACAACCTTTGGCCTCGAACATGCCGCTAATTCAGAACGCCTTTTATTCTCATCACTGGTTAAATCACGTTGGTCTATTATGTGACATAAGAGAGTAGTCCATCTCACCCTTCTCCACCGTGAGTTTAATCCAGATGATTCATTCTTCTTCTTCAGGAGTGTCACGAAACTGCAGTTTAGTGATTCCTTGATAACTTACAGATCAAAATGCAATGGAGGAGGGTTAACAATTGTGTACTTCATTCTGAGAGGAGGAATAAAGTAAAGATCATTGACCTACTAATATAAAAATAGGACACAGGTGTTGCAGAGTTCATTGCCGCTCGTATCGGCCGACGGGAAATCGTACGGACACGGGGAATGCTTTGAAGTATCAGCGTCAGGGGAACAGCGTGACAACGGAGAGAAACGAACAACTAACCACTACGTGATTTCACCGCTTTTTGAGGGGAAGGATACGGCAAATTTGATTGTAGATCAAACAATCAGCGTAGGATTGGACACTTGTTATAAATAGTAGCAACTGAGGTTTCTAGTTAGTGTGTGTTCCAAACTGGGCTGAATGAGATATGCTCCTGAGTGGGGAAAGAAATACCCGTCCCTAATGGTTTAAAGAAGAGGGGATATTAGTGTGTTATTCGCTAGTGTATTTCGATTCCAGGAGGATAAGTGCATATATAAGGTATTAATACTTTAGAGTAATAGTTTAGCATAGGACCATAGATGTGTAAGCATAGCGTTTATCATTGCTTTCTATTAGTGAATAAGTTAGACTTTGATGAATTCATATGTCTTATGTGGGTGTTTACTTCGGAAGCCTTGTCATTATGGCTGGAGAAGGACACTTGCATAAGTAGTATTAAGTGGCAGACACTTATCACTGGATCTGTTATACTTTTCACAGGTTCAGCTCCTATCCGGATATAACGAGAAGATAGACACATACTTCGTGTGTGCTGAAAAAGCTTTGAAGATAAAACTAAAGGCATTTCATTTGTGGGGAGAGCAAATACCCCAATAAACCAAGTAATACATTAGACAGGATCAAAGAAGAAATAAACTATACTTTTAAAGGAACTTTGAAAAAGAAGATCCAGATAACTAACGTAATAAGGAAAAAAGGAATATAAGTTTGCAGAAAACAAAGAAGAATAAAAATACCTACGTCTTGTAGGCATAGACAATAGATAAGTAAAAACATTGCTACTCATAGAGACAATATGCTGAACTGTGGTGATGTGGTGTTTTTCAATGTCGGATAAATACTTTCATGAAACAGACTCAGGCGAAGTCATAAACTGACTGGATTATTATTACTGTACAGTTTTGTTTCATTCAATAACGGATTTATCGTCACACTCAAGCATACGGATCATCCAGGGTGAGACCGTTCCTGTTTGATGTGCTGTCCTGTGGTTTTGCATAATGAGGGGGCGAGATGTGACACCGCTGCTAGACATTCAGAGTTCATTCTGGCACTAACAATAGAATACACTATCAACTACGCTTACACAGCCCATACATACACCAGACATAGTTTTTTATTAATAAATCTTTTATTTATCGTTGAAAGGAACTGTTGTCGGAGTATGTGTTGAGGGAATAACAGAGAGAGTGAAAGAAATAGATATATGGAAGGGAAGACAGAAGGGAGGAGTGTAGACAGAAGGCAGTCAATAATCCCAACAGATAATAAGTTTGAAGATGTGCTTGTTGATTCCACATTCCTCCCGGGAAAACAAGTGACAAGGAGCTGGGTGTCTTGACAAGAAATCCGCTCCAACATTTTCCTTCCCAGGAATGTACTCCACTGTGAAATTATAGGGTTGAAGTAACAACGACCACCGCATTAAACGGGCGTTCAGCTTCTGAGAAGTAGCTAGGAACATCAGGGGCTGATGATCCGATTGGACCCGAAACTTAACTCCATTCAAATATGGCTGGAATTTTTGCACTGCCCATACGAGGGACAAGCAATCTCTCTCGACGGTTGAATAATTCCTCTCCGCCTGGAGAAGTTTCTTACTTGCATATGCTACAGGTTTCAAAACCGAAGCATTGTCTTTTCCTTCCTGTAACAGAGCTGCCCCAATCCCAATCGCACTCGCATCCGTTCTCAACACAAATGGTTTGGAAAGGTCAGGGAGCTGTAATACAGGTTTGCTGACCAAGGCCTCCTTTAACTGACTATAGGCATTCTCACATTCTGGTGTCCAAATGATTTGGTCCGGGAATCCCTTTTTCAAGGTTTCCGTCAATGGAGCTCCCAGTTCAGTGAAATGTGGGATAAATTTGTGGTAGAACCCACACAACGAGAGAAAAGATCGCACATCCTTCTTCGTTTTTGGCCTTGGTGCATTTCTGATTTTCTCCAGGTTCTTCTCTTCTGGGACAATGTGTCCTGGAGTGATGGTGTGACCTAGAAATTCCAGAGTCTGGTAACCAATCATGCACTTGGTTGGACGAGCAGTAAGCCCTGCTTCCTTGAGCCTATTAAACACTCTCTCCAAGGATTGTAAGTGGTCATCCAAGCTGTCACTGGAAATCAGAATATCATCCATGAATGAGATGATGGACGGATCCTGTAAAGGATCAAGTAAAGTCCTCATCATGCGTGTAAACACACTAGGTGCATTGCTGAGTCCAAAGGGCATGACCTTGAATTCGTAGTGTCCACTGGGTGTACTGAAAGCCAACAGTGGTCGAATCTCCGGTTTGACTGGTATCTGATAGTACCCCCCGACTCAGATCCACCTTTGAAAAGTACCGAGCCTTATGGAGCCTAGCGAATAACTGAGTTGGATTCGGCAAAGGTTCCACCTGAAATTGTGTGTGACTGATCAGAAGTCGGTAGTCTATACACAACCGGTGTTCTCCACTTGGTTTCCGTAACAAAACTACCCCTGCATTGTATGGGGATGTGGATGGTGCAATCACGTCATACTCCAGCATTTTCTGTATTTCCTCCTCCCGGGCCTTTTCTTTAGAGAATGGCACTGGGTAAACCTTTTGGCGAACAGGCTCCTGTGTGGTCAAAGTCATCTCGAAATCAACCAACCTCGTTCGTCCTGGTTTATCAGACAGTATCTCCTTATGAGACTTGAGAACCTCGGTTATCTTTTCCCTCTCCTGAGAGGTCAGATCAGGGTTCACTTGCACATCCCTATAGGTTTCCTGGCGTACCAAGGGATATTGCCTGCCCTCGTTGGTTCCCACTGCAGTCTCCACTGCAACTGCCATTGCCATGAGGTGCGCTGCCTTGTCACCGGGTCTCTCTTCGTATTTCCGCAATAGATTGATATGGAAAATCTTCGACTTTCCCCGGATCCGGATCTGATAGTTGGTTCTGGATATCACCCTTTCCACGGGAAATGGTCCTTGCCAACCTATCTCCAGTTTGTTGTTTCCCGTTGGGAGTAGCAACAAAACTTTATCTCCCACCTCTAGAGATCTTTCTTTAGACCTACGGTTGTAGTAAGCCGCATGTCTTTTTCTGGCCTTTTTCAAGTTTTGATTCGCCAGAGTTCATCCCTTGTGAAGTTTTTCTTTCAATTCCTCCACGTATTTATAGGATGAGATCACTTCTTCTGACGTCCCCTCTTCAGTCCAACTCCTCAACATGGCTTCCAACGGTCCTTTGATTGGACGACCAAACAGCAACGTAGCGGGTGGTAGTCCGGTTGAGCCATGAGGAACTTCCCGATAGGCAAAAAGGGCTGCTGGGATATATTCATCCCACCTATCAGGTTTTTCCTGCGCTAGTTTCATGAGCATTGTCATCAACGTGCCGTTGAAACGCTCTACTTGTCCATTGGCTTGAGGGTGGTAAGGGCTGGTATGTAGGTGGTTAGAGTGAAACACCCTAAATACCTCCTCCATGAGTTTTCCACAAAACTGAGACCCATTGTCCGTCAGAATTTGATCAGGGAAGCCTAATCTGGTAAAGGCCTCCATCAGTGCGTCCGCCACTCTTTTCGAGTCAATCGTGGTCAACGGTATGGCCTCACCCCACATTGTACAGCAATCCACCATGGTGAGTATATACATGTTCCTCTTCCTAGTCCTGGGAAGTGGACCCACGATATCGATGGCTACCCTCTCGAAAGGAGAGTTCATGATGGGCATCTCACCCAACACCACCGGTGCTGTCCAGTTTTTCGGTGCCACCCTCTGGCACTCAGGGCATGACTTCACATACCGACGCACATCATCTGTAATTCCCGGCCAATAGTAATGGCAGGAAATTCGCTGCATGGTGGCGGCAATACCCATATGTCCACTAAAGGAGATGGTATGCCCCATATGAAGAATCTGGGACCGGTGAGCTTTCGGGACGACCAACTGACCGTATAGGTTGTCTCCCCTTCCTGCTCTCCTGTAGAGTATCCTATTCTTCATGTAGTTATGCCCCCGTCCTGGTGGATCAGCACTTTTCTGCAGCTTTCTGTAGCAAGGACTAAAAGTATCATCCTCACCCTGGGCAGTTCGAAGCTCCCCCGGCATTGGGTTAGTCACAATTGCTTCTGCCTCTTCCGTTCTCGTCTGAGAGCGAGTCTGTATTGCTCCCATATGTATTGGCTCCCTGGGCATTCCCAGAAAGACATACCGGCAACCGAGGATTACTGGGAAAAGGGGATCGGTCAATACAGCGGCCTTGATGGTGCCGATGACATACCTTGACCGGATCTCCACATTAGCAATGGGCAACTTCATGGCTACAGCACTCTTCTGTGCAGGCTGTATCTCCATGGTCTCACCTGTGAATTGTTCTGCCTGCTCAGCTTCCAATTTCTTAGCAGCCTGCTCTGCTTCCAATTTCCTAGCTTCTTGTTCCAACTCCATCCTTCTCAATTCCAACTCGGCCTTTCGATCTTCCCTTTCTGCTTGACGATACTCTCTCTCCACTTCCTGTATGTAATCCGTTAGAGCAGAACTCGACAGTCCCATTTCTTCCCCCTTTGCCTTTAATTCTGCTGTGGTTAGTTTCGGAGTGGCCATTTCAGAGAGGTACGCTAGCCGGTTGAGTAATATAACTGCAAATTAATATACAGATATATGACCAAGTACTATAAATCTAGATATTACCCCACACAGCACATTCACTCAGTGACAAGAGTAGAATCAGGACCACAGACCTATGCAGACGTGTGAAGTGTGAACAGGTAAGATATTAGTCCTAACCCCTATCCACATTCACTCTAGCTGGATTCTCCAATATGATATCTCCCTCTTATAACTAAGGATCCCGTGTCAAAAGACCCCGTTGTCAGAGGATCCCACTGTCCAAAGATCACTTTTACGAGAGATCCCGCTGTCCAAGGATTCCGTTTACGAGAGATACCGCTGTCCAAAGATCCCGTTATCGAGCCCCCAATAATGTCGTGTCCTCCTTTAAAGTGTCGTCCCTGGAGTGAGGAGAGTCAACACCCACATTATAATATTTTTTTCCCTTTATCAATATCCTGGAGAATCCACCAGCTTCCGTCCAACACACTCTATCAGCCCGTGGACACCTTTTCCTATCACTCTCTCACTGTCGTACTATGCCCCCTCTCATGCTTCCCCAACGCAACATACTCAACAACTCTTGCTTCTAAAAATTAATAAAGATTAATTTATTAAAAGAAAAGTGTAACGTATATGAGACGTGTCTGTGAAGAAAATGTGTGTCGTGTATTCTGATGCAAATGTATAGGTCAGCCTTCAAAGTTCAGGATCAGAGTCCACTCATCATGGCAAGGATTACACGAGTCAGTACAATAGACCTCACCAATTGCCGCTTCTTTTCCGCCAGACTTGTTATCCTCCATGAACCTTGATAACCATGAAATCTGAGTCCCATTCGAAACTACAGTCCGGGAACACTATTAATGTTTGTTCCTAACAAAACCTGTTCCTAATAGTTTGTAGAAAACTGAGATCTCATAATTCCTGCACAGTACAAAAAAACAATAGAACACTGTCCCATGAACATGGCGTTTGTCCTTCTTGCGAAATGTTCTATGGATTTCCTTATTTTCTCGTTATTGTCTTAACGTTATAATGTTTCTAGATATGTGGAACAACTACACTTAAATGTTATCTTTCCTCCAATGTGAACCTCAATCACTATTGGTGTGTTAAAGACTGGGATGACCTACCTTATGCAAACTATCCTCATTCCGGGATGGCTGCTACACTTTGCGATAACGACACATGCTAGTTAATATTAAATTAATCTAACACTGTAGAGCTCTCCCACAAACACGTCCATCAAATCCCCTCTCCAATTATGGTTTTTGGCAACCTCCTAAAATTGGTCACGTGACGTGGTTGATGTCCTGCAGGTGTTATTTGGGTATATCATCCATTGTCAAGAATATATCCTCCCTGGCTTAGTCACTGTCAGAGTTGTCATCACTTGTTTTGACTCCCACAACAAGCTAGCGAGTTCCTGTGTGATCCCAACAACAGTTTTCCACAACAAACCGCCAATCTTCTTGATGTCCGGAAACTCTAGATGACAGAGGGACTGTTTTCTTCCGAGCTGAGTACTTCCGCTTTCAATCCGACCTGTTTATAAACTATCAAAGTGGTGTATTGAGTCATCTCACTCACTTCCCCTACACATCTGCAGCTGTTAACTTTGCCCGACCTGTGATGGATGACATCCGATTGCAACCAGGATCCGACGGGTTCCATCTGTATTCGAATGTTGACAAACTGTCAAAGCGATGCAGGGACCCGTCTCACTCACCACAGAGTGTTCCCACTCCGTCGACCAGATGTAAACACGTGCAGGTACATTTTCTGGATTTGTTGAAACAACCTTTGGCCTCGAACATGCCGCTAATTCAGAACGCCTTTTATTCTCATCACTGGTTGAATCACGTTGGTCTATTAAGTGACACACACACACACACACACACACACACACACACACACATATATATATATATATATATATATATATATATATATATATATATATATATATATATATATATATATATATATATATATTGCTTCAATATATTTGTTCAATCCATTGTTGTTCGTAGAATATAATATAAGAAATGCGGATTGCTTATTGACTGTACGATTGCTAATCAGCAAATGTTCCGCAATGGCCGAATCGGACGTTTTATGACCTGTCGACTGCACAGGGATTCCTGAAGAATGAGATGGAAAAAAGAGAGTCTGGCATATGAGACTACGACCTCCAGCATGAGAATGGAGGTGGAAGCAGTAACTGCGGTATTCCGTTGGTTAGAGGAGACCACTGCAACACACATTGCTGTGAAGTTGGAACTGCGACTAACTAACTAACTAACTAACTAACTAACTAACTAACTAACTAACTAACTAACATTGCATTCAATGCGGACTCAAGGACTGTGCTAAGTAAGGTGTAGGAAGGAACATTTCGTGTGGCTATCCTCGCTTCAGAGGTCACAGATTGTGAGAATTGTATGGATTTTTTGCCCTGACCATGCGGGAGTGTGAAGGAAATGAACAAGCTGATGGGCTGGCAGGGAATGCACCTCTTCATGGTAGATTACCTATAGATGAGGTGGTCGGGCGCCTGTGGGACCAGGTAGAGAAAGCGGGGAACAGATTGCGGGAGATCGGCAGGGGTTCTGGAAGAATCTTAAAACTGAGATGGAAGACAAGGAGAACTGTCAATGAGATAGTGGTGGGAAAGATTAGTAGTATAACTTTTCGCTGGTTGTTGAACGAGGGGATGGAGCGCGTATGGGAATGTCTTGAGGGCAGTGATGTCGATTCTTAGATCAACTTAACTCCTGAAGAATGATTAACTCTCTTTTCCACCCACACCGGTATATGTTCAGCTACTCGATTTGCTAATTGTCTTTTCGGTCCACGTATGTAAGTCGCTTGGGAATACGGTGTTTTGAAGAACCTAAAGACACGTAAAAGAAAAATAGACCCAAACGTGAATTATATGGAGAAGAATTTGCTAAAGATACGACAGTGTGGAGTCAGTTGACTTAATGTGGGATAAAGAGTGAAAGAAAGAAGAAGAAGAAGAAGCGTACAGAATGACTACACTTTTCAGAAGTTTATTTAATTCCAGTCTGATATTTAGATTTTTCTGTAGTTATGGTTCCAATGTCTCCTTGCTTGCTACCGATAAGCAAATATTGATTCGTAATTATTTCCCACTGAATATTTCATAGCTATTTTTAAGTACAGTGTGCCGAAGGATGCCAGATTGGGCATTTGTGTTTGTTTTGTCATTGCATTTCAGCTTTTTTGGACCTACTGAAGCATCGCGTGGATACAGCTGCCACCTTCTTTCATATTATGTTTAGGATGTGTTTATGCATCTTTCCGGTGGGTTGCGATGATTGCGACGTTCTGTACGGTACATGCTGCCAGATGAAAAATGCTAACACCCTGATGAAAACACGCTGGTTGGAAACGTTGGTTGTGAGCCTGCCATACCATTAATGTAATATAAGTAACTAATTTATCATGAGAAACTAATTTAGCATGAGAAACGAATTTACCACGAGAAACTAATTTAACATGAGAAACTAATTTAACATCAGAAACTAATTTAGCAAAGCAAACAAATTTGACACGAGAAACTATTTTGACATGAGAAACTAATTTAACATGAAAAACTAATTTAACATGAGAAACGAATTTAACATAGAAAACTAATTTAACACGAGAAACTAATTTAACATGACAAGCTAATTTAACACGAGAAACTAAGTTAACACGACAAACTAGTTTAACACGACAAACTGATTTAACACGAAAAACTAATTTAACACGAGAAATTAATTTAACACGAGAAACTAATTTAACATGAGAAACTAATTTAACATAACAAATAAATTAACTCCTTTAGACAGCCAATAATTACTCTAACTCTTTACATTGCGACCGTGACGCGGTAGTACATAGCAATCACAAATGCCTGTGGTCCTAATGGGCTTGGTTTCCAAATCCTCAGTGAAGTGGATTATAAAAAAAAAAAAGAATTGACATGGCATCCAGGTCGACTCAGTCTAAAGTAATAAGTAAAAACAAAACGCACACAGAAGTGGGCCCCTTTCACTGTGAGCTGTGGATTTCGTGTGGAGTGTTTTTACATCTGTCCTCTGTTGTTTGTATTGTGAACTGCATTTTCAGACAGTGGCGGTGGCCAGTTGCTGAATTAGGTAGTTTTGCACTATGCTGTATGTGTGTAAAGCTGTCGCTTCCATCGATGGTAGACTATAATTGTCGTGACGGACTGTTGTGTTGGCATTCTGGCAGCGGCCTTATGCATGTACTTGCTTGTGCGAGCCGTTAGTTTTTCAGTACTACTGCTTGTTCCACTTTTCACATGGGGCAGTGAGGAGCATTTTGAGTGATATTCATTGGCACAGAAACGGAGCATTATGGGGGTGATCCTGTGCCGTTAAGTTGGAACTGCAACTAACCAACCAACCAACCAACCAACCAACCAACCAACCAACTAACTAACTAACTAACTAACTAACTAACTAACTAACTAACTAACTAACTAACTAACTAACTAACTAACTAACTATAGTGTGTTTACTTTTGTCTGCCCCAATATAAAATGCCATATCTCAGTAACCAACTGAAGGAAAATGAGATTTAGCATATAACCTTATCATTATGTCCACCCAACAAAAAAATTTTTGTTCTGGAGATTTTACAGCAGGTTTCAAAGTTTGTTTATATGCGGTATATAATTTACGAGTCAAAGATGAAGTTCATAATATTAAATGTATTACAGCGTAGCCAGACAATCAGCGTTCAATGTTGAATGCGTTGTTTAAACTGGGACTGTTGTTCAGACGTGTCTCAAAATATGGGTTGTTTCATGAAACCTGATTAATATGTTGTTTTCGTTTTTAAATCTTACCACTTATCGCTAACATTGAACCGTCCTATCTTTAGCAAATTCTTCTCCATATTATTCACGTTTGGGTCTATTTTTCTTTTCCGTGTGTTTAGGTTCTTCAAAACACCGTATTCCCAAGCGACTTACATACTTAGAACGGAAAGACAATTAGCAAATCGAGTAGCTAAACATATACGAGTGGTAGGAGGTAGATGTGGTAGAATGTTGAGGTAAATGTGGTAGAAGGAGGTGTTAGATGTGGCAGAAGGTGGTGGTAGCAGTGGTAGAAGTGGTAGAAGGTGGTGGTAGATGTGGTAGAAGGTGGTGGTAGATGTGGTAGAAGGTGGTGGTAGATGTGGTAGAAGGTGGTGGTAGATGTGGTAGAAGGTGGTGGTAGATGTGGTAGAAGGTGGTGGTAGATGTGGTAGAAGGTGGTGGTAGATGTGGTAGAAGGACGTAGATGTGGTAGATGGAGGTTGATATAATAGAAGGTATATAGAAGGAGGTAGATGTGTGAGAAGGAGGTAGATGTGGTAGAAGGTGGTAGATATGTAGAAAGAGGTAGATGTGGTAAAAGGATATACATGTGTTAAAAGGATATAGATGTGTTAAAAGGATATAGATGTGGTAGAAGAGGTAGATATTGTAGAAGCAGGTAGATGTAAAAAATGTAGGTAGATGTAATAGAAGCAGGTAGATGTAAAAGAGGTAGGTAGATGTAATAGAGGAAGGTAGATGTAAAAGATGTAGGTAGATGTAATAGAGGTAGGTAGATGTAATAGAGGAAAATAGATGTAATAGAAGCAGGTAGACGTAAAAGATGTAGGTAGATGTAATAAAAGCAGGTAGATGTAAAAGAGGTAGGTAGGTGTAATAGAGGTAGGTAGATGTAAAAGAGGTAGGTAGATGTAATAGAAGCAGGTAGATGTAAAATAGGTAGGTAGATGTAATAGAGGTAGGTAGATGTAATAGAGGTAGGGAGATGTAATAGAGGAGGGTAGATGTAATAGAAGCAGGTAGATGTAAAAGAGGTAGGTAGGTGTAATAGAGGAAGATCGATGTAAATGAGGTAGGTAGATGTAATAGAGGAAGGTAGATGTAAAAGAGGTAGGTAGATGTAAAAGAGGTAGGTAGGTGTAATAGAGGTAGGTAGATGTAAAAGATGTAGGTAGATGTAATAGAAGCAGGTAGATGTAAAATAGGTAGGTAGATGTAATAGAGGTAGATTTAATAGAGATAGGTAGATGTAATAGAGGAAGGTAGATGTAAAAGAGGTAGGTAGATGTAATAGAGGAAGGTAGATGTAAAAGAGGTAGGTAGATGTAATAGAGGTAGGTAAATGTAAAAGAGGTAGTTAGATGTAATAGAGGAAGGTAGATGTAATAGAGGTAGGTAGATGTAAAAGAGGTACGTAGATATAATATAGGTAGGTAGATGTAATAGAAGCTGGTAGATGTAAAAGAGGTAGGTAGATGTAATAGAGGTAGGTAGATGTAAAAGAGGTAGGTAGATGTAATAGAGGAAGGTAGATGTAAAAGATGTAGGTAGATGTAATAGAAGCAGGTAGATGTAAAATAGGTAGCTAGATGTAATAGAGGTAGGTAGATGTAATAGAGGTAGGTAGATGTAATAGAGGTAGGTAGATGTAATAGAAGCAGGTAGATGTAATAGAGGTAGGTAGATGTAATAGAGGTAGGTAGATGTAATAGTGGTAGGTAGATGTAATAGAGGTAGGTAGATGTAATAGATGTAGGTAGATGTAATAGAGGTAGATAGTTGTAATAGAAGCAGGTAGATGTAATAGAGGTAGGTAGATGTAATAGAAGCAGGTAGATGTAATAGAAGCAGGTAGATGTAATAGAGGCAGGTAGATGTAAAAGAGGTAGGTAGATATAATAGAGGAAGGTAGATGTAAAAGATGTAGGTAGATGTAATAGAGGTAGGTAGATGTAATAGAGGAAGGTAGATGTAATAGAAGCAGGTAGACGTAAAAGATGTAGGTAGATGTAATAGAAGCAGGTAGATGTAAAAGAGGTAGGTAGGTGTAATAGAGGTAGGTAGATGTAAAAGAGGTAGGTAGATGTAATAGAAGCAGGTGGATGTAAAATAGGTAGGTAGATGTAATAGAGGTAGGTAGATGTAATAGAGGTAGGGAGATGTAATAGAGGAGGGTAGATGTAAAAGAAGCAGGTAGATGTAAAAGAGGTAGGTAGGTGTAATAGAGGAAGATCGATGTAAAAGAGGTAGGTAGATGTAATAGAGGAAGGTAGATGTAAAAGAGGTAGGTAGATGTAATAGAGGTAGGTAGATGTAATAGAAGCAAGTAGATGTAAAAGATGTAGGTAGATGTAATAGAAGCAGGTAGATGTAAAAGAGGTAGGTAGGTGTAATAGAGGTAGGTAGATGTAAAAGATGTAGGTAGATGTAATAGAAGCAGGTAGATGTAAAATAGGTAGGTAGATGTAATAGAGGTAGATTTAATAGAGATAGGTAGATGTAATAGAGGAAGGTAGATGTAAAAGAGGTAGGAAGATGTAATAGAGGAAGGTAGTTGTAAAAGAGGTATGTAGATGTAATAGAGGTAGGTAAATGTAAAAGAGGTAGGTAGATGTAATAGAGGAAGGTAGATGTAATAGAGGTAGGTAGATGTAAAAGAGGTAGGTAGATGTAATAGAGGTAGGTAGATGTAATAGAAGCTGCTAGACGTAAAAGAGGTAGGTAGATGTAATAGAGGTAGGTAGATGTAAAAGATGTAGGTAGATGTATTAGAGGAAGGTAGATGCAAAAGATGTAGGTAGATGTAATAGAAGCATGTAGATGTAAAATAGGTAGCTAGATGTAATAGAGGTAGGTAGATGTACTAGAGGTAGGTAGATGTAATAGAGGTAGATAGATGTAATAGAAGCAGGTAGATGTAATAGTGGTAGGTAGATGTAATAGAGGTAGGTAGATGTAATAGAGGTAGGTAGATGTAATAGAGGTAGATAGATGTAATAGAAGCAGGTAGATGTAATAGAGGTAGGTAGATGTAATAGAAGCAGGTAGATGTAATAGAAGCAGGTAGATGTAATAGAGGCAGGTAGATGTAAAAGAGGTAGGTAGATGTAATAGAGGTAGGTAGAAGTAATAGAGGAAGGTAGATGTAATAGAAGCAGGTAGACGTAAAAGATGTAGGTAGATGTAATAAAAGCAGGTAGATGTAAAAGAGGTATGTAGGTGTAATAGAGGTAGGTAGATGTAAAAGAGGTAGGTAGATGTAATAGAAGCAGGTAGATGTAAAATAGGTAGGTAGATGTAATAGAGGTAGGTAGATGTAATAGAGGTAGGGAGATGTAATAGAGGAGGGTAGATGTAATAGAAGCAGGTAGATGTAAAAGAGGTAGGTAGGTGTAATAGAGGAAGATCGATGTAAATGAGGTAGGTAGATGTAATAGAGGAAGGTAGATGTAAAAGAGGTAGGTAGATGTAATAGAGGTAGGTAGATGTAATAGAAGCAGGTAGATGTAAAAGATGTAGGTAGATGTAATAGAAGCAGGTAGATGTAAAAGAGGTAGGTAGGTGTAATAGAGGTAGGTAGATGTAAAAGATGTAGGTAGATGTAATAGAAGCAGGTAGATGTAAAATAGGTAGGTAGATGTAATAGAGGTAGATTTAATAGAGATAGGTAGATGTAATAGAGGAAGGTAGATGTAAAAGAGGTAGGTAGATGTAATAGAGGAAGGTAGTTGTAAAAGAGGTATGTAGATGTAATAGAGGTAGGTAAATGTAAAAGAGGTAGGTAGATGTAATAGAGGAAGGTAGATGTAATAGAGGTAGGTAGATGTAAAAGAGGTAGGTAGATGTAATAGAGGTAGGTAGATGTAATAGAAGCTGCTAGACGTAAAAGAGGTAGGTAGATGTAATAGAGGTAGGTAGATGTAAAAGAGGTAGGTAGATGTAATAGAGGAAGGTAGATGCAAAAGATGTAGGTAGATGTAATAGAAGCATGTAGATGTAAAATAGGTAGCTAGATGTAATAGAGGTAGGTAGATGTACTAGAGGTAGGTAGATGTAATAGAGGTAGATAGATGTAATAGAAGCAGGTAGATGTAATAGTGGTAGGTAGATGTAATAGAGGTAGGTAGATGTAATAGAGGTAGGTAGATGTAATAGAGGTAGATAGATGTAATAGAAGCAGGTAGATGTAATAGAGGTAGGTAGATGTAATAGAAGCAGGTAGATGTAATAGAAGCAGGTAGATGTAATAGAGGCAGGTAGATGTAAAAGAGGTAGGTAGATGTAATAGAGGTAGGTAGAAGTAATAGAGGTAGGTAGATGTAATAGAGGAAGGTAGATGTAATAGAGGTAGGTAGATGTAAAAGAGGTAGGTAGATGTAATAGAGGTAGGTAGATGTAATAGAAGCTGCTAGACGTAAAAGAGGTAGGTAGATGTAATAGAGGTAGGTAGATGTAAAAGAGGTAGGTAGATGTAATAGAGGAAGGTAGATGCAAAAGATGTAGGTAGATGTAATAGAAGCATGTAGATGTAAAATAGGTAGCTAGATGTAATAGAGGTAGGTAGATGTACTAGAGGTAGGTAGATGTAATAGAGGTAGATAGATGTAATAGAAGCAGGTAGATGTAATAGTGGTAGGTAGATGTAATAGAGGTAGGTAGATGTAATAGAGGTAGGTAGATGTAATAGAGGTAGATAGATGTAATAGAAGCAGGTAGATGTAATAGAGGTAGGTAGATGTAATAGAAGCAGGTAGATGTAATAGAAGCAGGTAGATGTAATAGAGGCAGGTAGATGTAAAAGAGGTAGGTAGATGTAATAGAGGTAGGTATATGTAATAGAGGTAGGTAGATGTAATAGAGGTAGTTAGATGTAATAGAAGCAGGTAGATTTAAAGATTTAGGAAAATGCAATAGAAGCAGGTAGATGTAAAAGATGTAGATAGATGTAATAGAGGAAGGTAGATGTAATAGAAGCAGGTAGATGTAAAAGAGGTTGGTAGATGTAATAGAGGAAGGTAGATGTAATAGAAGCAGGTAGATGTACAAGAGGTAGATAGATGTAATAGAAGCAGGTAGATGTAAAAGAGGTAGGTAGATGTAATAGAGGTAGGTAGATGTAATAGAGGTAGGTAGATGTAATAGAGGAAGGTAGATGTAATAGAAGCAGGTAGATGTAATAGAGGTAGGTAGATGTAAAAGATGTAGGTAGATGTAATAGAGGCAGGTAGATGTAATAGAGGTAGTTAGATGTTATAGAGGTAGGTAGATGTAACAGAAGCAGGTAGATGTAATAGAGGTAGGTAGATGTAATAGAAGCAGGTAGATGTAATAGAAGCAGGTAGATGTAAAATAGGTAGGTAGATGTAATAGAGGTAGATTTAATAGAGATAGGTAGATGTAATAGAGGAAGGTAGATGTAAAAGAGGTAGGTAGATGTAATAGAGGAAGGTAGTTGTAAAAGAGGTATGTAGATGTAATAGAGGTAGGTAAATGTAAAAGAGGTAGGTAGATGTAATAGAGGAAGGTAGATGTAATAGAGGTAGGTAGATGTAAAAGAGGTAGGTAGATGTAATAGAGGTAGGTAGATGTAATAGAAGCTGCTAGACGTAAAAGAGGTAGGTAGATGTAATAGAGGTAGGTAGATGTAAAAGAGGTAGGTAGATGTAATAGAGGAAGGTAGATGCAAAAGATGTAGGTAGATGTAATAGAAGCATGTAGATGTAAAATAGGTAGCTAGATGTAATAGAGGTAGGTAGATGTACTAGAGGTAGGTAGATGTAATAGAGGTAGATAGATGTAATAGAAGCAGGTAGATGTAATAGTGGTAGGTAGATGTAATAGAGGTAGGTAGATGTAATAGAGGTAGGTAGATGTAATAGAGGTAGATAGATGTAATAGAAGCAGGTAGATGTAATAGAGGTAGGTAGATGTAATAGAAGCAGGTAGATGTAATAGAAGCAGGTAGATGTAATAGAGGCAGGTAGATGTAAAAGAGGTAGGTAGATGTAATAGAGGTAGGTAGAAGTAATAGAGGTAGGTAGATGTAATAGAGGAAGGTAGATGTAATAGAGGTAGGTAGATGTAAAAGAGGTAGGTAGATGTAATAGAGGTAGGTAGATGTAATAGAAGCTGCTAGACGTAAAAGAGGTAGGTAGATGTAATAGAGGTAGGTAGATGTAAAAGAGGTAGGTAGATGTAATAGAGGAAGGTAGATGCAAAAGATGTAGGTAGATGTAATAGAAGCATGTAGATGTAAAATAGGTAGCTAGATGTAATAGAGGTAGGTAGATGTACTAGAGGTAGGTAGATGTAATAGAGGTAGATAGATGTAATAGAAGCAGGTAGATGTAATAGTGGTAGGTAGATGTAATAGAGGTAGGTAGATGTAATAGAGGTAGGTAGATGTAATAGAGGTAGATAGATGTAATAGAAGCAGGTAGATGTAATAGAGGTAGGTAGATGTAATAGAAGCAGGTAGATGTAATAGAAGCAGGTAGATGTAATAGAGGCAGGTAGATGTAAAAGAGGTAGGTAGATGTAATAGAGGTAGGTATATGTAATAGAGGTAGGTAGATGTAATAGAGGTAGTTAGATGTAATAGAAGCAGGTAGATTTAAAGATTTAGGAAAATGCAATAGAAGCAGGTAGATGTAAAAGATGTAGATAGATGTAATAGAGGAAGGTAGATGTAATAGAAGCAGGTAGATGTAAAAGAGGTTGGTAGATGTAATAGAGGAAGGTAGATGTAATAGAAGCAGGTAGATGTACAAGAGGTAGATAGATGTAATAGAAGCAGGTAGATGTAAAAGAGGTAGGTAGATGTAATAGAGGTAGGTAGATGTAATAGAGGTAGGTAGATGTAATAGAGGAAGGTAGATGTAATAGAAGCAGGTAGATGTAATAGAGGTAGGTAGATGTAAAAGATGTAGGTAGATGTAATAGAGGCAGGTAGATGTAATAGAGGTAGTTAGATGTTATAGAGGTAGGTAGATGTAACAGAAGCAGGTAGATGTAATAGAGGTAGGTAGATGTAATAGAAGCAGGTAGATGTAATAGAAGCAGGTAGATATAATAGAAGCAGGTAGATGTAAAAGATGTAGGTAGATGTAATAGAGGTAGGTAGATGTAATAGAGGTAGGCAGATGTAATAGAGGTAGGTAGATGTAAAAGATGTAGGTAGATGTAATAGACGTAGGTAGATGTAATAGAGGTAGGTAGATGTAAAAGATGTAGGTAGATGTAATAGAGGTAGGTAGATGTAATAGAGGTAGGTAGATGTAATATAGGTAGGTAGAAGTAATATAGGAAGGTAGATGTAATAGAAGCAGGTAGATGTAATAGAGGTAGGTAGATGTAATAGAGGCAGGTAGATGTAATAGAGGTAGGTAGATGTAATAGAGGTAGGTAGATGTAATATAGGCAGGTAGATGTAATAGAGGCAGGTAGATGTAATAGAGGTAGGTAGATGTAATAGAGGTAGGTAGATGTAATAGAGGTATATAGATGTAATAGAGGTAGGTAGATGTAATAGAGGTAGGTAGATGTAAAAGATGTAGGTAGATGTAATATATGTAGGTAGATGTAATAGAGGCAGGTAGATGTAATAGAGGCAGGTAGATGTAATAGAGGTAGGTAGATGTAAAAGATGTAGGTAGATGTAATAGAGGTAGGTAGATGTAATAGATGTAGGTAGATGTAATAGAAGCAGGTAGATGTAATAGTGGTAGGTAGATGTAATAGAAGCAGGTAGATGTAAAAGAGGTAGATAGATGTAATAGAGGTAGGTAGATGTAATAGAGGAAGGTAGATGTAATAGAAGCAGATAGATGTAATAGTTGTAAGTAGATGTAATAGTGGTAGGTAGATGTAATAGTGGTAGGTAGATGTAATAGAGGTAGGTAGATGTAATAGAGGTAGGTAGATGTAAAAGATGTAGGTAGATGTAATAGAGCTAGGTAGATGTAAAAGATGTAGGTAGATGTAATATAGGTAGGTAGATGTCATAGAGGTAGGTAGTTGTAAAAGATGTAGGTAGATGTAATAGAGGTAGGTAGATGTAATAGAGGTAGGTAGATGTAATAGAAGCAGGTAGATGTAATAGAGTTAGATAAATGTAATAGAGGTAGGTAGATGTAATAGAGGTATATAGATGTAATAGAGGTAGGTAGATGTAATAGAGGTAGGTAGATGTAAAATATGTTGGTAGATGTAATATATGTAGGTAGATGTAATAGAGGCACGTAGATGTAATAAAGGCAGGTAGATGTAATAGAGGTAGGTAGATGTAAAAGATGTAGGTAGATGTAATATAGGTAGGTAGATGTAATAGAGGTAGGTAGATGTAAAAGATGTAGGTAGATGTAATAGAGGTAGGTAGGTGTAATAGAGGTAGGTAGGTGTAAATGATGTAGGTAGATGTAATATAGGTAGGTAGATGTAATAGAGGCAGGTAGATGTAATAGAGGCATTTAGATGTTATAGAGGCAGGTAGATGTAATAGGGGCAGGTAGATGTAATAGAGGTAGGTAGATGTAATAGAGGCATGTAGATGTAATAGAGGCAGGTAGATGTAATAGAGGTAGGTAGATGTAAAAGATGTAGGTAGATGTAAAATAGGTAGTTAGATGTAATAGAGCGAGGTAGATGTAATAGAAGCAGGTAGATGTAAAAGAGGTAGGTAGATGTAATAGAGGAAGGTAGATGTAAAAGAGGTAGGTAGATGTAATAGAGGAAGGTAGATGTAAAAGAAGTAGGTAGATGTAATAGAGGTAGGTAGATGTAAAAGAGGTAGGTATATGTAATAGAGGAAGGTAGATGTAAAAGAGGTAGAAAGATGTAATAGAGGAAGGTAGATGTAAAAGATGTAGGTAGATGTAATAGAAGCAGGTAGATGTAAAAGAGGTAGGTAGATGTAATAGAGGTAGGTAGATGTAATAGAAGCTGGTAGATGTAAAAGAGGTAGGTAGATATAATAGAGGTAGGTAGATGTAATAGGGGAAGGTAGATGTAATAGAAGCAGATAGATGTGGTGAAAAAAGAAAGCAGAAATTGACAGATCAAGGTATCAGTTTCACACTGGGTCAGAAACAGTAGCATCGTTCCTGAAAGTGAAAACGGGGATCTACCAAGAAGAATGGCCACAGGACATTCTTGACACACTGAGCGTGAACATGGAAGTGGCAGTGGAATCTGAAACAGGTGGAAAGTCTGCAATACTGGTCCTGATAGAAGCAAATAGAAGGACGGCGAATGTGTCTCTTGGACATCCGCGAGCAGACATTCTGGATATCATCTGGTACCTGGACACATCTCTATGAGGTCCGCGCGAAGGTTTCTTAGCATCCGTCGGGACGTCGTAGATTCGCCTCCTGACGAAGGGGGGATGACCGAGGCCGATGACCGAGGCCGATGACCGAGGCTGATGACCGAGGCCAATGACCAACCTCCTGAAGAAGGAGGCCGATGGCCGAGGCCGATGACCGAGGCCGATGACCGAGGCCGATGATCGAGGCCAATGACAAACCCCCTGAAGAAGGAGGCCGATGACCGAGGCCAATGACCGAGGCCGATGACCGAGGCCGATGACCACCCTCCTGAAGAAGGAGGCCGATGGCCGAGGCCGATGACCGAGGCCGATGACCGAGGCCGATGACCAACCTACTGAAGAAGGAGGATAATGGCTAACTGACTGACTGATGATGATGATTATGATGATGATGATGATGATGATAATAGTGATCACATCACCATTATTATCATCCTCATCATCCTCATCCTCATCATTATCATCATCATCATCATCATCATCATCGTCGTCGTCATCGTCGTCGTCGTCGCCGCCGCCACCACCACCACCACCACCACCACCACCACCACCACCACCACCACCACCACCACCACCACCACCACCACAACCATCCTCCTCCTCCTCCTCCCCATCATCATCATTATCATCATCATAATCATAATCATCATCGTCATCGTCATCATCATCATCATCATCATCATCATCATCATCATCATCATCATCATCATCATCATCATCATCATCATCATCAATAAGTTCACAATGCCTATAAGAGATCTTAACATAGGGATTTGAAATTGTAAAAGCATAAGAAAAATTACAGCGTGGTACCGCATGGCACTCAGTGGTAAAAATCAATCAGACAAGAATTGTTTATTTATCATTCTAACTAATTCTTTAACATACCAATTGCTGCAGAGAATGATGGTTTTTAGGGCACAATTGCCCTCCCAGAAGCTTCACTCGTCTTCTCTTTGTGCTGCTCTGACCAAAAATGGACACTAGCCTTTGTTTTAAAAACATAGACGACGGTTGGCCAGGTATTTTGCTCAATCGCCAGGCTTAATATAACTAATACCAAATAAATTTGGCTGTGCCACGGTCAGTCTATCGCTGTTTCTATCACCCCCCCCCCCAATTAAGGTATTTAAAGAGTAATTATTTGGGATTGGTATTTTTAAAGCGTCACTAGAAGGATGTTGGTAGAGACGTTTTATTATATCACGCGTCTCCCCCGTTTGGAAGCCTGTCGTTTAATTAAACGACAGGTTTATCCGTCTCTACAATTTCCGTCTATACATTGACGCACCTAGTGTCCCTTTATGTTTCACTACATTTCTTTCCTATGTCAATTAATCTACCAGAGCCACGCCCATTTTCTTATAATCAAGACAACTGGACATAACCTCTTATTTTCTTTCTTGGAAGAGTTCATTTATCTTTTCCATTGTCGTCCGCTATTGTTTGAAATATGTGTGATTATCTGATAATTTGCTAACTTTCAAGTACTGGTTTGTCTGCATCTAACCGACTTTTTGAAGCAGTTGAAATATCACCATTAAGCTTTCAATAGCCAGATGATAGTTTCATATGATATCATTTGCTGAAGTTCTTTTCCCAATATATTTGGTCTGGCGTTAAGAACTGGATAAAGTCAATGAGTACTCATACATGGGTTATTAAGAAATCTAACATCTGCATTCTGCTGAATCTGGGTTTTGTGCGTCCACTCCCCTCAGATTCTTTACCCAGCAGAAAGTCTCTTCTCTCCTTGTAGTTCCCTATGGTCTACGTGTGTAACCACTGCTAATGTAAGTATGACAAGTTGGGATATATAACAGCTTTATTTCTCTCGTTAGATTATCAATCTTGAGATTCTGTTAAAACAACTGTTAATTCTGCGGCTACTGATAGCATATTAAACTCGCTCGTCTCCCTATAAGTTAGACGTTTGTTTTAACTATAGATCTGATATTTAAAGGAAGCTTGAGATGGTCCCTGTTTTATTTTTCATCCAACACATATGGGTTGGGTTATTAGTCCAGTTATGGGATTCTCCCGATCAGTTTTAATAACTACCGGTTAGAGTTGTGTCCCTTTCTCTTGCGGATTTTCCCGGAGAATCTCGATCTAAAATGTAAACAAAGGTCCAACTTTCCCAGATTTCCGTTCTGAACCGAATTTTACGGGGAACATGAATCTGTCAGAAATGAAGTAATTCATAGCTTACTCCCTCTACTTTTCCTTCGAATCGAGATCTATTTTACGCTAGAATCCTTATTAGTAATTCTAACCTGATCTTTTTGAGTTTCACTCTGTATTGGTTGCTTTGGTGTTGAATTACGAGCAATTTTGCGTCGTTTGGTGTAAATAACAATTGATCGTCGTCTGCCCCCCTCCAGGTTTTAGATAATTTTCAACTAGGCAACATACCTTGTTATGTAGGTTCAGACGTACTGTCTCCTCTACTTTGTATAATCAGTCCAATGAGAACGTAAAAGCCCTTTTAAGGTTCCTGTTTATAGTCTTCCATACAATCAAGTTGTTGGTTCACTTCCAGTTATGGATGTGGATTACTAGTCCTTGTAAAATTACTGGTACATATGTAGATCCCTCTCATACTGGCGTTTCCTGAGTTGTTTCCTCAAGATAACAGGTAAGGTACTCTTCTCTGAACTGTTATATTAATTTTACTAGCCGGATTCCTGATTGAAATTCCTAATGTAGTAAACATCAAGCAATTCTTCAGCTATATGCTCCAATTTGCTTGGCTTTTACACAGCTATATTCCATTCTTCTAGCATGGGTTTGCTGTATAAGTCTTAGGTGTATCCTCTCTCTTCACCGTCAAGAGGTTCGTCCTATTTATAAACGCATCTATTTCAAGAGTTGTTTATTTAATGGCTGCTTTTATTGATTAGTATCAGTTATTGAAGCTCATCTCTGTCAGTCTGAATCTGCTTTCACATATTTAATACTGGCATATCATCCAAATCAGAAATGAGATGTAGAAATCTGTTTCGCCTTGCGATTCATTTATGATTCATCTACCTATTAGTAGGCTTCGAGCGTTATCTATAATTTAGTTACTCGGTTATATTAAAGAAAATACAATTTCAATTGAGTCGCGTGCCTCTTTTGTACTACTTATTTTGCCCCTTTTCCATTCTTCCCTTATTAGAAGATTAATGTTAGTTAGGCAATTTATGAGGAAAAAAAACTTTACATAAGCTATTCGCTGACTAAAGCTGTTTCTCTCCTCTTTAATGAGGACTTCTCATAGTGAACCTTTCACTTAATGAGGATAAAACTGGAAATTCCAATTTCTTAGGGTATTCTTCATTTACCTCCTACATACCTATATGGTCTGTTTCCGCTACCATTAATAATGGAATCGGGGTGGATAATTTAAAGAAATACCTTATATTCATTTGGGTCATTAAGTGAGTTGATTAGGTTCACTTAAATCACCAGCTGAATATTTTGGTTGACCCTTATTATTAACATATGGGCCATCTGAGTTAGTTATTAGTACTACTCCTATCACCGGTGGGATAGAATAAGTGCCTGTGTGGTTCTTCTTCCTAAGTATCCATCAATTATTCACTTTAATTACTTCCGGTGTTGTCAAACATGTTGTTATATGAAATAGATTAAATTAGGGCACCCCTAATACTGCAAATTCTTACAATATTCCTTCCCTTCCATTAACCATGTCAACATTTTTGCAAGTGGTGGGTTGGGCCTCAACATTGGTCTATTTCTTTTTGTTACTGCTATTTTCCCCTGGTTTAAATTCATCTCCCAGGTTGTTTCACTGCCTTAATGAATCATTATTTGGTGATTAAATGTTTCCCTTAAAAAAATTTTCTGGATTTTTAACTTATCTGTCCTAATCATTTATACATTTGCCTATCATTCTCTGCTTCCTTTGTAATTTTTCAATATTACATGAATTATACAAGCAGATTATCCATGAAAATACAATGACAACCAATGACAAAATAGTTAATAAACCCATTTTTCATATGTGGAACATACAACCTTATGGATACATTATACAGTAGTGTGTTCATGACTACACCACTTTTTAAACCATTAAAGAGATTTCTAGAGAAGCAGAAACATACACACCAACTTCACATGGGAATACTATGAGTTTTCAACATTCACTGAATTACCTATCTTATGTGAGTTTACCATCCCAGAGACCTTGCTACTTGAGGTTCATTACTGGACTTAGTTTTCCACCGATAATAGATAAAATATGACTATTAAAAAATCTCGTACACAACAAACCAACTACATGTTACATCTACCAGAATCAAGATATTACCTGTGAACAGTTTTGCCAAAAAAGCTATATTCACCTGAGCCATTATGGGTTGACATAGCCCTTGACTCAGCTCATACTTATGAGTGATTAGGTTTGTTACTAACACTATAAAATTCTGAAGTGACTTGGTTTACCTGCGAGAGGTATTCCCTGAATTCACAAACACGGACGACTACAATACTAGGTGAAGTCCGAACCGGAAGGGACCACACATGTGGGATGTAGATTTTAATTATGAGAATATTATGTTAAGTTGTCTAGGGGATTTAGGTTTGATTCTCTTTTATTTTAGCCATTTGAGGTGATCCTGGAATTCTACCATAAACACAAGAAGGAAGATACTTCACTCCTGTTCATAACTGTATTTATGTGTAATTTTCCATTCCCACTTATCACCTTATAAATTTACTATAGTGTGAGAAGGTATTGATGGTTCACAACATCTAAACAACCACGGTTGAACAATTATCAACACTTGACTTTACGTAAACATCAACACTTTTGGACAAACAGTTCAGTCATTAAATTAAGATCTATAGTAACATATATATGTGTAATGACCACAATGCATTTTCAGAACAGGCATGGGAATGATTTGCATTATTAAAACATATTAACCCCATTGTCCAAAGAAAAAACAATGTTATTACAAACAACACAACAACCACAAATTGAGTCTACTATCCTTGACCCACCTTACATAATTAAGGCAAACAATGATCTAAGTACATAGAACCCAACATATAAAACAGTTGTTTCTGACACACTTTACAATTCTCATATTTAAAAATAATGAGTTGGTGTCAAAATACTCACTATACCATAACCTTCATTGAAAAAAGCTACTGACCTTTTACATCCATGGCATGGGAAAAACACATATAAAAGCCACTAGTTCTAATAATTAAACTAATTATTTAATTACAGTCTATTTCCTTAGGTGTTGCTGTCGGTTATTCTTCTCCAGTGCGAAGTAGATAATGTCCATATTTATCCGGGCAGAAATAAATGTACTCACAGTCATTTTCTACTTACATTATGTTCACTGAAGTGGCTGGTGAATCTTTATAATCCATAATCCAAGAATAGAATTATACACAAGCACATATCTCCTCCGTGGAGCTGAATTCAAGAATACTCTGTTGCAAGTGGGTTCTGTGGTGCCTAAGTCTGTGAAGCTTTCAGGAGGATGCATCTTGAGTCTTCTGATCAGGTTCTTCCCTATATCATCTTATCGATGAAAAAGATGACGACTGTCCAACAGCTTTGTTTATGTTAACCGTTTCCCAATTTAGTTCAAGAGGCTTTGTCACACACCCGGTTCATGTTGATCATGGAACTGAAGAATATTAACTCCAACACATAAACTGGGAGTTGCAAAACAATCAGATGATTCTTTTTGTTGTATGCGTAGAGGCATTTACTCCACTAGCTTCTTTCGTATGGCATTTCTTGATGGTGTTCCGGTCTGAGATCTGGAGTTGATCTGGCTTATTCCAGGGCTAGTCAGTTGATATTAAGTTGGTACCTTGGTTGTACTGGCTTATGTTGTTTCAGTGTCTCTTCCCATTTGTTTGAGTTGGTGTTCGTATCAAGAACTTGATGTTAAGTGTCTGGAACCTTAGGTTTGACTTGCTGCTATGAGACTTTCCTTCGAAGACTTATCCATTGTTGGATATCAATTTGGTAATCCAACCGACAGTTGAAGGATTGTCCCATAGTCTCTCTGACTTTTCTAACTGATGAGACTTCCGGTGGTACTTCTCAGAAGTAAAGCAGACGATACACTGTTATCAGTTACTCTGCAGATCTTTATCTTGGTCGATTTTAGATACCGAAGTCCATCCTGGATATTCCTACTGAAGTAGGACATCATCAATAACGTTGTCAGTCGCCATCAAAATTGTCTTTTGCTGGCTTTTGCAGCTAATGAGTGCAGCAGTAACTTTGAGGTATTGGTCCAGTCTTTGTTTAGGACAGGTTGCCATTTTCACTTTCTTCTGGCTTTTTACCCAGTTTCCAGTTGATAGTGATGCAATGCAGTCCCACAAACCACCACTCGCTGTAGAAAGGGATGACAAAGAATACAGCACAGGTATTAATACTCTGTTGTGTGATAACATTTTCCCAACTCAATTACAACCAAAAAAGAAGAAGGACAAAGAAGTGGGTTTCCACTGTCTCTCGTCGCTTGGTGTTGAGCTCTTCTAGCTCTGATAGTGAGTGAGGTATCTTTTCACTCCATGTTTTGTTCTGAGATTGTTACTGGGAACTATTTGAATGATATAAGAGTTCCGGATCATTCAATCCATCTATCCATGTGGATATTTCCTCTCTCGTACTTGAAGAGAATAACCCATCCATAGTCTCAGTTGTTTCTAATGCCGCGTATTCCTTCCGTCGCTATAATCCGCATTAGGCCAAGGCTATTTAACATTTTCTTCTTTTGTACTGACATACTCAAGGATTCTTACATCACTAACACTATGTCCCCAGGTGTAACATTACAATGTGTCTTTCCCACAGTAAAGAGTAACAATCATGACAGAATATAAATCAATGAGTCTCCTAACAGAGAAACCCAACATGTACATTTTCTCACATATGAATTAACCTGAGAATCATACATGTTAATTAATCATAATGATGATGCAAGGAGCCTATGTTTTTGTATTTCCCCATGGGTTAATCCATAAAACTAAAACAGAAATTGTTTTCCCCCACTGCTTACAGAAGCATGAGGTTAGTGAACGCAATAATATAATTTACCAGTTACTGCTATTTTTAAGAGAGTTTCTTATCTATCAGAAATGATTTATGCAGTCTGATAAGTGTCAGGACCATATAATATTATTCCAGGTCCAATTGCTGCTAGTATTCGAAGAGTTATTTATCAGAAATAACTTATGCCTTATGGTCTAGGCTTCTGAATATTGCAAGCAGTTTAGGAAGATCAATCTTTGCTTCTGCCCCTACCACAGTGAGGTGATGCGGATTGCAGGCATTTCCTACCAGAACATTCCAATGTATATCACGCGTCTTCTGTCTTTATTCTTGAATTGATATTCTCAAACATGGCATTGCCCTCATGGCGATTTCCTAGCATCTTTATGAAAATATTACATGTCTATCACCCATACTGAGTGGTTACTGATATGTTAACAAGAAATGTGTACTAAGATTTAGCACGATAGTTTCAAGTTACAGATTAGGAATTAGGAAAACCATTTCTCCAATCTGAAACCATGTCTATCAGGTAATATGCGTTATCAATATTTTGCGAACGCATGGAGAGAAAGTTTCTTTGAAAATGTTCTTTAGAGTTCAATACTCTATAGTACATAGATTATTTGCAGATTTCTAAGCATAGATAGTGAGATATAGTCCCCAATGCATAGAAGTTATTTAAACATAGGAATATGAAATTGGCAGAAACGAGTTCTCTACTGTGAAGTATGAATCAGGAGGCTGCCCCCCCCCCCCCCCCCTCCCATTGAGAAAAGTTTCTAGAATGTTTTTCTGACATGAGTTTGATACTCTTCAGTACACATAATATTTATAGGTTATAAGCACTGCTAGTTAGATATAAGTTCACAATGCCTATAAGAGATTTTAACATAGGGATTTGAAATTGTAAAAGCATAATAAAAATTACAGCGTGGTACCGCATGGCACTCAGTGGTAAAAATCAATCAGTCAAGAATTATTGATTTATCATTCTAACTAATTCTTAATTAAACACAATGGTATATGTACCTTATCAAAATACATAAATACGTAGTGATAATGTAGATCTTTAACATACCAATTGCTGCAGAGAATGATGGTTTTTAGGGCAAAATTGCCCTCCGCAGCCGGGGAGAGGCTTCACTCGTCTTCTCTTTGTGCTGCACTGACCAAAAATGGACACTAGCTTTTGTTTTAAAAACATAGACGACGGTTGGCCAGGTATTTTGCTCAATGGCCAGCCTAAATATAACTAATGCCAAATAAATTTGGCTGTGCCACGGTCAGTCTATCGCTGTTTCTATTTCCCCCCCCCCCCCCCCCCAACCCAATTAAGGTATTTAAAGAGTAATTATTAGAGCTTGGTATTTTTAAAGCGTCACTAGAAGGATGTTGGTAGAGACGTTTTTTTACCACCACCACCACCACCACCACCACCACCACCACCACCACCACCACCACCACCACCACCACCACCACCACCACCACCACCACCACCACCACCACCACCACCACCACCACCACCACCACCACCACCACCACCACCACCACCACCACCACCACCACCACCACCACCACCACCACCACCACCACCACCACCACCACCACCACCACCACCACCACCACCACCACCACCACCACCACCACCACCACCACCACCACCACCACCACCACCACCACCACCACCACCACCACCACCACCACCACCACCACCACCACCACCACCACCACCACCACCACCACCACCACCACCACCACCACCACCACCACCACCACCACCACCACCACCACCACCACCACCACCACCACCACCACCACCACCACCACCACCACCACCACCACCACCACCACCACCACCACCACCACCACCACCACCACCACCACCACCACCACCACCACCACCACCACCACCACCACCACCACCACCACCACCACCACCACCACCACCACCACCACCACCACCACCACCACCACCACCACCACCACCACCACCACCACCACCACCACCACCACCACCACCACCACCACCACCACCACCACCACCACCACCACCACCACCACCACCACCACCACCACCACCACCACCACCACCACCACCACCACCACCACCACCACCACCACCACCACCACCACCACCACCACCACCACCACCACCACCACCACCACCACCACCACCACCACCACCACCACCACCACCACCACCACCACCACCACCACCACCACCACCACCACCACCACCACCACCACCACCACCACCACCACCACCACCACCACCACCACCACCACCACCACCACCACCACCACCACCACCACCACCACCACCACCACCACCACCACCACCACCACCACCACCACCACCACCACCACCACCACCACCACCACCACCACCACCACCACCACCACCACCACCACCACCACCACCACCACCACCACCACCACCACCACCACCACCACCACCACCACCACCACCACCACCACCACCACCACCACCACCACCACCACCACCACCACCACCACCACCACCACCACCACCACCACCACCACCACCACCACCACCACCACCACCACCACCACCACCACCACCACCACCACCACCACCACCACCACCACCACCACCACCACCACCACCACCACCACCACCACCACCACCACCACCACCACCACCACCACCACCACCACCACCACCACCACCACCACCACCACCACCACCACCACCACCACCACCACCACCACCACCACCACCACCACCACCACCACCACCACCACCACCACCACCACCACCACCACCACCACCACCACCACCACCACCACCACCACCACCACCACCACCACCACCACCACCACCACCACCACCACCACCACCACCACCACCACCACCACCACCACCACCACCACCACCACCACCACCACCACCACCACCACCACCACCACCACCACCACCACCACCACCACCACCACCACCACCACCACCACCACCACCACCACCACCACCACCACCACCACCACCACCACCACCACCACCACCACCACCACCACCACCACCACCACCACCACCACCACCACCACCACCACCACCACCACCACCACCACCACCACCACCACCACCACCACCACCACCACCACCACCACCACCACCACCACCACCACCACCACCACCACCACCACCACCACCACCACCACCACCACCACCACCACCACCACCACCACCACCACCACCACCACCACCACCACCACCACCACCACCACCACCACCACCACCACCACCACCACCACCACCACCACCACCACCACCATCATCATCATCATCATCATCATCATTATCATCATCGTCACCATCATCATAATCGTCACATTCATCACAATGTTCACCATCATCATGATGTATCAGATCATTTTCAGAACGTCGCTATGATTGCGGAGTACTGGACAATTCTCGAACTGTCATGATTTCCTGGCCTCACCTATTTTCACAAGATTTACCACCATACATCCAAGGTGCTTCAAGCTGTTTAACAGGGACCTTTATTTTATTTCTATTTCAGTTTTCGAGAATGATACAAACTAATACAGAAGAAGATTTATTTGGGGTTGTGTGTGTGTTTTGTTCTTTCGCTTTGATTTAGCATGCCCTAAAGTATAAGAGCTCTCGCTCTTAAACTTCGGGTGTGCTGTAGCCAAGGTAGCGGTTTCAACCCCCTACACCGGTCAGTTTAAGCTAAAATGTTGACTTCTTGTACTTGACATGGAGACGTATTTTACAAGTACCTCATAAGTCAAAGTGGGTACGCCTGATGGCGAGGGACACTGGTAATAGGGTACAGTCCAGTGCACTAGAAGTAGCTGCCTGTCTATAGTCTACGCTTGTGTTCAAAGCGAGCTAGTGAACGAATAAAACATATTCTAAGTTTAGAGCTAAGTTTAATTATTTTCTTTACTTCCACAAACTTGCTAGTGTTATAACAACTACTATTGGCTTTTGTATTCTCATGTTTATATCTTTGGCAGTCCTCCATCTGTGTCTGCTGTCGTCTAAAACTGTCAACTGTCATTCATTGTCTATAATATAGGGTGTATTTTATATGACTGTGCAGTGTTTGAAAATATTGCCGGTCCAAGATTTGTATTCACCCTCTGTAAAGTTCATGCAACATAATAGGCAAATGCAAAACCTGGACCGGCAAAATTTTCAAACACTGCAGTCATTAAAACTACACCCAGTACCTTGCGGTGTAGGACAGATAAGTCTTGAACCTGAGGAATTAAGGCGCCTAGCTTGTGCTAGTCGCCGCGAACTGATACATTTAAACACATGTTTAGACTTCTTGAGTAATATGATTTTGCAGCTAAAGTTTGTTGGAAAGTTTAGTTGAATTGAGTGGAGCTAAGAAACGACATCATTGCACTCAGGATATTCCCATACGCGACCCGTCTCCTCGTTCAACAGCCAGCGAAGAGTCACATTTTCTCGACGCTAGCTGTTGTCAAAGATATCGAGCACAAAGCACGGATTCTGTTGCGTCGAGGATAATTCTTTTTATTTTCATTTGGAAAGCAATTTCTCAAGCCAAACCTTCTTTAGTCGTCTTTTATGACCATGGCAGGCTACAGCGTTAGTGGCTTATGAATGGTTAGGGTCTATAACCATATCTTCTCTTCAAGACCTAGCTGGATCTTCTATTCAGGGTATGTTACACAGTGGTCAAAGGTAATGAGAGAGAGAGAGAGAGAGAGAGAGAGAGAGAGAGAGAGAGAGAGAGAGAGAGAGAGAGACAGAGAGAGACAGAGAGAGACAGAGAGAGACAGAGAGTGGGAGGGAGGGATGCAGACAGACAGACAGACATACATAAACGTAGACATGCAGATAGACAGACAGACAGACAGACAGACAGATCTGAGAGACAGACAGACAGACAGACAGATCTGAGAGACAGATCTGACAGACAGACAGACAAGCAGACAGGCAGACAGACACACAGGCAGACAGACAGACAGACCCATACTGACCGACTGGCAGGCAGGCACGAGTACACACATACACAGCTCCATTGGCACTAGAAACTCACTGTTCACCTCAAAATACAGACAACTGTACACATTTATGTATTTAAGCACGAAAAACGGTGGTTTTGTTTACAAGAACATTTAATAGCTTTTCCTTTTCTATGAAATTTGTAGCAATAATACACGAAACAAACCAGGAATCTCATATCATGAAAATGTACATAATGAACAATCACATTTTTAAATATAAAACACCACATTTGACTAGACTTGAGCGCTTTTCAACTACTGTACATTAAGGACATTCAGTATCACATTATACAAAACATATCACATTATAGACCTGAACTGCAGACATTTACAATCATGAGAATATAAAAAAAAACACACACAAGGATAGTTACGGCTTTATAAGACATAAGCATCATATAAAGCTGTAATGATCCCACATTGTATGTCAGGGAGAAGCGCCTCGAGTGGCTAAAAAATGCCTGGGTCTTGCCAAGGAATCACAAACTTCCAGCGTGGCAGAATGGATAAGAACGCGTGTTCGTAAAGATCCTGTGTATATAGAGTCTATAGGAGAAGCTCCTTACAAGGGCTTTGCTAGTCTCCATTGGACGAGTAGAGCTTCAATTCATTGATGCCAAAGCAGTCCCATATTCGAGTAAACGGTTGACCAATGACAACGGTCCTGTAAAGCATTAAGTTAGTTCTGTTGATCGAACGTATGAAGACTAAATGGTGTGTTGATTATTATTATTTATTTGATGTCACAAAATTAATGGAACAAACAAATGTCATATTACAGGAAGACTCTGCTATACGTCGCTTCGGTTTACGTCGTTTCGCTGTAACGTCGTTGTCACAATGTGACATAACTTCGCTTTACGTCGCTACGTTCCGCCATAACGTCATCACCTGTGTATACGCCTGTATAGTGTTTCTCTATACGTCGTTTCACTTAAAGTCGCGTTTTCCAAGAACGTAACTCCGACGTTAACCGGGACCTTCCAATATTTCTACTGATGTTTATGTGTCAAAGATGACGGCGAAAAGCGTGACATTTCTAGGACTTACGTGACTGTCAGGGAAGGAAGTTAGTAGGGGGTTAAACTTTAACTATATTATGAGTTAAACAAGAGACACAGATAGTATGTGAGTTCAAGTGAGTTCAGTGAATAAGTCCGCGAGAGTATTGGACAGTACATTAATTCGGGGATCGGACGTGGTGACAGACTCATGGGTATGTCGAGGTCCCGTCTGAACAATAGATGGCGATCTCACAAATATGTAGGTCTTGCTATCAGATGCTAAATGACATAGTAGATATTCCAAAGTATTGTGAAAAATTATGTTATGTAAAGTGTATATTCGTTTTAGAATAAAACTATTATTGGCTGTAGTTGATGTTCTATTATCCCTTGCGTGCCATTTTGTCTGAAGTAACACACACACACACACACACACACGCACACACGCACGCACGCACACGTACGCACGCACGCACGCGCGCACACACACACATACACTATAAGACTGACCTTAGCTGAAACAACAGAAACATCTACTTAACAATATTATTTGTTATAAACAAAATGCGTGAATGTCATTCAATTGTAATAAACATAACAGGTATATCAGTGTTAATCATTTACATAATACGCCAGTTATTAGACCCAGACCAAAAGTGTTGAAGAGATCACACCAACCAGATAAATTGGCATGGGATCATAGCGTGCCGCAGACAAAACTGAAGACGTGTTCACATCACACACTCTTTATCATGTTTCAGTTATTCTGTTTTCATGGATGTGAGGAATCAATCGCACAGATTCTGGATGCTGGCTTTCAGTTTGCGTGTGGACACGGCGTGTGTTAATTTGTGGTAATTGAATAACAGTAGAAGAAGTAGTGTGGCAATTAGTGAGGATCGAATGATATGTTGAAGTATTCTATGAATAATAGAAGCTATGGCGGATGTGTCTCCAGCAGTGTGTTTTGATTGTCAGTGTAGGACAGTGTATTGTGATTGTCAGTGTAGGACAGTGTATCGTTATTGTCAGTGTAGGACAGTGTATCGTTATTGTCAGTGTAGGACATTGTATCGTGATTGTCAGTGTAGGACATTGTATCGTGATTGTCAGAGTAGGACAGTGTATCGTGATTGTCAGTGTCAGACAGTGTATCGTGATTGTCAGTGTCAGACAGTGTATCGTGATTGTCAGTGTCGGACAATGTATCGTGATATTCGGTGTGGAACATTGTTATCGTAGAGTCTGTGTAAATGGGACTTCACCAAGGGAATGATATGTCAGATATACTCGTGATAGATTAGCGTTTCATGACGACGTACAGTTTCTGAAAACTGAAGATCATGAATGATACTTTACAGATGACAAAAGGTTAAGACTAATGGACATAACACAGGAAATAAGAGCCTGAAATACACTCAGTAAACTAAAACTAGGAGATGCTGATGAATGTAACCGTGGAATTGGTAAACAGACAGCTAGAAATCTCCTGCAAGAGTGTCCAGTATACACAAAACAGATAACAATATTTCTTGGCCTACAGCCGCTACATTTGAGGACACAATCTTTGGAGATGTCAACAATCTCAAGATGGCTGCTGCTTTTTTAAAAAGTACAAATGGGTTGACATCCTAAGAAGTACAATAAGAAGAAGAAGATGAAGAAGAAGAAGTATTAGTAGTAGCAGTAATAGTAGTAGTAGTAGTAGTAGTAGTAGTAGTAGTAGTAGTAGTAGTAGTAGTAGCATCTGCAGCAGCAGCAGTAGCAGCATCAGCAGTAGTAGTAGTAGTAGTAGTAGTAGTAGTAGTAGTAGTAGTGGTGGTGGTAGTAAGTGGTGGTGGTAGTAGTAGTAGTAGTAGTAGTAGTAGTAGTAGTAGTAGTAGTAGTAGTAGTAGTAGTAGTAGTAGTAGTATAAGAAGACGAAGCAGAAGAAGAAGAAAAAGGAGAAGAAGAAGAAGAAGAAGAAGAAGAAGAAGAAGAAGAAGAAGAAGAAGAAGAAGAAGAAGAAGAAGAAGAAGAAGAAGAAGAAGAAGAAGAAGAAGAAGAAGAAGAAGAAGAAGATAAAGAAGAAGAAGAAGAAGAAGAAGAAGAAGAAGAAGAAGAAGAAGAAGAAGAAGAAGAAGAAGAAGAAGAAGAAGAAGAAGAAGAAGAAGAAGAAGAAGAAGAAGAAGAAGCGTATTCTGTGTGTGCTGGTGTTGACCGGCCACACCCATACCTGTTCAGATGGTACTGATAGGACAATGCCACGTATAGTCACAACAGCTACAGTTGTGTGGTTCTGCCCTGATAACTTTCCTGGAAACCACAGCCAGCCAGTAATGTAATCAAATACAAATACAATCAGAAGTAAAAAAAAAAAAAAAAACAGGGTACTCTGTTAACAGTCAAAAGCAAACTGCGCCATGCTATTGATTATGATAATGTAAAATGCAACAAATACGATGGAGTTTAAATTGAACACCTTAAAAGTGATTACAGTAACCATGCCAATAACCTGTAAATATTGTTGTTAAGGATGTCAAGGGTTTTAAGCAAGTACCATCACGGAGGAGACAAACACAGTGACGTCATAAGGACATTTTAAAGATGGCCGCCTCACTTTAGACATGCGCCAAAGAGGAGCAGAGTTTTATTATCCGTTTTTTGATTAGTGAAGGGGTGAAACCTGTAGAAATTCATCGGGGAATAGAGAGGTCCAGTATGATAATACATGCCTATCAGTCCAGCAAGTGTATGAGTGGAGCAGAAAGTTTTAAAACGGCGCGACTTCAGTGAAAGTCTTTTCACCACCGGGTCAGGCACACCCCAGAGTCAATTTTTCTACAAGATTCCAAACAATTTAACGGCGCTGGAGGACTCGCATTGAACACCGTGGTGAGAACATCGAAAAATAATATATTTGTTCTTTATATTTTCAGAATATATTCTCCTAAACAAATACAATCCTTTAAGGTTTCCATTTGAAGCCCCCTAGTAGATATGTGGCAATTACAATCATAAATACTTATACGTATATCCTAGGATACACATGTGTCAGTAAATTGACCAAAAATGTATCCCGAAGCGGTGTCCTCATATGTCGTGTTATGACCATCACATTGCGTAGGCCTGACTACACGGAGATATAGGTGGCCAATCTCTTTTACACTCAGGAGTCGGTCAGCTCAGGCGTGGAAACCTCACCCCCAAGGTGTTAATGACATTATCTGTGTAGTTTCCTATCAACTTCGTTAACGCGATAGCTACGGGTGTTTGTTATTGTCATATTTCCGTAGAATTGACAAAGACCTATCTGTTTCATTTGGATCTTTTAACTGATTCAGTGCCAAACCAAAAAATAAGCTTGCACCAAACATGGCACACAATCAAATGAACTAGTATTATAATATAATGTCCGTCCACTGAGCATTACAATTGCGGAAGATACCACGAAATAAAACAAATAACATAACGGCCGTAGTATGGCGGTATATCGTCCGTCTGTACAAATGGGAGGTCGAATTTGGCGATAAAGTATCCTTCGTCACTGATACAATTAATATACCAACGCGTTTCCTAAACTATACAGTTTTATTCTCTCTCTCTCTCTCTCTCTCTCTCTCTCTCTCTCTCTCTCTCTCTCTCTGTTTGTCTCTCTGTCTGTCTGTCTGTCTGTCTGTCTGTCTGTCTGTCTCTCTCTCTCTCTCTCTCTCTCTCTCTCTCTCTCTCTCTCTCTCTCTCTCTCTCTCTTCTGTTAAGTAAAGCATCTTGCCCGGGCATTTAATCTTAGCTACAGAAGTAGATTGGCCATTGCAATATGCAGAGGTTAAACAGTGCTAAAAGACTACTGTACAACAACAGCAAACACATTAAAGTAAACATTTATAGAACATGCATCTTTTATGTGCCAACATACGGATGCGGCTCTTGGATCATTTCGCACTCACTAAAGAAGAAACTCGGAACTTTTGAACTTAACAACTGTAGAAAAATTCTTATAATATCATTGACCAAGAAGAAGTCATATATTGACATTCTGCAAGGTTTAAACATCAAGAACACTGTTTCACAAACAGCGAAATGTCTCGGAAATTGAAAAAAAAAAAAAAAAAACAAGAACTTTGGACACATGAAATTTCGTAGTGGCTTTGAGAGAACAACGATGGAAGGCGGGGTTCTGTGGAAGAAGAGAAGGGGTACTCTATCAAAGGGTGGACACGGGCCATGTAAAACATATTGCGCATGAACGTGCATGAGACAGGCCTGACTGACTACAGATCGAGAGTTTATCCGACTGACCTGGATGAGTTCGACGTCTAACCAAGGCCCTGGCAACTACAATCATAAATATAAGATAACATGTTTATAACATTGAATGTGATTTATAGAATCTTACTTTTAACAAATTCAGTGTTAAACAAAAGATAGGTTTGGACCGAACAAACATAGATGGCGGAAAATGTGAAGTAGGGTGTGTCACAGTTATGACTTAAAAGATATTAATATGATAGCAGACGTGTTGTACTATATGTTAAATTAAAGGTGGTTGCTTGGGAAAAACTACTACATTGATATTTTAATTGAGAAGACATTTTGGAATGACAACATTTCGGCGATATATAAGCCCATGACAGATACGGGAATTAGCTTAAGACGATTAATCATCCCATGGCATACTTGAAACAAATAACCGAAATGGAGATACAATCAGCCAGCTACACAGTTCACATAAAAGTAAAGTAATGGACCCGCCCGACTACAATAGTCATATTTACTTATCGTTATAATCTAGTGCCTTCTCAGCAATACAGATCGGCTACAATGATTTCCCTGAAAGGTTATTTTCAAAGGGAGCAGTTGATGGGTTCGAATGAGGATCTGACAAGCCACGATTCGTTGGGTCTATTTCCTGGTAATGGCCTGGTCTTTATCTACAGAGGCGAAATAAAAAATCCTGTCTTGTAGACTGCGTGGCAGCTACTTTGGAAATTAAACTTTAAGCTTCAGCCATTGAAAACAGTGACGACAACCACTACCACGGTACATCTGCTTACTGATAACATGTGGAATCGTATATCTTTGAAACTGACACTTCAGTTTTCCAGCTAAGTATTCGTCTTCATTTGGTCGCTGACAAAGATCTGGGTTGAAACGATCGTTTGTACCTGCTTTCCTTTCGTCGAGCTTCCCAACTATGTTGTTTCAATGCCTGTTGGGTTTCCATGCATAACGATGATAATGCCAGTTTATTTATATTCTTCGCAGAGCAGTAAGACCGGCATCTTTCAGACCTTCATTTGATGTTGTCCACCCACATATACAGTTGTCTTCCTCTTTCAGGTTTGCCATCCACTCTTCTCTGTAACAAATCTTTTTACAAGGTATTATGTCTCCTTAAATACCCACTGCCAGTCTCCTCGGCGAAGGAGTTATTGACTTCCTCCGTAATCCCGTATATCCACGTGAGGTAACGCAGCTGCGAGAGATTCGGTAGTGGATCGCGTCGCGTTAGTTCCTTACGGGGGTATGTGAGCCGGTCGATCAGAAAGCAATGGAAAACTACTGAGCGTAATCTTGCCATGACATAAACAACAGCGGTAAAATGCTCGAATTGACAGCGATGTCCTGTAAATAGGATTGCGAAAAAAAAACTACTCACTAGAAAACTCTAATTGCCAGCACTTGACCTAATAGAGCAGCTTTCTCAAGGTCTTAATTGTATCAGCTGTCATTGTTCTCTTCTTTCTCTGAGAGGCTTACCCCACTAGTTAGTTGCATATCCTTTACAAGACGTCGCAATCAACCCCATACATTTTGGCTGATTGTTATTTCTTTGGTCTACAATGTGTGGATTGCGCCTGGCCCTGCAGCCAGCAGGGTTAGGATCGGCTAGCCTCTCTAAGGAGGGGTGAAAAGTGAAAATTAGTAACCTGCCGATGACCCGCAGACTACACAAGTCAACCCCCACCTCCACGTGGTGCAGACCGGGAAACCATGACCGCGACGTCATGAGCTAACGGGGCTATGGCTCGCCATAGGGGATGGACTCCATATGGTCAGATTTTTGTCCTAAACCTGCGACTGGCCTAGCAAGCCGGCAGGGGATCTTCATACTGCTCGTAGAAAAACTAAGAAGAATAAACGGACTGACCCAGATGGATATAAACCCGGCAAATAACAGAGTCCATGGGAATATAGATACATAAAGCCCATAAGCGGGCATTATCCAGCTGTTTATACTTCACCTCGACACCGCAAGGTACAAGAGGAACATAATGAGATGAGATGAGTTATTTCTTGGCAAGTTTACAATCAGTGGTTTTCCATTACTTTATGTACGATTGCTACAAATAGTATTGTATGAAAACCAACGCAAGGCGGTCCGCTGCCAAATCGCTCGCAGATTATGTTTCGAACGCAGTATACGGGATTACGAATTGCGTCCGTAACACCTTCGCCACATAGGCGGCTATCTCTCTAGGCCCCCTGGGTTGAACTCGGTGTTCTAAAGGACTACCTAAAACCTGTATAGGAAACATTAACACATTGGGCCCAATTGTAGCCATCTGAGATGTCCTGTGCTGAACCATGACCTAATTACACCATCATATGCTTCTTCCCAGATGTAAAGCATCGTCTTGCTCATCCGACAGTGTCTGGTCTGGAGAGGTGAATTAGAGTTTCGCTTTACAGTCCCCGGTGAAGTGACAATATGGTGCGTAAAAAACATCTCGACACCAACTTCATTCCGATAGAAAAATGCCCAATAAATATACACCTTCAATATATCATCCTATAGAGTTTTCATAAACATCCATATCAATCACAATCCGTCTCAATAAGTCACAATCGGTCTCAATCAATCACAATCAGTCACAATCAATCATAATCAATAACAATCAGTCACAATAATTCACAATCAGTCAACTTAAACAGTGGTTTTATTCGTGGATTTGCGAACATTTAGTATTTGATACAGTTGATACAGGCCTGGAACATGGCATGAGTTGTAACAAGCGCGGTCGACAGGAGGAGACCTTGCGAAGTAATCTACCAGGGCATTGGTCACAAAAGCATGAAAAATGTGCTGGGCGTTTTGAGTGAGGGCAAAACGTCACCTTAAATCAGTTGAGCAAGAGCTATGGTCAGAGTCGGATCTAGTTCTGAGTTAACAGAGCATGGCTAACATTATGCCGCTCTTTTAGAATGGAATGTTTAGGCACTGTTGTGTATATCTGTGAATCTTCTGTGGAACAAATGATTGTGCTGTCGACATGTCAAGTGTATAGTCTTAGTAAACTAGAATGTGAAAAACTATATCAGTGTTGTGTTATGCAAGTTCGGTCTCAGTAATTAACGATTAGAGACTGTACTTAATGGAAAGGCTCAACGGCTCATCAGAAGTTGAGAGAGAGAGAGAGAGAGATGTCTACAAGATCAAGATTAAGCATCTCTGGCGATATCAACGAAGCGCCATTGAAACAGTACATTGATGTCGCGACAAGATGATATTGTCGTCCAGGGCGTGTGAAGTTATTTTATCGCACAGGGCCCAAACTCTGGCATTCCAAGGGAAACCAAGAAAAGAAACATTTCAAATATCACCACTGATCATCAGTTAAAAAATACTGCCATGGGGCTGTTGTAGTAAAATAACAATCGCTCCCTGTCGATCCCCTGACATTAATCATGGATTTAACCACTCGTCAAAAGCCTCAATTTTGCCGTTACACCGTTTATTCATTGCCCAAGCTTCTCTACCATACAATAATGAAGAGAATATGTAACACTAGATGGCGCTAAGTGTTGATTTCGAATTGAAATGTAATGTAAGGAGATGTTTTATATAGCGTTATGTGAGGTAGCTTCCACAAGTTCACGAAATGTGTTTATGATATAACAATGAGTATCGACAGCGGCAATATCAATCAATAAGACTACATTTAATTCAAAACAGTTCCCTTCAATAACTATACAACCTTTTTTAAACATTCATGTAGTTGTTGAAAACTTTCATGGAAATTGTTCTATTCAACCTCTCTAATCTGCATTAGAGACACTCATTAGATAAATTAGACCTAGTGTAACAAGCTACGTGGAGGGTCCCAAATAGCCCGGTCACAATATTTCAAATATCTTCTATAGCCCTGGCTTAGATAGGTCTTTACCTGCCAACCCTCCTCCGTTTTCCCTGGACACACTGTCACGCTTCCTTTCGACCTAGGGACCTATTTCCTGCAGTGTTCTTCTGGCTGACGCATAAATAACATGGCAGTCGTCAGAACAACTTGGAAGTAATTTTATTAACCTAATCAAGAACAGCACAGGAACACATAAAGGCAGATAAACAGATAGATCTACACAGACACTACACTGGTAAATTCTAACACAGAGCCTCAAGTCGCCACAGTCACAGATCCAGCTTCAGATACTGTCTGATCTGTCCACACACTTCTCACCAAAGATGTCCGAATCTCCTTCCTTCTCCAACAACTGGGTGTAGGTTCAACCGGCTTTTGTAGAATCCAAGCGACTGGTGTGTTGAGGACTTCTGTTCATTGTCATCTGAATTAGTTCGGCACTAGGTCTTCACTGACCTATGAAAAGCTTTAGTGTTGCCGATAAGGTGAGGTGTTTGTGAAGGATAATGGTTGGGTCCTTTTAATGTCCGGGATAAAATGGGTATGCCAGAAAATCACTCTTAGGCTCCCTCCGGACAACAACTGCTCTCAGGCGTATGTTGTTAAAACAAAACCGGCAATGCACCAGTCATACAAAATGTCCTTGCTTCAAGACCTGCACCTTGCCTTGAGTTGGCCTCGTTGGACATATTTACGTTAGCCTAGAAGCACCGGTGATAATGTCCCTTCGAAGACATAGTCACTTCCCATAGAAGAGGACCCTGGAGATGATAAATAAAACCTGAGCGACTGGGCTGACTCATGTATCACACAAATACACTATATTTAATACCTGATTGACCAGGCCTGACCTGTCAGGTAGCCCCTGGATTGGCCACGTCCGGGTTTGAGTAGACCTCCAGCTGGACGAAGTCCGGTTGTCTTTTTGGCCACACGACACACTCTCCACACTCATACCAAGCCTTTATTATGATTGGGCACATTCATTCCCATGCTTCCCTCTCACTTGCAACCATGCCTTTCTCACCCGCAAGATCTTGTGGTGTGGTGCGCCCAGTAATCCGTGTGTTACATCTCATTAACTCATAGTATAGTAATGGGGTTGTATGGCACGCTTTGTAGTTCCCCACTCCCTGCAAGAATAGGAAAGAAGATCCTACCCCCTCCCGGCTCCGCTCTTGTCTGAGCGGTCGCCGCAATGTACCAGCAGTGCCCCACAGAACACATAGATTCAGCGGAATGCAGGTTCTCTAAATGAGATACAGAAGTCCATTAACTTCCCTACATCATCCCATCTAGTAACAGATGAAAGAGATAGTCCTGTGAATAGCCTCTTCTGGCTCAAGAAGATAGATCAGAGATTGGTGTACCCCATTCCCAAAATACCCACTGAGTATATACAACAGAAAGATGACAATCTGTCCAATTCAAGCCGTAGATAGAAAGACAGCAACAGCTCATCTGACGCCAAGAACAAATGAAATCCTCTTGGGAGATATATGGTTCAGATTCACTTCCCCGGCTATGCCAAGGACAAGACGTGCAGCCAAATCGGCTAACGGTCACCCAACTCGTCATTGGTTATGATTGGCCTTTCGCCAATTCATCTTCCCCTTCAACCCATGGTATATTTATAACTCCATGTTTGGCTGGAGTACCCACAACCCAAGCCCTACCTTTCTTCACCACTTCAGTAGGAGGTTGCATCTCTGTCCCAATCTTCAAATCGACTTGACAAGATGCCACTATCCAACGGTAGGTGTGTACACGGCCATGAATTGCTTAGCAGCCGCACCAGCGCTCATTTGGCGCAAGGCGCTCCATCGGGTTTACCCGATGTGAAAGACATTGGCTACTTGCTCCATGTAAAGATTGTGATAGGAAGATAACCCAAAGAACCATCTTTCATGGAGATTTGAGAGAACAAGAGAACTGAGAGCTTCCGAAAGCCGTTCACCCCTGTCTACCCAAAATAAAAGAATGCATAAGGACATGGACCACTGGCGTTTCGCTACATAGGCCCCCTCTTAAGAAAGTCGAACCCTACGAACTTTCTACTGTCAGTGGTTCTGTTCGAATGACCCCACCCTCACATTCAACCATAGGATGCCGTGATAAAAAATCTGCTCCCACATTCTCCCTTCCGGGGATGTATTCGACCGTGAACTGATACGGTTGTAGGAGCAATGACCATCTCATCAACCTCGCGTTCAGTTTCTTAGAAGTTGCCAAGAACGTCAGAGGTTGATGGTCGGACTGCACTTTGAACTGGACTCCATACAGATAAGGTTGAAATTTCTGTACCGCCCACACTAGAGCTAGACATTCCCGTTCGACGGTGGAATAATTCCGTTCGGCGGGTAACAGTTTTCTACTGGCATACGCCACCGGACACAACACCGAAGGATTATCTCGCCCTTCCTGCAACAGAGTTGCTCCAATCCCTATGTTACTCGCGTCGGTTCTCAGAACAAACGTTTTCTCCAAATTCGGGAGTTGCAGGACTGGCCTATCCACCAACGCCTGTTTCAGCTTCCCATAAGCCTCTTCACAGCTCGGGGTCCAGACTATAGGATCTGGCGATCCTTTCTTCAGGGTTTCGGTTAACGGCGCTCCAATTTCGTTGAACTTTGGAATGAATTTCTGGTAAAACCCACACAGAGACAAGAAAGACCTAACATCCTTTTTGGATTTAGGACGGGGTGCGAGACGGACCTTCTCAATATTTTTTTCTTCCGGTACCAGTCCCCCTGGGGTAATAGTGTGTCCCAGAAATTCCAAGGATTGATATCCAATCATACATTTGGCTGGACGGGCGGTTAACCCCTCCTCTTTCAATCTTATGAAGATCTTTTCCAAGGATTTCAGGTGATCCTTCAGATTGTCAGACGCGATGAGAATATCATCCATAAACGAGACGACAGAGGGATCCCTTAAAGGGTCTAATAACTTTCTCATCATGCGAGTGAACACACTGGGCGCATTGCTCAGCCCAAAAGGCATCACCTTAAATTCGTAATGGCCACTCGGAGTACTGAAAGCGAGCATGGGCCGAACCTCAGGCTTCACAGGGATCTGATAATATCCCCGGCTTAAATCAATTTTTGAGAAGTACTTTGCCCTATTTAATCTGGCAAACAATTGATTTGTGTTTGGCAACGGCTCAACTTGGAATGTCGTACAACTATTTAAATGCCTGTAATCAATACATAAGCGGTGTTCCCCGCTTGGCTTCCTCAACAAGACAACCCCGGCATTATAAGGAGAAGTCGAAGGAGTGATGATGTCGTCGTCCAGAAGCTTCTGGATTTCAGTTTCCAGGGCCTTCTCTTTCGAAAATGGCACTGGATATATTTTCTGGCGAACGGGGTCTTGGGTAGTCAGAGTCATATCAAACTCGACCAACCCTGTCCGCCCTGGCCGATCGGTAAGAATCTGCTGATGGGACTCCAACAAACGGATGACACGGTCTGTTTCTTCAGCCGACAGATCAGGATTTATATGTACATCCCTATAGGTTTCCCCAGGGTGTAATGGATACCCCCTATCCGTTTCTTCGCCCGATTCAGTTTCCATCGCGACCGCCATAGTCATGAGTGGGAGAGAAGTACCATCAGATCGTTCTTCATACTTTTTGAGAAGGTTAATGTGGAAGATTTTAGATTTCCCCCTGATCCGGATGGCATAGTTGGTGCGGGAGACAACCCTTTCTACCGGGAAAGGCCCCTGCCAACCAATCTCGAGTTTATTGGAACCTACTGGAAGTAACAACAGAACCCGATCCCCCACCTTAAGAGACCTATCTTTCGTCCTTCTATTGTAGTAGGCCGCGTGTCTCTTCCTGGCCGCTCTCAGATTCTGAGCTGCCAAAGCCCAACCCGTCTGGAGTTTTTTCTTTAACTCTTCGACGTATTTATAAGAGGATACCACGTCTTCGGAAGTTTCTTCCTCTGTCCAACATCTCAATAAGGCTTCTAAGGGACCCTTGATTGGCCTCCCGAATAGTAGAGTGGCTGGTGGCAACCCGGTCGACCCATGGGGAACCTCCCGATAGGCGAACAAGGCGGCTGAGATATACTCATCCCATCTGTCTGGTTTCTCTTGTGCCAGCTTCCGAAGCATGGTCATCAAGGTACCATTAAACCTCTCTACTTGCCCATTAGACTGAGGGTGATACGGGCTTGTGTGAATGTGGTTGGTCTGGAAGATACGAAAGACTTCTTCCATCAGTTTACCACAGAACTGAGACCCATTGTCCGTTAGGATCTGGTTGGGAAATCCCAACCTAGTAAAGGTCTCCATCAGTGCATCAGCCACTCGCTTAGAGTCGATTGTGGCCAAAGGTATCGCCTCGCCCCACATGGAACAGCAATCCACCATCGTGAGAATGTACTTATTCCTCTTCCTAGTCCTAGGAAGAGGACCAACAAGATCGATGGCAACTCTCTCGAAAGGAGAGTTCATAATAGGCATGTCTCCCAGGACTACCGGAGCTGTCCAGTGTTTTGGTGCCACACGCTGGCACTCTGGGCACGACTTGACGTACCTACGCACGTCTCCAGTCATCCCTGGCCAGTAGTAATGGCAGGAAATGCGCTGGAGAGTTGCCCCGACACCCATATGTCCACTGAAAGAAATGGTGTGTCCCATATGAAGAAGCTGTTCCCGATAAGCCTTAGGAACCACCAGCTGTCCATGCTGGTGATCCTCCATTCCGGCTCTCCGGTACAGTAACCGATTCTTCATATAATACTGACCCCGTCTTGGTGGGTCAGAACCTTTTGGCAACTGGTTGAAGCAAGGTTGCAAAGTAGCATCCTGGCTTTGAGCAGCTCGTAACTCCCCAGGCAAGGGATTCACAATCAAGGCCGGCGTCTGCTCATCCTCCAATTGAGATCTGGTTTGCATTGCCCCTACGTACATGGGTTCGGTTGGAATCCCTAGAAAGACGTAGCGACAACCCAAGATCATTGGGAAGATAGGATCTAGCAGAACGGCTGCCTGTATAGTGCCGGTAACATATTTTGATTTGATGTCCACCTTCGCAATTGGAAGAGACATCGCTACCGCACTCTTTGTCGCCGTTTGAATCTCAATAGATTCCCCGGTTAGCTGCTCTGGGCTCACTAAATGTGATGAAATTACAGCCTCAAACTGCAGACCTGTGTCGTAGAGACACTCAACTGGTTGACCGTTCACAAGTACCGTTTCTACTACTGGTGGTTTTTCTAAATCTTTGGTCCCAAGATCCCTCCCTTCTACCTCCTTGTGAGACCCTTCCCCGGTTTCTACAAGACAAGCAGCATAGTGAGAGTCTTTCTGTTTACGCCGGCAATCTACCGTATTGTGTGTGGGAGATTTGCAATAGGCGCACCACTTTTCACTCCACTTTCTTTTAGGAGATCCAGGTGGACTCTTACCAGAGGGTTTCTTACTAGGAACTTTATCGAAAGGATCCTCCTTCCTGGTGTGAGCTGTTTTAGGGTTCTTCTTCTTTCCAGACCATGTGTCTGGTGGTCGGGGATTGTGTTGTGACAATTCCCCATTATCCCCATGAGCTAGCACATACCTTTCAGCCAACGTGTTGACTAGCTCTAACCTTTCTGCCCCATTTTCAAGCAAAAAGGTTTGCAAAGGCTTAGGCATCATTCTCTTCATTTGGTCCACGACCACCAATTCTTCCAAACTTTCATAGTCGTTAGCAAATCCAGCTAAAGACATCCACTTCAAAAGGTAAGACTTCAATCTGACACTGTAGGCTGCGAACATCTCTCCTGGCTCTCTCTTCGACTTTCTGAACTGTTGTCGATAAGTATGAGCTGTCATCTGAAACCTTTTCAACAGTGCTTTCTCCAGAGCTTCATAGTCATTCTCCATACCAGGTGGCAACCTAGAATAGACCTCGTATGCGGTCCCCCTCAGGCCCTGTGAGAGTTTCAAGTTCCATTTCCCTCGCTCCAATCCCATAGCCAAAGCCATCGACCGAAATCTGTGAAGATACTGGTCGATCTTATCTTTGTGTTCATCGAACGGGAGCAAAGGGAACTTCATTGCCTGGCATGGACCGCCACCAGAAGTTGTTGAGTCAGGGAGAACTGCGTCTCCCACTGCACCGTCTCTTTCCTTGGCAGTTTGAGCTTTCAGCTCCAACTCTCTCATACGGAACTCATGGTCTCTGACTGCCTGCTCGGCCTCCATCTTCCTAGCCTCAGCCTCCATCTCAATCCTCTTGGCCTCAGCCTCCATCCTCTTAGCCTCAGCCTCCGCCTCAATCCTCTTGGCCTCAGCCTCCATCCTCTTAGCCTCAGCCTCCGCCTCAATCCTCTTGGCTTCGCGCACATCCTGTCTGTAGTCTCTTTCCACTTCCCGCACATATTTCTGTAACTCCGCTCCATCATATCCCATCTCACGCCCTGTAGCCTGTACGTCAGCGACATTAAACCCAGCTGATGCCATCTTAAACTCAGAGGGTAAGGGAAGAGGTAATTGTCTAATAAAATTTTTCTCACAATTACACAACAAGTTACATTACACGACCACAACACGTCGTATGTCGGTCAGTCTGTGTCAGGAAGAGTATAGACAATAGCCAGGCACGGTAGGCAGAACCTATTAATAGAAAACAAGGATATCTGTCCCCTATCACTAAATCAGCCAGAACTCCACCAGGATTACAAATATCCCGGGACGAGCCCCCAGAAATTGTAACAAGCTACGTGGAGGGTCCCAAATAGCCCGGTCACAATATTTCAAATATCTTCTATAGCCCTGGCTTAGATAGGTCTTTACCTGCCAACCCTCCTCCGTTTTCCCTGGACACACTGTCACGCTTCCTTTCGACCTAGGGACCTATTTCCTGCAGTGTTCTTCTGGCTGACGCATAAATAACATGGCAGTCGTCAGAACAACTTGGAAGTAATTTTATTAACCTAATCAAGAACAGCACAGGAACACATAAAGGCAGATAAACAGATAGATCTACACAGACACTACACTGGTAAATTCTAACACAGAGCCTCAAGTCGCCACAGTCACAGATCCAGCTTCAGATACTGTCTGATCTGTCCACACACTTCTCACCAAAGATGTCCGAATCTCCTTCCTTCTCCAACAACTGGGTGTAGGTTCAACCGGCTTTTGTAGAATCCAAGCGACTGGTGTGTTGAGGACTTCTGTTCATTGTCATCTGAATTAGTTCGGCACTAGGTCTTCACTGACCTATGAAAAGCTTTAGTGTTGCCGATAAGGTGAGGTGTTTGTGAAGGATAATGGTTGGGTCCTTTTAATGTCCGGGATAAAATGGGTATGCCAGAAAATCACTCTTAGGCTCCCTCCGGACAACAACTGCTCTCAGGCGTATGTTGTTAAAACAAAACCGGCAATGCACCAGTCATACAAAATGTCCTTGCTTCAAGACCTGCACCTTGCCTTGAGTTGGCCTCGTTGGACATATTTACGTTAGCCTAGAAGCACCGGTGATAATGTCCCTTCGAAGACATAGTCACTTCCCATAGAAGAGGACCCTGGAGATGATAAATAAAACCTGAGCGACTGGGCTGACTCATGTATCACACAAATACACTATATTTAATACCTGATTGACCAGGCCTGACCTGTCAGGTAGCCCCTGGATTGGCCACGTCCGGGTTTGAGTAGACCTCCAGCTGGACGAAGTCCGGTTGTCTTTTTGGCCACACGACACACTCTCCACACTCATACCAAGCCTTTATTATGATTGGGCACATTCATTCCCATGCTTCCCTCTCACTTGCAACCATGCCTTTCTCACCCGCAAGATCTTGTGGTGTGGTGCGCCCAGTAATCCGTGTGTTACATCTCATTAACTCATAGTATAGTAATGGGGTTGTATGGCACGCTTTGTAGTTCCCCACTCCCTGCAAGAATAGGAAAGAAGATCCTACCCCCTCCCGGCTCCGCTCTTGTCTGAGCGGTCGCCGCAATGTACCAGCAGTGCCCCACAGAACACATAGATTCAGCGGAATGCAGGTTCTCTAAATGAGATACAGAAGTCCATTAACTTCCCTACATCATCCCATCTAGTAACAGATGAAAGAGATAGTCCTGTGAATAGCCTCTTCTGGCTCAAGAAGATAGATCAGAGATTGGTGTACCCCATTCCCAAAATACCCACTGAGTATATACAACAGAAAGATGACAATCTGTCCAATTCAAGCCGTAGATAGAAAGACAGCAACAGCTCATCTGACGCCAAGAACAAATGAAATCCTCTTGGGAGATATATGGTTCAGATTCACTTCCCCGGCTATGCCAAGGACAAGACGTGCAGCCAAATCGGCTAACGGTCACCCAACTCGTCATTGGTTATGATTGGCCTTTCGCCAATTCATCTTCCCCTTCAACCCATGGTATATTTATAACTCCATGTTTGGCTGGAGTACCCACAACCCAAGCCCTACCTTTCTTCACCACTTCAGTAGGAGGTTGCATCTCTGTCCCAATCTTCAAATCGACTTGACAAGATGCCACTATCCAACGGTAGGTGTGTACACGGCCATGAATTGCTTAGCAGCCGCACCAGCGCTCATTTGGCGCAAGGCGCTCCATCGGGTTTACCCGATGTGAAAGACATTGGCTACTTGCTCCATGTAAAGATTGTGATAGGAAGATAACCCAAAGAACCATCTTTCATGGAGATTTGAGAGAACAAGAGAACTGAGAGCTTCCGAAAGCCGTTCCCCCCTGTCTACCCAAAATAAAAGAATGCATAAGGACATGGACCACTGGCGTTTCGCTACACCTAGACAGTCAATATATTTAGACAGGTTATAAGAGGAAATGAATTAGAAAACTTGATGACAACTGGCAAGATTGAGGGGAAAAGAACAAGGCAGAGAAGTAAATATCTGGATGGTTGGCCACGAGGTATCGTCAAGAAAAGAACATGGAACTGATCCACGACTCTGGTGATCGTGTGAGGTGGCCAAACATGGCCACCCACGCTTATCGGCATGACAGTAGGTCAGCATGGCTGAATGGATAAGAACGCGTGTTCTTAAACACCGGGTATGCTGAGGCCGAGGTAAGGGGTTCAACACCTGCACCGGACAGTTGGACTAAAATGTTGACGTATCGGAGAGGGTTCGTCTGATGGCAAGGGTAACTGTTAATAGGTAAAGCTAATCCACACCCTAGATGGCAATAGGTAAAGCTAATCCACACCCTAGATGGCAATAGGTAAAGCTAATCCACACCCTAGATGGCAATAGGTAAAGCTAATCCACACCCTAGATGGCAATAGGTAAAGCTAATCCACACCCTAGATGGCAATAGGTAAAGCTAATCCACACCCTAGATGGCAATAGGTAAAGCTAATCCACACCCTAGATGGCAATAGGTAAAGCTAATCCACACCCTAGATGGCAATAGGTAAAGCTAATCCACACCCTAGATGGCAATAGGTAAAGCTAATCCACACCCTAGATGGCAATAGGTAAAGCTAATCCACACCCTAGATGGCAATAGGTAAAGCTAATCCACACCCTAGATGGCAATAGGTAAAGCTAATCCACACCCTAGATGGCAATAGGTAAAGCTAATCCACACCCTAGATGGCAATAGGTAAAGCTAATCCACACCCTAGATGGCAATAGGTAAAGCTAATCCACACCCTAGATGGCAATAGGTAAAGCTAATCCACACCCTAGATGGCAATAGGTAAAGCTAATCCACACCCTAGATGGCAATAGGTAAAGCTAATCCACACCCTAGATGGCAATAGGTAAAGCTAATCCACACCCTAGATGGCAATAGGTAAAGCTAATCCACACCCTAGATGGCAATAGGTAAAGCTAATCCACACCCTAGATGGCAATAGGTAAAGCTAATCCACACCCTAGATGGCAATAGGTAAAGCTAATCCACACCCTAGATGGCAATAGGTAAAGCTAATCCACACCCTAGATGGCAATAGGTAAAGCTAATCCACACCCTAGATGGCAATAGGTAAAGCTAATCCACACCCTAGATGGCAATAGGTAAAGCTAATCCACACCCTAGATGGCAATAGGTAAAGCTAATCCACACCCTAGATGGCAATAGGTAAAGCTAATCCACACCCTAGATGGCAATAGGTAAAGCTAATCCACACCCTAGATGGCAATAGGTAAAGCTAATCCACACCCTAGATGGCAATAGGTAAAGCTAATCCACACCCTAGATGGCAATAGGTAAAGCTAATCCACACCCTAGATGGCAATAGGTAAAGCTAATCCACACCCTAGATGGCAATAGGTAAAGCTAATCCACACCCTAGATGGCAATAGGTAAAGCTAATCCACACATAAAATACAGTCCAGCATTATTAGAAGTAGTATGTCTGGACCACGTTTGAGTTCAAAGCGAGCGAGTGGGAAAAAAGGCATGGCACATGATGATGACGAATCTGCACTGCCACACTGGTGATTATATCGTCAGTGTCGGTAATTGCTGATCTTGTAGTGACGGATCAAAACAACATAGCCAGCAACATTCGAGCCATCTCAGTTTCAGAGGCAGTATTCTCTACCTACATTGTCTTCTGTCTCTATGGAACTCTAGTATTGATCTCAACAGTATTCTGGCAACTATACTATGATGTAAGTGATACCAAAGGGAGCCGCTATTTAGACACTTAGCTACACGAAAATGTCAATTGCAGTGAGAAAAAGAGTGTTGAAGTGCTATATAGAAACACATATTGTTGAATGCGTGTGAAACATTGACAATTAACAGACAAGCTGAGAAACATCTAATGTCGTTTGAAATGTTGTTTTATAGAAAAATGCAAAGTATACCATTGACGGACAGAAAAAGAAACGAGACAGTCCTTCGAGAAACAAATGAAAAACGGTGATTAATTGGAGAAATTAGACGTAGCCATTCAAGTTTATTTGGACATGGTATGAGGAGGAATGGACTTGAAAATTTAGTAACAACTGACAATCTTGATAGGAAGAGAGCAAGAGGAAGACAAAGGGATAACTACCTTGTTGGTTTGGCAGCATGCCATGGTCGAGACAAGAACACAGACCTGATTCGAGACACTGGTGATCGTGTGAGATGGCAAACCACAACAGCCCATGCCAATCGCCATGACACTTGATGATGATGACTACATACAAAGTGTTTTAGTAGAAGACAGTGCCTTTCGCGTGTTTTTAACACACACAATAGTCGCTTGTTAAAGTTTGCAGAAGCCATAATGATTAATTTACATAGGTCAGTTTTGTGCATACAGAAAGACATGATAGTAAGTTTAAAATTACCGTTGTAGACAATTGACATTACTGTGCAAACATGTGTATATTTCAGCTTGAAGGATTTATCTAGTTATTTTACTTTATGTTGTGTGAATTCTGCAGTATGTACCTGACGAGATGCAGCGAAATATGTTACGCAATACATCGTGTAATCTATTGTTTGTGTCTTCGTTATTCAAATTCACTACGAGAATACATTGTTTTGATAAGGAAGTATGACAACAGGAAACCTGAAAGGAAGACGACATAAGGAAGTGTGACAACAGGAAAGTTGGGAGGTAGATGACATAAGAACATGTGACAACAGGAAAGTTAGGAGGAAGACGATGCAGGAGAAGACAACATTAGAAAATGTGACAACTGGAAAATTAGGAGGAAGACGATGCAGGAGAAGACAACATAAGAAAATGTGACAACTGGAAAGTTAGGAGGAAGACGATGCAGGAGAAGACAACATAAGAAAATGTGACAACTGGAAAGTTAGGAGGAAGACGATGCAGGAGAAGACAACATAAGAAAATGTGACAACTGGAAAATTAGGAGGAAGACGATGCAGGAGAAGACAACATAAGGAAATGTGAGAACTGGAAAGTTAGGAGGAAGACGATGCAGGAGAAGACAACATAAGAAAATGTGACAACATGAAAGTTGGAAGGAAGACAACATAAGGAAATGTGACAACAGGAAACTTGGGAGGAGGACGACATAAGTAAATGTGACAACAGGAAAGTTGGAAGGAAGACAACATAAGGAAATGTGACAACAGGAAACTTGGGAGGAGGACGACATAAGTAAATGTGACAACAGGAAACCTGGGAGGAGGACGACATAAGTAAATGTGACAACAGGAAACTTGGGAGGAGGACGACATAAGTAAATTTGACAACAGGAAAGTTGGAAGGAAGACAACATAAGGAAATGTGACAACAGGAAACTTGGGAGGAGGACGACATAAGTAAATGTGACAACAGGAAACTTGGGAGGAGGACGACATAAGTAAATGTGACAACAGGAAAGTTGGAAGGAAGACAACATAAGGAAATGTGACAACAGGAAACTTGGGAGGAGGACGACATAAGTAAATGTGACAACAGGAAAGTTGGAAGGAAGACAACATAAGAAAATGTGACAACTGGAAAGTTAGGAGGAAGACGATGCAGGAGAAGACAACATAAGGAAATGTGACAACTGGAAAGTTAGGAGGAAGACGATGCAGGAGAAGACAACATAAGGAAATGTGACAGCAGGAAATTTGGAAGGAAGACAACATAAGGAAATGTGACGACAGGAAACTTGGGAGGAGGACGACATAAGTAAATGTGACAACATGAAAGTTGGAAGGAAGACAACATAAGGAAATGTGACAACAGGAAACTTGGGAGGAGGACGACATAAGTAAATGTGACAACAGGAAAGTTGGAAGGAAGACGATGCAGGAGAAGACAACATAAGAAAATGTGACAACTGGAAAGTTAGGAGGAAGACGATGCAGGAGAAGACAACATAAGAAAATGTGACAACTGGAAAGTTAGGAGGAAGACGATGCAGGAGTTGACAACATAAGAAAATGTGACAACTGGAAAGTTAGGAGGAAGACGATGCAGGAGAAGACAACATAAGGAAATGTGACAACTGGAAAGTTAGGAGGAAGACGATGCAGGAGAAGACAACATAAGAAAATGTGACAACTGGAAAGTTAGGAGGAAGACGATGCAGGAGAAGACAACATAAGAAAATGTGACAACTGGAAAGTTAGGAGGAAGACGATGCAGGAGTTGACAACATAAGAAAATGTGACAACTGGAAAGTTAGGAGGAAGACGATGCAGGAGAAGACAACATAAGGAAATGTGACAACTGGAAAGTTAGGAGGAAGACGATGCAGGAGAAGACAACATAAGAAAATGTGACAACTGGAAAGTTAGGAGGAAGACGATGCAGGAGAAGACAACATAAGAAAATGTGACAACTGGAAAGTTAGGAGGAAGACGATGCAGGAGAAGACAACATAAGAAAATGTGATAACATGAAAGTTGGAAGAAAAACAATATAAGGACATGAAACAACAGGAAAATTCGAAGAGAAATGAAACAAGGGAGATAAATAATCAGAAAAATGTTGGAAGGCAATAGCGAGATGGGTAGTCCTACACAGATGCTATTCACTTGATATCGTGGCGTGGAGAAACTTACATTTCGGCTTGACCTGACTACATTCGTCAGACAACCCTGTTGAAAACACGGCCTTTAACGTCAGGCTGCATGGAACATAAAAATGAGAGTAATCGTGTAAGTGAATAAAAAAATAATAATAGTGCTGTATTTGAAAGGCAAAATAAAATAAATAATAGAAATACCGCCTAGCAGATACACAATTACAAATATGAGGAGCTTAAATAGTTTGTCTGCATATAGAACTTCAGTTTCTGATATGCACAGCTGTCTTTGACAAAAATAATATGTGACCACAGCATTGTGGTTGTTGGACCCGTAATCCCGAACCGTCAGTTTGCAGTTTTCTGGTAAATCAACCCATATCTTTGGAAAACACAAAGCAAGCAAATAAAGAATGATGTACAATAACGGATCACCAGAAAGCTTGCAATTACTGTATTAGTATATACAGCGCATGAGTGAGGAAATTAAAGACATCCATCTTAATTTATATTACACACGTGAACAGCTGCTAGAGAATCATATACAATTATCAGATTTCCTTTATTCATTCATTCACATATTTAAAAAGGTATATTGCTTTACAAAATTAGCAATAGAAGTAGATTCGCAGGTAGTGATCGGCAATTATAGAAGCGAATAAAGTAAGTAAACACACTGTACAATATACCAAGGGATACATATTAAAACACCGAGATTTGAACCTGAAATATACATGTGATAGACACGGACTGGCTGAAGGAACAACTGTACTTCGACTCACGGATTCCTGGGTATTATTATAAGGTTTCAAAATTAGCCAGATCTACCGTCCACCTGAACCCAATTGTCATCATTAGCCAGATCTACCACAAACCTGAATCCAAATGTAATCATTAGTCAGATCTACCATCCACATGAATCCAAATATCACCATTAGCCAGATCTACCACCCACCTGAACCCAAGTGTCAACATTAGCCAGGAGTAACATCCAACGTGACATAGATGTCAACATTAGCCAGATCTAACATCTACCTGACCCAAAATGTCATCATTAGCCAGATCCTACCATCCAGCTGAGCTGAACCCAAATGCCAGTATTAACCAGATCTACTATCCACCTGAGCTGAACCCAAATGCCAATGTTAGCCAAACCTACCACCCATCTTAACCCAAATATCATCATTAACCAGATCTACCATCCACCAGAACAAAAACATCTAATATAAGCCAGATCTACCATCCATTTGAACCCAAATATCACCATTAACCATAGCTACAATCCACATGAACCCAAATATCATCATTAGCCAGATCTACCACCCACCCGAACCAAAATGTTGTCATTAATCAGATCTACCACCCATCTGATCCCAAATGCAAACATTAACAAGATCTACCACCCACCTGAATCCAGATGTCATCATTAACCAGATCTACAACCCACCGAAGCCAAATGTCATCATTAACCAGGGGTAACATCCAGCAGAACATAGATGCCAACATTAGCCAGATCTAACATCTACCTGACCCCATTATTAACCAGATCTACCATCCAACTGAGCTGAACCCAAGTCCCAATGTTAGCCAAATCTACCACCCATCTTAACCCAAATATCATCATTAACCAGATCTACCATCCACCCGAACAAAACATCTAATATAAGCCATATCTATCATCCATTTGAACCCAAATATCACCATTAACCATAGCTACTATCCACATGAACCCAAATATCATCATTAGCCAGATCTACCACCCACCCGAACCAAAATGTCATCATTAACCAGGGGTAACATCTAGCAGGACATAGATGTCAACATTAGCCAGAACTACCACCCACCTGACCCCAAATGTTATCACTAACCAGGGGCAACATCCAACGGGACATAGATGTCAACATTAGCCGGATATACGACCCAATCGAACCGAAATCAAATGTCATCATTAGCCATATCTACTATCCACTGAACTGAACACACATGTCAGCATTAGCCAAAGCCATCATCCTCTTGAATCCAGTTGTCAACATTAGTCTAGTCTGTCATCCTAAACAGAGATTCAAATTGACCCTAACTGTGTCAATAAGACATTTAGATGGTCAGAGTTTTTAGAGGCGCAGACTTGCATGCAAATAGTCATCTGCTGATAAGTTAAATTTAATCTTAAGACATAGATAACATCTCATCAACACAGAAATCAATACAGTGGAGGATACCTCAGACATACATAAACTAAGACATACTTTCAGACATACTTTAATGATTAATCTACACAAGCCAGATTTGCGCAAACAGAAAGACATGTTAGTCAGCTTAAAATTACCGTGGTAGACATTTGACATTACTGTGCGAATATGTGTATATTTCAACTTGAAGGATTTATCTAGTTTTTTTAAATTTATGTTGTGTGAATTATGCAGTATGTACCTGACGAGATGCAGAGAAATATGACAGACAATAAATCGTGCAATCTATTGTTTGTATCTTCGTTATTCAAATACTTTAAGGTTGAATGATTGATTGATTGATTTAGGAACCGACATCACAGCATTCGGGGCATTCCCATAAGCGCTCCGTCCCCATCCTCAGAAGCCAGCGAAGAGTTCCAATCCCAATAGTACCAGTAGCAATCTGATTATATGTGCGTTTCGCCTTTCCTCTAAGCGTCGAGCATCGGCCAGATCCCCTCGTCACTCCTCGCTGTCGCATTCTTGCCAGACCATGGTGATCCATTTGTTCCTCCGAGGCGTACACGTGCTCCCACAAGGCCGCAACCACGTCTGCCTTATCATGCATCAATACTCCACTAAGTTTTGCAAAGCCAGCCAATCCTGTCTGCCTGTTCATTCCCCAGCACACCAGCATGCCCCGGAGAAAAGATCCAGACGATGCTTGCCACCCGTGACTTCCGAAGCGAAGCAAGCCACTATGCACGAAGCTTGCCTGTCCTCACCCTACTCAGCATGCTTTTTGAGTCAGTTACAATCACAATGTGTGTGTGTGCATCGTATTCTCCATCCAGGGGAAAGCTGCACTGACTGCCTCCACCTCCATTCTTAAGCTAGATGTTGTGGTATCATATGCCAGGCTCTCCTGCACCAAACGTCGACCATTAGCCTTTGCCAAGAACCCCCAGGCACTTCTACTACCTCTCAACACCGAACCATCTGTGTAGATAATCACATCACCCGGGCGAGCATAATCCTGAATTAGTTGCTGCATTTCCACTTCCGTGGCCCCTACTGGCCACTCTCTGCACTCCTGGTTCAATGTGATTATAACTCTGCACAAGTCTGACTGCCCGTTGGCACTCTGATCCACTCCTCCCCTCGCCTGATGTTCTCCAAGATGCACACCTGTCTGATAGTATCCTCCGCCTGAGCCATCCATGATTTCCCTCTTATCAGTCGCTGGCCCTTAACTGCGTCCAGCGCCTCATGCAACGGGTGACCTGTGTCAGCAGCTACTCTGAGGTATGCCTTCGCCTGCATCACCTTGAGCCTACCAGCTCAACAAATTTGGAACTAATCATGTTTAGAAGTTGTTGGTAAAAGAGAACGAAAACACACTGCATGGATAACGCCGGAAACGAAATTCTTTAAAATAGAAAAAAAAAAGAAAAGAAAGAAGGACGAATTAAATAATAATAAAAATAAATAAAACAACAACACAGAGCTGTGAAAGACACAGCCAGGAAAACATACACACAAGCTAATAAAGAAGTTAAGAAGCGGAAACAGGCGGATAATACACAATACATGGCTGACCTAGCAAGAGATGTAGAAGATTTAGTATCAAAAAGAAATCACAGAGAACCACAAGAAAGATAGGAAAATGTAATCAACCAAATATAAAATAAAAATGGGAAAGTTCTCACTAACATTAAGGATTAAGTAACCATATAGGCTAAATACTTTGAGGAACTCCTGAATTGACCAGTCACAGAAGAATCTATGGATATCCAGCCTGCAGAAGTGGAGCTGGATATCAACTACGAGAAACCGTCTAAAGAAGATGGATTAGTAAAGCTATCAAACTTCTGAAGGATGGGGAAGCTGCTGGTACAGGTAGCATCCCAACAGAGGCCGTTAAAACCAATGTAATCACACCAATTAAATTACTTCACAGATTATTCAGTAGAATCTAGGAAACTGAAGAAATACCAGCAGACTTGAGAGGATATCAGGTGGAACTGTCAGCGATAGGGGAACTACACTAGTGTGAAAATTACAGAGGGATAATGTTGTTGTCAGTTTCTGATATAAAAAAAAAAAAAAGAAGATACGAAGAGCTTTCATATAACTAGGGTATGTCTGGAAGTCAAAGGCAATTAAACGAGTCCCAATCCTGGCATTTTAAAACTCAAATATTAAATCGGTACCACTGTTTGGATCGGAAACATGGAACTTGATTTAAAATATTACTAGTAAACTACACACATTCAAGAACTGTTGCTTGTGCAGAATAGATGGATTAAAGTGGTATGACCAATACAACTAGCTACATACATTTCAGTGAATAAAGAGATGAAGGAGAGACGCTATTGCTGGATAGAACACATTAAGACAACCTATAATAGTATTACTAGACACTCCCTTGTGTAGAACTCACAAAGCGAACGAAATAGTTGGAAGCCTAATATTTTAATTTTAAAACTTGCGTGTCGCGGAAGAGACAGGTCATAATTTTAAGGCTTCGGACAGGGCATAACAGCCTCAACAAGCATATATACAGGTTTTCTTTGAGTGACTCACCACTATGTTATTGCGGTCAGTGTAATCAACTTGCAGACAATGTTCTCAAGGATGTCACCTTGTAAAGCTAGTTAAGAAGTGAAACCATCCATCATGTGCCATGCCAATAAGTGTGGGCAGTCATGATTCGCCATTTAACTCGATCACCAGAGTCGTGGATCAGCTCAGTATTCCTGTTTCGGCCATGCCACATGGCCAAACCATCCAGGTATTTACTTCTCTGTCTTATTCTTGTTCTCTTCCTCTCGATCTTGCCAGTTGTCACCAAGTTCTCCAATTTATTTCTTCTCATAACATGTCCAAAAATTTTGACTGCCTGCGTCTAATATCTCTAATTAGTGTACGATCTTCATTTGTTTCTTGTAGGACTTGGTCATTGGTTTTTCTATCTGTCCACGGTATTCTTTGCATTCTCCTCAGAATCCACATTTCCCAGCCATCAAATGTTTTTCAGCTCATTTGCTCATTGTCCAAGCTTCATATCCATACAACAGTACAGGTTCTTTGTAGCACCCCACTACTTTTTTTTTTCGTTGCAAATAACATCTTTTTATTGGTCAGTATGTTTTTAATCTTGCAAAGTCTACTTCCGCCGTGGCAATTCTTGTTCTATTATCTTCAATTAATCTCCCATTAGATGTTATGACCGTTCCGAGATAATTTTAAAGATTCACTTGTTGAAGAATATTCCCATTTACTTGTATGTTAGATTGTGGTATTTTCTTCGTCCATGTGACGACCATAATCTGTGTCTTCTTAAATTCAATTCTAACCCTAGTTGTTCACTGTGTACAACAACCGCATCTACTAATTGTTGCAGATTCTGCTCATTGTCTGCAATTAATACTGTATCATCTGCATATCTAATGGATGTTTCGTCCCCCAATGATGATTCCATTTATATCTTCTACATTTCTGAAAATGTTTTTACTATATAGGGAAAAAGCCGAACTCAGTGGCCAAAGACTTGCGAACGCGGTTCGTGAGCCGCTTACGAGGCGAAACTCAGCTGCGACCGATTTGTGCAGCAGACCGTGTCGCGTTGTGTTATAACATGTTGGTATGGGAGCTGGTCGTTCAGAAAGCAATGGCAAACTACTGCACGTAAAACTTGCCTAGTACATTAACAGCAGCTGAAAAAATGCTGGTGTTGACTGCAACATCCTGTAAGAGATCTGCAAGAAAAAAAGAGGGAAGAAAAGATCTGGAGACATTACATATCCTTGTCTCACACCTCTCTTAATAGCCCGACATTGACCTACTTCATTATCAATTTTTATAGCAGCTTGTTGTTTCCAACATATCATTTTTATTAGTCTAAGGTCCTTCCCATCAATTTGTAGATCTGCAATAATCTCTACCATGTTAGCATGTCTTACTCTATAGAAAGCATTTGTGTAGTCAATAAAGAAAGCAAACATCTTTGTTTACTTCTATAGAGCGTTCAATTACTGTTCGCACCATATACACAGCATTAACTGTACCTCTGCCTTCTACAAACCCACATTGTTCTCCTTTTTCAGGTTGTAATTTCTTCCTAACTCTTTGCATGATAATTCTTAGCAAGATCTTCGTGATGTGACTCATTATACTAATTGTTCGATGTTGATCACATTCCGATGCTCCTGATGTCTATGGGATTGCAATAAATATAGAATTACATAATTCATGAGGTATATCTGCAGTATCATATAATGTGTTCAGCAGTCTGGTGACTTGATCTATTCCATATTCTTCTAAAGGATTAATAATTTAATGTACGTGGTCGTTTATTAGTAAGTTACTGAATTCTGTGTGCATTAATTTGGTATTTTTACTGTTATGTTGTTTTCAATTTCTATGCAATGTTTGCCAACACATGCGTCTTTTTCCTCCTTACATAATATTATGACTTTCCTGTGAATTTCTTCGTATTTGTCAGGGTTATTTTTGTTGAGTTTTCTTGTTTCCATTAGTTGTAAAATGTCTTCAGTCATCCATGTCTTATGACCCACCTCTTTAAATTTTTAAATAGTTTTTCTGTAGCCAAACTGATTGAATTCTTCAACATTTCCCATTGATCATCCACACCTTGAAATAGGATCTCTAGATCAGACAATATATCACATCTGTTCTTACTTCTATGTTGAATTTTGTTTGTATTTCCTTGTCAGTTTTCAATTTACACAGATAATATTTAGTGTTTCCTGTTATATACTTCACTTTTATAATTTTTCCCTTAGTGTGCTTATAATTAATCTGTGATCACTGAAACAATCAGCATTGCGATCTGTTTTTGCGATTGGTAATACATTTCGAAACCGTCTGCTAATCAGAATGTCATCTATCTGGTTTCTAATCCTTCTGTCAGGACTCTTCCATGTCCAAAATCTACTAGCGTGTTGTTTAAAACAGGTGTTTCCTACAACCATTTCCTCCTCTTTTGCCCATTCTACAAGTCTGTAACCTCTTTCGTTTTGCTCTCCAAAACCACGGTTTCCTACTGTGCATCTATCACCTTGACTTCCTACTTTTGCATTGGAGTGTCCGATTATGATATTTATTTCTGAATTTTTACATTTCTTCAAAGCAGACTCCATATTATTATAAAATTCCTCTATACTATCTTCACTGGATTCTCCTGTTGGGGCATATATTTGAATGATGTTTATGTTAAACTATCTGCCGACTAATTTAACCATTAGAGCCCTGTCTGACACAGCCGAATATTCTTTAACAAAATTTGATGTTTGCTGATCCATGACAATTGCTACACCTCTTTATCTTTCTTCTCCCCAGAATAAAAATCTTACAATCCTCATCTATCTTAATCCCAGCTCCTTTCCATCTCGTTTCGCAATTTCTAATATATTAATCTTCTCTCTTTCCATTTCTTGTTTGATGTTATCTAATTTTCCGACGTCGCTTCCGTCGTCACTTAACTTCCGAACATTTCATGTTGCTATTTTCAATGTCCTTGTCCTTTTCTGGTTATGATCTGTAATTAGGTGAATCATGATAAACTAGGCAGCTTTAAAGAAGGTGGTTTGCCGTTGTTTTCCTTCCTGGCAGTTACCATACTGGCCGAGGTCGTAACCATTGTCTCGTGAAAGAGATCTTCTGCCTTCAGTCGCCAAACTTGAGACCATAACCAACAACTATCTGTCGGCTGCCCTCAAAATTTCATCCATCATCAGCCTTCCGTGGTTTCTTGTGAACAACTTCCAAAAACAAATACGAAATAACAACACATCCTCCACAGGACAACACTAAAAAGAGCGCCGCCTGAAGAATGAACGCTACGTCGTGGCCATTTTACTGGAAGCTACATACAAAGTGAAGACTGATCTAGTGAGACAGCACTGCATTCACAGCTGTATGGGACACTGACCTAGTGAGACGGTACTGCATTCACAGATGTATGGGACACTGACCTAGTGAGACGGTACTGCATTCACAGCTGTATGGGACACTGACCTAGTGAGACGGTACTGCATTCACAGCTGTATGGGACACTGACCTAGTGAGACGGTACTGCATTCACAGCTGTATGGGACACTGACCTAGTGAGACGGTACTGCATTCACAGCTGTATGGGACACTGACCTAGTGAGACGGTACTGCATTCACAGCTGTATGGGACACTGACCTAGTGAGACGGTACTGCATTCACAGCTGTATGGGACACTGACCTAGTGAGACGGTACTGCATTCACAGCTGTATGGGACACTGACCTAGTGAGACGGTACTGCATTCACAGCTGTATGGGACACTGACCTAGTGAACGGCACTGCATTCACAGCTGTATGGAACACTGGCCTAGTGAGATGACACGGCATTCACAGCTGTATGGGACACTGACCTAGTGAGACGGTACTGCATTCACAGCTGTATGGGACACTGGCCTAGTGAGATGACACGGCATTCACAGCTGTATGGGACACTGACCTAGTGAGACGGTACTGCATTCACAGCTGTATGGGACACTGATCTAGTGATATGACACGGCATTCACAGCTGTATGGGACACTGACCTAGTGAGACGGTACTGCATTCACAGCTGTATGGGACACTGACCTAATGAGACGGTACTGCATTCACAGCTGTATGGGACACTGACCTAGTGAGACGGTACTGCATTCACAGCTGTATGGGACACTGACCTAGTGAGACGGTACTGCATTCACAGCTGTATGGGACACTGACCTAGTGAACGGCACTGCATTCACAGCTGTATGAGACACTGACACATAGTGAGACGGCACGGCATTCACAACTGTATGGGACACTGGCCTAGTGAGATGGTACTGCATTCACAGCTGTATGGGACACTGGCCTAGTGAGATGGTACTGCATTCACAGCTGTATGGGACACTGACCTATTGAGATGGCACTGCATTCACAGCTGTATGGGACACTGACCTATTGAGACGGCACTGCATTCACAGCTGTATGGGACACTGACACATAGTGAGACGGCACGGCATTCACAACTATGGGACACCGACCTAGTGAGATGGCACGGCATTCACAGCTGTATGGGGCAAAGAACGGGCTCCAAAAGCTGTTCACTATATTACGAGAACTTGTCTGTCTGTATAAACATGAGAGAAAGAAAGCTAGACGAAGAAGAAGAAGAAGAAGAAGAAGAAGAAGAAGAAGAAGAAGAAGAAGAAGAAGAAGAAGAAGAAGAAGAAGAAGAAGAAGAAGAAGAAGAAGAAGAAGAAGAAATATAAAAATAAGATGGAAGTATGAGTCATTTTACTACATGGATTTGACATGTTTATTTGGAAACGTGAAGCTGATTTAAAAAAAACTGTCATTGATTACAGCTACCATTGTATTTTCTTCTCTACGTGTTGCTTATTATAATTATTTAACACAACGAAAACGCTAATTTGTCTACAATTAATATCCCAACATCAAATTCGGTAACAATTGATCGCCACTTTATTCTTTGCACCTAACCTTGATCAAAATATTTTCTCAACAGGAACTTCGTTCTTGAATGTTTTCAACATATAATTGTAACAATTATAAATATTACATTGCCTTACAATTGTTATTTATAACCATAACCGACAACCTAAAAAGAGCAGGTTTTATTGATATTTTCTAATTAGTAGCTGCTGTTTTAACTCAAATGAGGCATTCCGACGAGGAACGAATTGAAAGTATTTGTGGCTCAACATGTTTATGCTCTTGCTTCCTGCTTCTTCTTCGTGTGTATTCATCTGCTTCTTCCGGCTTTTTATCGCAGCTTCTTCTCCCTGTTGTTTCCTCCTGCTTCTTCTATCCACCTGTTCTTCCTGCTTCTTATATCCACATGTTCTCCCTTCTTCTTATACCCACCTGTACCTCCCGCTTCTTATACCCACCTGTTCTTCCTGCGTCTTATACCTACCTTTTCTTCCTGCTTCTTTTTTCCTAACTGTTAGTCCTGCTTCTTTTTCCTACCTGTTCTTCCTGCTACTGTTTCCTACCTGCTCTTCTTGCCTCTTTTTCCTACCTGTCCTTCCTGCTTCTTATTCCTGTCTGTGCTTTCAGATTTCCCCCTCCCTGTTCTTCCTGTGTACTACGCCCCCCACCCCTCATCAATCACCTTTACGCCCGAACGCATCAGGAGGGTCTCAACCTCACCCGCAGTAAATCAGTGCACAACAAGTGCCAATTAGTTGTTGATTAATAAGCCTTCTCGCACAGTGTTCTTTTCTTTTGTTGATACGCCTATCTTCAGAAACCGTTTTAATTGTTTTTTCTTTTCCAAAAACAATTTTAATTTCATTCAAATTATAAGCTGATACATTTTCTATCAAGCGCCACCTCCAAAGCCACCACGACCTCCTCCAAAGTCACCACGACCTCCTCCAAAGCCACTACGACGTCCTCCAAAGCCATCACGACCTTCTTCCACTACGACCTCCTCCAAAGCCACCACGACTCCTCCCACCACGACCTTCTCCCACCACGACCTTCTATCACCACGACCTCCTCCAAAGCCACCAAGACTTTCTCCCACCACGACTTCCTCCAAAACCACCACGATCTCGATCAAAGCTACTTCGACCTCCTCCAAAACCACCACGACCTCCTCTAAAGCTACCACGACCTCCCCCAAAGCCACCACGACCTCCTCCATAACCAGCACGACCTCCTCCAAAGCCACCACGACCTTCTCCCACCATGACCTCCTCAAAAGCCCTCATGACCGTCTTCCACCACGACCTCCCCTTACCACGACCTACTTCAAAGCCACCAAGACCTCCTACAAAGCCACAAGGACCTTCTCCAAAGCCACCACGACCTCACCCAAAGCCACTACGACCTCCTTCAAAGCCAGCACGACCACCTCCAAAGTCACCACGACCTTCTCCACACCCACCTCTACATTCAAACTTCTCAGAACCGGCACCCATTTCAAATTTGTTGTCTGTACCAGGTGCTGTGGCTTTCTGTACTCCTGACGCCTGACGGTCAGCCTCTCTGGTGCGCGGGACACCCTCAGCTGCCTCAGACATTGAAGATCCTTGGTGTAGCAGGGACAATATCTCAAGGCAGGTGGTGGAACTACCTCAAGTTCTGAATACCAGTAGGAAGTGTGTCGAAGTAATCCTGTTTCTACAGGGAGGCGCCGTCATCATTTGGAGGCGACACGTTTGAATTCCAATGTGGTCGCTTGATTAGACTGGATTTGTAGAAGATCTGTCTTAGTCATCATCATCATCATCATCATCATCATCATCATCATCATCATCATCATCATCATCATCATCATCATCATCATCATCATCATCATCATCATCATCATCATCGTCATCATCGTCATCATCATCATCATCATCATCATCATCATCATCATCATCATCACAGCCATCATCATCATCATCATCATCATCATCATCATCATCATAATTGTCATCATCATCATCACAGCCATCATCATCATCATCATCATAATCGTCATCATCATCATCACAGTCATCATGATCTTGGGCTTCACTGAACCGGTTGGCTTGGTTATATGTGAGGTCAGTTGCTTGTGTCTATGTGAGAATTGGGGGTAAAGTTCTTCTTTCTTTGTTGATTGTTATCATCTTCGTTTGCTGCAGACTTTCCGCCTCTCTTATCAGCTGGTGCCCTTGTTATGCCTTTTTCTGTCATTATCATAATCACGTTCCCCCAGCGACCATTTATAGTTCGAATTGGTCAGATCAGTCACATTCGCTACAACCATGGGTTGTAGTTAACTAATTAAACTACATAGAATGATTAATCGTCTTAATCGACTTCCCGTATCTGCCATGGGTTTTTATACTGTAGTTTTCAATATGCAGCCCATTTTAATGTGATATACAGAGTGGCCCCCCCCCCCTCCACCCCGGCCCCAAATTAAAAAAAAAAAAAGGATCCAAGAAGTCTTTGGGACGACGCAGGGGATTGAATCGTGATCAACAGTGGTTCCAGCAAGGCGGGGCCACCACACACATATCAAATGACTCTCTATCCTGGCTGATACAATTTAGCGAACGTATACAAGTGTGCATACCAGCTCCGTGGCCGAGGGGTTAGCAGCTTTCTCCGCTAACCCCGAATACTCTCGTCACGTGACGCGACGAGAATTAGCAGTGGTTCGAATCGCAAAAGTGACTTATTAGAGTATGGAGCCGGTCGCTCAGAAAGTCGTGGCGTGCTGATGAGCGTAATCTAGCCTAGGAATCAACATACAGCTGAAAGATGCTGGTGTTGACCGCAATATCCTGAAACAGGATGGAAAACGCGGGGAAAAAAAAAAAAAAAAAATACAAGTGTGCATCCAATGCTGCAAAACGACCGAGGTAACTGCAATTCTTGGAAATGATTGTACATAGACTGGAGTTTACGTTCACCAAATTTCAAGAAATTTTCTTGACCTTTGTGGGATTTAATAACCTTTTATGGGTTATGTGTGTGTGTGTGTGTGTGTGTGTGTGTGTGCGCGTGTGCGTGCGTGTGTGTCTGTGTGTGTGTGTGTGTGTGTGTGTGTGTGTGTGTGTAACCCTGTATAATATGACATGTCTGCTATCATATACACATATCATATAACAGCATTAAAAAAAAATGACGCACCCCTACTTTCCATTTTCCTCCATTCGTTTTGTTAGATTCAACCCTATATTTTGTGTTTGGCACTGAATCTGTTAATATGCCTTTTCTGAAGCACACTGTTACAATATATCGTCTGCCAAGACAGCAAGGTGTCGGTCAGTTGAAAGTCTTGTTTGAAAGTCCACGCTCTATGTCCACACGGTACACTAACTCATCTTCTGATTCAAATGTTGTCTGATTTTAAACAGATTCCAGAAGCCTCTACAATGGTCAGGAAACAGCTCACCGAATGGCAACTATCATTAATGAATGTCAAGGCAATACGCACTTCTAACAGAAAGATGACTATGTTGACGAAACCCCAGACCATGAAGATTTACATTTTAAAACAGTCAAGTATTTTTAAAAATTAGTTTGTATTACACTACATTTTAAACCCAGTACTTCTTCTTCAGCGTTCCGAGCCATTGAGGTTCTTTGCTGCAGATACAAGCCGTCTCCATTCGTCTCTCTGGTTGACCTTCTCTTGCCAGTCGTTGATTCCAAGTGCTTGTAGGTCTGTATATATATATATTATCTCTCCACCGTCTTCTTGGTCTACCTCGGGGTCTACGGTCATTTATTTCCTGAGTGTAAGCGAGTTTTGTTTCCCTATTATCTTCCATTTTTTCTATATGCCCCAGCCATTGTAGTCTATTAGCCTTCATGATACCAGTGATTAGCGGGGACTTAAACAGATCATAAATGTCTTTGTTACTTCTTCTTTTCCATTCTCCACTTTGTGTATCCCTAATGGGTCCAAAGATGCGTCTTAAAAATAGACTAGCATCCTTCATCACCACCACCTCCTCCTCGTTCTCTTCCTCCTTGTACTTCTCACTTTCTACATTCTAAAAATAAAATAAACGACTAGAAGAGGTCAGCATGGGAGAATGGATAAGAAAGCTTGCTCTTAAACTTTCTATTTGCTAATACCGAGGTAGCGGGTTCAACCCCTTTACCAGTTAGTTAAACTAAACTGTTGACTTTTCGTCCTTGACTTGAGCACTTAATTTACAAGTATCTCAGAAGTCGGAGTGGTTTCACCTGGAGGCGAGGGACACTGGTAATAGGGAAAGCTAATCTACGTGCAAAAAAAAAAAAATCAGCCCAATGCACTAGAGGTTGTCGCCTGAGTTCAAGTGGAGCCAACGAAAAATAAATAAACAATTATGATTATCCATCTCACACGTTCACTATTTTCAGAACAGATCTAATCCCTATGTCGCCATTTAATTAAGCCATCTAGGTATTTATCTCACTTATTTCCATTTATTCTTTATCCATCATGTTTACCACTTGAAAATTGCCTACAGTGTAAAATAAGTGTAGGTTAAAATAAAATACAACACGAAGTCGCACAAAAACAAAAACAAAAAAGGTGTGACTCGCTTTACTGCAATATTTTTTTTTAAATTCCGGTAGTCTAACACTGGATGCGTAATATCTATTAGGGGACTAAACACCAGAAATATTATCTAGAATCTCACTGGCTTCTGGTGCCTTCAATAAACTGTCAAACATCTGGAAGTTAAAGTCACTCAGCCAACATACGAAACTTAAAATCTTCAACTCTTGTGTGATTCCAGTGCTAGCGTATGGATGTGAGAGTTGGAAATCAACGGTAGCTTTAGATAAAAAATTAGACAATTTTGAGAACAAATGTCTTAGAAGAATTCTAAACCTCCACTGGACAGATTTCAGAACTAATACGCAAATAAGACAAGAGACTAAGCAAGATATTGTATTCAATTTTATAAGAAAACGCCGTTGGAACTACATCGGCCATGTACTCAGAATGGACAAGACAAGACTCCCCTACCAAGCCCTCATATGGTCACCGGTAGGGAAAAGAAAACGGGGAAGACCAAGGGAGACCCTGAGTCATTACCATCATCAGAAATTCAGAAAAGGCTTATTCAACGGCCAAGTGAACATCCAAGATCTACAACAGATAGCAGCGAACCGCCAGACATGGAGAGCCATGACTTCTGCCCTATGCGCCGCCTTGGGCTCAAGAGGAAAGACTAACTAACTAAGTCTACTCGCACGCACTCACTTGCGCACAAAAACACGCACACGTTTATTATACTCATTGGTTGGAATCCCCATTAAAGGTTGGAAAATGTTGAAAATCCCTTTAAAGGTTGGAAATATTTATTTAAGCTCGGCACAGACCGAGTTTCCTTATTTGAAGCCATTAGCCTCTTTGGACAGCAACCGCCTTAAAATTAATATCCATTTGTGGCTGACTTAGTAACATGATTATTATTGTGAGTCACTCGATGGACCCTAATATAACTTCTCTACTGAGGTTGAACGAGGTGCGGGTAATGGAATAATGGAAATAATAGAATTATACTCCCACACATATCTCTCACACGCAGCTTGTATTTACTTTAATGTAGCATTAATGACAACTGATGATACATAATCATATTACGTAAACCTGTACACATAACTGTCCCTAGAAGCATATATGTACATACGTCGTACGCAGGTAGACTAATATACACACGGACAGCGCTGAGTGTTGTAAATATACATACGAACGACTCTGCGGCGAAAGGGTTAGAAAGCATTTCGTAATTCCGCATGCCGCGTTATACTACAGAACAAACACGTATCAGTAGGCAGTTAATAAAGTACTGTACAAAACAGTACTAACTCTATGCTATCAATACCACACCCGAACAATGACAGAAAAGTAGAAGAGAAACATTATAGCAATAGAAATGAGATTCCCGAGAAGAATACTCAAATGTATCAAGAAGAACGAATATAAGAAATGATGAAATCAGGACTACAGTGTGGGTTATAATAGCGCTAGATTTCATTAGAAAACAGCAAGTTAAATGGTTTGGCCATATAACTAAGCTACCAACTGAGTATACCAAAACAAGCAATGATGTACAGAAGAAATGGAACCGGGAGAAGAGGCCGACCATGTACACAATGGACAGAGGGAATAACAGAGTCCATGGGAATCTCGATATTTCATCATCATCATCACCTTCTACCATGTTTACCGTCAAGCGTCGTGGGGAGGAATAATTGGCGCTCCAGCGCCCGACGGGTGGCATTGGGTAGTGCCATTCCGTGTGGTTGTACAATGTCTCTGATGTCGTCAATCCATTTTCTTCTTGGGCGTCCTCGTGGTCTCGTCGCAGATGATCTTTGATGTAAGGCCAGTGATGGTAGTTGCTGATGTTGCATTCTAACGATATTGCCAACCACTTGATCTTCTGTCTTTGAATAAATGTGGCACAAGGTGTTGATCCCACTGACTGTCTGATAACAACATTTCTTACTCGGTCAGGGATTGTTAAGCTGGTAGCTCTCCTCGGGCATCTCACCTCGCAGGTGTTGATTTTGCGAAAGTGTGATTTGGATAATGTCCAAGTTTGAGATTGGTAGCATAGAGTTGGTGTGAATATGCTGTTTATTATCTGTCGTTTTGCGGACATGGGTATATTTGGATGTTTCAGTATGGGTGATAGTTAATATGTAAGTGCACTAGCTTTTTGACATCTGATTTCGATTTCTCTATCCAATCTGCCATCTTCTGTGATCATACTTCCAAGATATTTGAATTCTTTAAATTGTTTCAGAGTTGTGCTTTTTATCTGTATACTTAGTGGACCAGGCAATCTGCTAACTTGCATTACTTCGGTTTTGGCTGTATTTGTTTCTGCTGCATGTTGATTTTTAATTACGATTATTAATATGATTGTTCAGTCTCTCCTCGTGGCTATAAAACAGGTATTGATCGTCTGCAAATAGAAGTTCATTTATTTCCTGTGGATCAGTTGTTTCATCTGAAGTAAAGAGTTCTACATTTTCTGAATCTGTTCTGTCAAGGCTTGATTCTTCGGATATTCTGTCCATGTAGATATTAAATAGCAGAAGGGAGGGCACATACATCCCTGTCTCACTCCTGTATTGACTGTGAACATATCTGATATACCTTCTTGTGTTCTTACTGCACTTCGGATCGAGTAGTACATGGATATGATGTTTTCTAGCAATTGTCATTGTATCCCGTAGTCTTCAAAGATGGTCCATAATGTGCATCTGTCTACTCCATCGAACGCCTTTTTCTGATTTACAAACACAATATTCTGCTATTCACTATATTTGATGTTTTTTTTTCTCATATTTGTCTAAGTGTAAATAGCTGAAGCCCATAAACGGGCGTTCTCCCGCTGTTTATGCTTCACCTCCACACAGCAAGGTACAAGAGGAACATGATGAGATGAGATACTGCGTTCGAATCACAGCTGCAGGAGATTTGCAAACAGACCTCTTTTCGCTGGTCTCCAACAGCCCGCACAGGTACACTGTGCATAATGCCGCCGCCGGAATGCCAACACAAAAGTCCTCCACGAAAAATACATTTTATCGTCGATGTAATCGGCAGTCACCAGAAAGACTTCATTGACCCGGGTTTTATCCCATATGGCTCGGCCTCTCTCCGAAGGGTGACCCGCCGAAAGCGCCGCACAAAGCACGAACTCCGTAGCTCCAGCAACGACTCTCAGGAGTCTCCTGAAAAATGCACTCGTGATCCGAAAAGGCAAACGAGTCAATCCAGCAACAGCCGGAAGCCATCGTTCCGAACATGCAGTTCACGCTACAAACAACCGCGGACAGATGTAAAAGCATTCCACGCGAAATTCACGGCTCACAGCGTCGCGCCACGCACTCACTCAGTAGCAGGGCTACGGAACTATGCACTGCCTGACCAACATGAGGAAAATGCGAATGCAAACCATAGCCACAGGCGTAAAAACTCCAGAGGCCTTAACAGTTTAAATGCCTATCCGCCATGTTGGGGACCGGAAGTCCCAATATACTGTAGACTAAGTCTCAGCCCAAGCCTCCTTAGTCGCCTCTTACGACATGCATGGAAGGCAACAGTGTTACTATTCTTCGGTTATGACTATGACAGTTATGACTTAAAATTGGTTAGTATGGTAGCAGACATGTTGTATTACAACACAATAACAACATGTCGGCGATATATAATCCATGACAGATGCGGGAAGTAGCTTAAGACTATTAATCAACCCATGGCATTTAATTAGTTAATTAACTAATATTTGTCTATACTCTCTTATCATCACGTGACATTCCTTGGCCTCGTTTTCTCTATGTTCAGTTTGTTCCATTCTCTTGGAAAACGAAAGTTATGAGCCTTTTCCGCGCTTTTGAGCTTAGTCGCGATATGATGCTAATTCCATATATGTATCCACCAACCGCCGGTCTCTCTGGCTGTGGGGTTACAACACTTTCTCTCTGTAATCCCGTTTATCACGCAGAGTCTCGTAGCGGAGCGAGAACTGAGGTGGTTCGACCCCCGCTCGTGACTTGCGGATACTGAGCCGGCCGCTCAGAAAGCAATGGCAAACTACTGAGCGTAATCTTGCCAAGAGATCAACAGACAGCGGAAAGATGCTGCTGTTGACAGCTAAGTCCTGTAAAAGGATACGCAAAACATTTATTTATTTATCCACCAACCAACCGTCTGTGGGCTATGTGATAAATAAGCACTGGTTGTCTTTACTCATCAGGACATTTTCTGGTACTAGTGTTAGGCTGGGTCGAAGTGAGAGCCTGGTAAATTAAAGATGAAGTCTTAGTTTTAAGGATTTTTCGAACAAATGACCAAAGGGTCGGGAGAGTTACATACTTCTACCTCCCTACTGCGGCGATGCCTCTATTTTTGTATCCTGATATTATATCTGTTCTACTCTCCTGTACTGATGTTAGGTTATTTCTACTCTCTTGTACTGATGTTAAACTTGTTCTACTCCCTTGTACTGGTGTTAAACTTGTTCTACTTTCTTGTACTGGCGTTAAACTTGTTCTGTTCTCTTGTTATGATGCTCAGCCTGGTCAATTTTTGCTTTGCATTTGCTGACCACGTTAGCCAAATTGAGTTTATGCTAAGTCTCTAGTGTCACTGCATTCCTTACCTTTGTAAATTGTTTTAAATTGAATATATTCTAAAATAAAGTTTTGGTTGAAGGCTGCAGATAAAGCATCTTTTTTTTTCTGAAGGGTGATATAGCACCAGATATTATGTTCATGAAAAACCAAGAAATAGAAGAAGAAGGAGGAGGAGGAGGAGGAGAATAAGAATAAGGGGAAGACGAAGAAGAAGAAGAAGAAGAAGAAGAAGAAGAAGAAGAAGAAGAAGAAGAAGAAGAAGAAGAAGAAGAGAAAAAAGGAGAAGAAGAAGCCATTGTAAAATGGTAATAATAATAACAACAACAACAACAACAACAAAGCAGTAATAATAATAATAATAATAATAATATTAATAATAATAATAATAATAATAATAATAATAATAATATTAATAATAATAATAATAATACGAAAAAGAAGAATTAGGAGGAGGAAGAGAACAGTGCAGATATAGACAATACATTTTAAGCAAACGAAAGAAGAAGTAGAAAAAAAACCATTCGCATAGTACATAATACTATGTAATACCAGGAGCAACTGATTCTCTGTTGGGACGCTGCTGTATGGATGGTAGTGTACCAGGAGCGAAGGATCAGATAATGCTTGCCACGAGCCTAATAATGTTGGGCGGTTGGTGAGTTAAAAATGTAATACCCTAATGTTTCGTAAGAATCTTGACAATGAACTAATTATTTGTCGAGGGAGAGAAGGAGAGAGAGAGGGGGACAGTGAGTGAGTGAGTGAGTGAGAGAGAGAGAGAGAAAGAGAGAGAGAGAGAGAGAAAGAGAGAGAGACGCGGAGGAAGAGAGAGGGGGAGAGTTGGAGAGAAAACAGGGGAAGGGAGAGAGAGATGGCGAGGGAGATTGGGTGAAAGAAAGCAGTATAGAAAGAAAGGAGAGAAAGGGAGCGAGCTAGAGAAAGGGACAGAGGAAAAGAGAGAAGAAGAGAAAGGGCAAGGGAGGGAGAATGGAAAAGATTGAGCGAGAGAGAAAGAGAGATAGAGAAGAGACAGGAGGAGGGAGAGAGAAAGAGAAGGGGAGAGCAAGGAGAGAGAAGGAAAGAGAAAGAGTGAAAGATAGAGCCAGAGAGCAAGAGAGAGCGAGATTGAGTTAGGAGATAGATAGAAATAATGAGAGATAGATAGATATAGTATATAGAAATAGAGAGATAGAGAGACAGTTGATAAAAATAGTGAGAGATAGAGAGTTTGTGTTTGTCCATCAAGAATGGTGACGACCGTTCATTTCATCCAGTGGGGTTGAAAGTTTGGAGCCGTGAGTTCAAAGATGGCTGGCAAGGCCTAGTTTGGCTCGAATGGTCAGGGAGGGAGGAGGTGATTATTTAACAGCCAAGGATACACGTGACACCAACAGTACGCGCTTACTGCTACAATAGAAACAAAGTCACCGGAAATGTGCTCAGTAGAAACAAACAAGGCATGATTTCAATGTCAAAAGGGTGCTGTGTGTTTCTTGTGAACGAGCTTATACATTAGTGTGGATGGAGAACGGGCAGGGAGAAGGATGGGGCTTTTTCTGTGATAACAAGTAGCATGACCATGGAGATGGGGGTTGTGGAGACAGGGGGATTACTGGTTGGTGAGGAAGTGAGCCACCGAGTCTGCATTCTCAGCGATTTAATGAGCACGCTCAGGAAGATTAACGCCGGTAGACAGAGGGTGTAGTGTGTACAGAGGTGAAGGTTGTCGTGAATTATTTTTTTAATATTCTGGCCTGGTAGTGTCTAAGCATCCAACTAACTGACTGACCGACTAACGCATTCACTCACTAAATCGCTAAGTAAACTAACCAACCAACCAGCCAGCCAACAAACCAACCAACTTGCCAACCAAACTACCAACCAGCTAACCAGCCAACCAACCAAGCAACCAACAAACTAACTATGTGAGCGACTGACTAATAATTGATAACAAACAAAGAAACAAACAAACAAATTAATCAACCAACCAACCAATCAACCAACTAACTAACTAACTAACTAGCTAGCTAGCTAGCTAACCAACCAACCAACCAACTAACTATGTGATCGACTAACTAATAATTGATAACAAACAAAGAAACAAACAAATTAATCAACCAACCAACCAACCAACTAACTAACTAACTAGCTAACCAACCAACCATCCAACCAACCAACCACCAATCAACGAATTAACTAACAAGATATTAGTTATTACCCAATAAGAAGTAAAATTGTAATTTTCTAGCAACCAATCAGAACTTTAAAACACACAACTAAACTATGCTTTGCACGTGGTACGAGCCCATAGCATCATCTCGTACAGAACCATAAAACTTGCGCAACGAACAACATCAAACAAAAGATACCTGCTTCAAATGTAAATATTTGTTGTCTTGTTTGCGGCAGCTCCACGAGCTGTTCTATTACACCTGTGTTAGGATATTTACAGGAAGTCGTTATTTTATCAACACGGATACACATGACATCGCCAGTACGCGCTTCCTGCTACATTAGAAACAAGGTCACCGGAAATGTGCTCAGCAGAAACAAAACATGGCATGATTTGAATGTCAAACGATGAGCTGTATAATTCTTTTGAACGAACTTTTGGCTTTTACTTTATCTTAACAAAGATAGAAGGAGTTTAATCGACACGTTATAATATATATTAACACTTTGGTTTATCAAACCGCACCTGAATAGACCAGGCCGTTCTATACATATGAACATTTATGTTGCAAACTGTACACATCGCCCAACTGAAGTGTCAATAAGACAGAATCAATTCTCCACTGCGATAGTGCAATAAAGAATAACATAGCATTCATTATCAAGACTCTCATAAAATTGATGATACAATCAGAGAGATATATTGTCGAAAACTAGCTAATATCTTCTTTCTACTGCCAACATAAAATACAAATTATTTAGGTACTGAAGCCACCCAGATGTGGTGCCATGTCTTTAAAAAAAAAGCTGTCTTTATGTTCTTGTACTTTTACACACATATGAAGTGATATTACATTTGTATACATATTGTAATTATCTATGCGTATAAATATTACCTTAAATTGTATTTATATACATATTATGTTCACCTATGTTTATATAAATATTACGTTCTATGCCAATCAAATCGCATAATGCGCAGAAAGGTCCTTTTGAACTGAGCGTTAGCGAATGCATAACAGAAAGGATTGATGGGGCTATTCAAATAGCACATCCAGTAAGTGAAGGAATAGAGGCTAAGGTTGACACAGTCCATGCACAGCGCGAACACCATGATTGCCACGTGGTAGGGAGTCCAACACAAGACGAAGGCCCCTAGAATGAAGGATATAGTTCTCAAAGCTTTCCGAGCTCTGTTTTCGGACTTAGATTTCCTCTCCCGACGATTCCTTCGTCGGCTATTTCTAGAGCGAACTGATTTGACAAAGGAGTGCAGTCGTGTGTCTTTGTTCCGACGTCGGCGTATCGAGGCCAAGCAGTGGGTGTCGCATCGGGAACTGTCTTCGTTTGTATTGGTCTCCGATGGCGGAGCGTGATGGACACAGTTGCTGCTGCTGGGGTGAACAGGAGCGGTTCCCATGGTATTAGATTGGCTGGATTTGTTACCACTGCTATCATCTGTGCCGGTGTCGACTGCCGTCATGGAAGATGTGAGAGTATTCACCGTGTCTGCTCGTGGTCGTTGGACATCCGCACTGCATGTGTTGCAGCCTGACAACGGCGTGGGAGAAGCAGTGGGCAGGTCGGTAGTGATGGTCAGTTCGGCCGTGATGAGGAAATCGCTAACTTCATCGTCTATATCAAACACATCTGAAGCAAGGGGAGGCAGCGAGGTGCGGCGTTTCCATATCGGGGAAGTATGCAGATCGGCAACATCGGAATCCTCACATTCTGATTCTCCGGTTATCACTGGAAGTAGTGCGGCGTTTTCAGAGCTGAGAGTAGCTAACAAACTCTTCTCGTCGATAAACCGACACCCTTTGTTGATTTCATTCTGTAAGAGGGGCACTGTCTGTTTTTCTAACCTGTCTGAAGCTGAGGAAGAGTAAAGACTATCGAACTCCTGATGGTGGCTTCCTTCCGCGTCTGATCCATTATCACTAGTTAATCTAGTGTCGTGCTTGCTGTACGGCGGCGGTGGCTGTAGAAGATTTTGGCTCTCCGTGGAGGTTGACAAGAATAGTTCTCCGTGAAGAGATCGAACTAGCCCGCCAGTGTTTGCGTACAGTACGCTGTTAATTATTCCCCCTGATTGTCCGACCTTACTGGAGTATAAGCTGGTGTTTAACGGTCCTTTTCCAGAACCAGTTGCACCTCCGCTGCTGCTATTTTCCTCGTCAGAACCAAAAGCCGGACTGCTGGACCGTTCGTCATCCTTGTCGACATCCTTACCCGTGCTGAAGCTGGTCGTGTTCACGATCTGAGTTCCTGGCGGACCTGGCACAGAGGTCTTCACAGACTTCCGGTTATTCATCTTGCTGTTCTTGTTGTTGTTCTGCGCTTGTGGAGCAACACTGCTATCCCCACCGCCGCTACTGTTGTTACTGCCCTTGTCGCCGTCACCACCGATACTCCGAAGGGTGGCATTGGGGTTTTCCCCTGCCAGCTCCATCGTGGATTGCATCTTTTTATGCTTAGCGTCTGATTTCCTTTGCAAATCCAAAGCCACTTTATAAATTCCACCGTAAAGGATACACATCACAACGAGCGTTATCCAGTAATATCCAATAGTAAGAAGAAAGGTAAACATTGTATCTTCCATAAACTGAACCTCGCAGCTCTCAGGTTTCACCGTTCGCTTGCCCACAAAATACTGCCAACCGATGATGGATGTAAAGAACACCATTGCAGGAAGAATCCAAGTGATTGAAATCATAACCAGCACCTTCTTTTCTGTTCGCCAGTTTCGGTATTTGGCAGGGATCTTCACGCTGAGAAAACGATCCATTGTAATGAGAAACACCGTGTACTGGGATGTGAGGCATACGGTCCAGTCCAACGATAACCAGAGGTCACATAACCAAGGCCCCAATGCCCATGATCCCCACAGCAAATACTGAGTGTAAAGCGGCATGGAAAAGGTACCTATGAGCAAATCAGACACAGCTAGCGAAGCCAGGAAGTAATTGGTTGGCTGACGTATAGTACGCTCCAATCCGAAAGCCAGCAACACAGTTATGTTACCTAAAATAGTCACCAGGCTTATGACACTCGCCAGGAATCCCAAGATGATGGTCAGCCACAAAGCATGAGGAAGATCATGCGAGCTCAAGCTGGACTTGTTGGCCGAGCTGTCCTCACATGTGGATGTGTTGAGCGTAGGGTTGAACAGACAACTCGCTGATGTGTTCCGCAAGCTGTCATCCAGCATATCGTCGCTGAATATCGATGTGATGTTACTGGTTATCAGCGAGTTTATAGCTGTCACGTTATCCACTGTGAAGTAGGCCGAGAAGCTGTCTTGGGCGTTTGTTAGGCTGGTCGACATCCTCATCGAGCCCACACCAACTAACATTCTCAATGCCATATTGACTAGGCTCTGTAGATTTTAGACGAACATACAGTCCGCATATCTGAAATAATACAAAATAATACTATTAGCAACAGCGATACATTTTTACTTACTTACTAATACTCGTATACCATTTACATATTGGAAAAGCCGAAAATCAAATTCATATTCTTCTTCTTTCGTCCTTTATTCGTTATTGGGGCATATGGCCGCCCCAAGCCATTACATCCTTTGTAATACCATGCAGCTCTATCCATGTTCTCCAAACATTATTTATTTCAGTGTCAACTTCTCTTCCTAATTCATTTTAGGTCTTCTTATATATATATATATATATATATATATATATATATATATATATATATATATATATATATATATATATATATATATATATATATATATATATATATATATATCTTATATATAAATTAGGATCTCCGTCTGTCTGTCTGTCTGTCTGTCTGTCTGTCCGTATGTCTGTATGTCCGTCTGTCCTTTGTGCGCTCGCGAACGGCCCATCCGATTGAGATGAAATTTTCTACACGCCTTTCTTTCATTCCAGAGCTGCCCACTGTCATATTTTGTTAGGGTGAAATCGCCTGCTTACTCAGTATTATTTCATTTTTCATTTTTCATCATAATTTCATATATCTCAGGGGACCTAACTCTGTAAAAGTTATTTCAAGGGGCATAACTTTTCTGTATAACTTATAGTCATATTGTGGCATCGTGTTCAAAGATTTATAAACTCTTTGTCCATAGTTATGTACCGGCATATGAGTTATAATAAATAATGATACAATCTGTAAGGCATTTTCAAAGTTTTCATAAAAATAATGCACAATGCATAACATTGTAACTCATCTTTTTTTGCTTAAGAAGTTACTGTAGTCATGCAGGTGATTAGAAAGAGTTTTCATTAAAAATAATGGATGGTGTGTGGAAGAACGTTCTTTATGAATTTAATGAAGCCGGACAGGGTCAGGCAGACAGATAGACAGTCGGGAACAGGAACTTATATGACTACTTATATAAATTAAATGAGATGCTTCACACCAGGAGCTGTGCGATGCCGGGCCAGGTCAGACAGACAGACAGACAGATAATCGGTAACGGGAACGGGAACTTATATGACTACTTATATGAATTAAATGAGATGCTTCCCACCAGGGACTGGGCGAAGCCGGGCCGTGTCAGCTAGTATATATATATATATATATATATATATATATATATATATATATATATATATATATATATATATATATATATATATATATATATATATATATATATATATATATGGGATTTCAATAGAGGTTATCAGGAGTGGGCAAGACACACTCACTCTACAGATCCACCAGCTAATATAGCTATGCTGGCGAGAAGGACAAGTCCCACAGGATTTCAAAGATTCAAGCATCATAACACTGTACAAGAAGAACAAGGGCGATCGGAGTGACTGTAACAACTATAGGGGTATCTCACTTCTGTGTATTGTTGGGAAAGTATATGTCAGAATTGTTCTGCGCAGACTTCCTGCGAGATCAAGTCTACCCCGAATCACAGTGTGGCTTTCGACAGAACCGGTCTCCCCTTGATATGATATTCTCATTGCGACAAATGCAAGAAAAATGCAGCAAATCCTGGTCAACTTACTCACACCAAGAGAACGCTTAAACAGCTTTCATATACGGTGTCTGCGAAGAATACTTGGTATTAAGAGGCAAGACAAAATAACAAATACTGAAGTATTGAAAAGATCAGGTTGTGTGACGGTTTGTTCCATGCTCAGTCTTCGTAGACTTAGATGGATAGGACACGGCAGAAGGAAGGATGATGGTAGAATACCAAAGGGCATCTTCATTGGTGAATTACAGATAGGTAAGAGATCTCAGGGTTGGCCTCTACTACGATACTTCTTCTTCTTCTTCTTTTCGTTCATCCGGAGTGTTTTTTTCAGATGTGATTGCGGTGTGTCTGTTATGCGTCCTTTGGCCGAAACCCGTAGGCCAACACATCGACTTTAGCGTACTTTTTTGACCAGGTAGAATTCCTGGGAGACTCTCACTTTTGTGCTGCCATCTACAACCTTGCTGGCCAAGTTGGAACGGTCGAAGACAACGGTCATCCCTCAAAGGAAGGCAGGGACAGTCCATAGCATTTTCCGCCATCCAAGGTTGCTTCCATAGTTGCAGGGCCGACACATAACGCCCTGGATCTGGGCTCACCGAGGGAAATCGTCACGTCCTGCTCATGGCTGCTTTAAATCATCACTTCAATATATTGGTCATTTCGTTTACCCCGGGCCATTCCCGCACAAACCAGACAGGTTTGCAGACGGCATCCACTCAGCGAGTTTTCGGACATGTGCTTGTCGTTGAACCCGTCAGAGCTGTTCCAGGCACGACAGACATTCGGAAAACTACCTAGTCAGAGCTGTTCCGAACAAGAGCGGCAATCGGAAACTAGGTAGTCAGAGCTGTTTCTAGCACGAGAGACATTCGGACGAGACATTTCACTCGGACGTAATTGCGTAGTGTCAATTTTTAGTTTGCCACCCGTAGGACGACACTTCCGGCTTCCGGCGGGCATTTTTTAATGAGGTTAGCCTTCCTCGGGTTTCGAGACTCTTGTTTCGGCTTCCACACAGCAAGCTTTCGCTTCGGGCTGCCACGTAATGGATTCGCAAGTCAGGCGTTCCATTTCGTGCCAACGAGACAATTTTCCACCTTTGACTACACTCACTCCATGAGTATGGTTACAGACTATCGGACGTCTGCGGGACGTTCGACCGAGGTGTTTTTCCACCTTTTGTACTCGCTCACGAGGTAGGCTACATGTGCTGCCGGCTCAGCACCTTACTTCCGTGCGTCTGTGGGCGAGTAACGGTCAGGACCTTTCATCCGGGGATACCTCATATCCCCCAGCTAAGAGCCATCGAACGAATCTGCGCCGAGCATGTAGCGTTCTCAGCACATCATCACAATTCTGATGTAGGTTTGTGTCGATCAGGCTCTCACTTCCGAGAGTTTATGGCTTAGAGACGTTCAGCCATACACCTCGGATGGGAGCCTTAGAGGTTATGTCCGAACTGAGATTTTAGGGATCGTTTGCCTGATTTTTACTGCTATCCTCAGTCTTACCTGCAGAGCAGCAGGTTGTGTCTCTCTTAGTCTGGTCCCTATCCCACGAGCCGTCCGATATGTAGTTTTCACCCATCGGCAAGCACATGGGGTCGATGGGACACGCAAGCTCCCCCACCACGGCAAGGTGGAGACACATCGGGGGAGCTACTACGATACAAAGATGTGTGTAAGCGGGACATGAATGGTACAGGCATTGATAATGCACATTGGGAGCAAGTCGCCGCTGAATGTGTTGCAAGGAGGCCAAATATCAGAAATGGAATAAAGACAAAGGAGAAAATGATTGCAGATAAGTCACACACCGAGCGTGCGAGACGAAAGATGGTCCATGATGGTGGAAATGACTATGTGTTTCCATGCATCCACTGAGGACAAACATTTACAGCGCGAATTGGACTTTTCAGTCACATTCGCTACCGCCATGGGTTGTAGTTATCATGCCTTTTTGAAACACAATGTAACAAACTACCGTCTGTCAAGACGGCAGGGTGCCAATGATATATATATATATATATATATATATATATATATATATATATATATATATATATATATATATACACACACACACACACTAGCTGACCCGGCCCGGCTTCGCCCAGACCCTGGTGGGGAGCATCTCATTTAATTTTCACCCGTGTGTTGCAGGGGCCCATAAGGGAAGCAAAGAATAGCAACACTGCAACCTACCACGCATGTCGTAAGAGGCGACTAAGGAGGCTTGATGGTTCCGTCGCCCTGCTACTGAGTGAGTGCGTGGCGCGACACTGTGAGCTGTGAGTTTCGTGTGAAATGCTTTTGAATCTGCCCGAGGTTTTTTGGAATGTGACTGCATGTTCTGAGCGATGGCAGATGGCTATGTCCCAGAGTTGACCGGTTCTTGCCTTATGCAGAAATGCGTGGCTGCTGGGCTTCTGGTTGACTGCCACTGCCATCGACGATGAACTGCATTTCGTGGACTGTGTGGGTGAACATCTAGGAAACATCCAGTTGGGAAAATGACTGCCGATTCCATCAGAAATGAACTGGGTGTTTTGTGGGGGACTATTGTGTTGACAATCTGGCGGTGGCATTATGCACAGTGTATCTGCGCGGGCTGTTGTTTGTCAAGACTCCTGTCTTCTCCACTTTTCACATTGGGCAGTGGGGAGTGTTTTGTGTGATATTCAATGGCACAGGAACGGAGCATAATGGGGACGACCCGTTACTGTGAAGTTGGAACTGCGACTAACTAACTAACTAACTAACATCTCATTTAATTCATATAAGTAGTCATATAAGCTCCCGTTCCCGTTCCCGACTATCTATCTGTCTGTCTGTCTGTCTGTCTATCTGTCTGTCTGTCTGTCTGTCTGACCCGGCCCGGCTTCGCCAAGACCCTGATGGGGAGCATCTCATTTAATTCATATAAGTAGTCATATAAGTTCCCGTTCACGACTATCTGTCTGTCTGTCTGTCTGTCTGTCTGTCTGTCTGTCTGACCAGGCCCGGCTTTGCCCAGCCCCTGGTGGGGAGCATCTCATTTAATTCATATAAGTAGTCATATAAGCTCCCGTTCCCGACTATCTACTGTCTGTCTGTCTGTCTGTCTGTCTGTCTGTCTGTCTGTCTGTCTGTCTGTCTGTCTGTCTGTCTGTCTGTCTGTCTATTATTAGAAAGAGCACTTGAAAGATCTTTACATGTTCCCCCAACAATTAACTTGGGTAAATGGAGCGTCTTATTTAATTCATATTCGGCCCCTACTCCCGTTCCCGTTCCCAAAAAAGACGACCCGGCCCGGCTTCGCCTAGTCCCTGGTGGGGAGCATATCATTTAATTCATATTCGGCGGAGGGAGGAGGAGGAGGAGACAGGAGGAGGAGAAAGGAGGAGGAGGGAGGAGAAGGGATTAGGAGGAGGAGGGAGGAGGGAGAGGGAGGCTGAGGGAGGAGGAGGGAGGAGGAGAAAGAGGGAGGGGGAGTGAGGAGGGAGGAGGAGGGAGGAGGAGGGAGGAGGAGGAGGAGGAAGGAGGAGGGAGGAGGAGGAAGAGCGAGGAGGAGGGAGGAGAAAGGAGGAGGGGGAGGAGGAAGAGGGAGAAGGAGGAGGAGGAAGAGGGAGGAGGAGGGAGAAGGAGGGAGGAGGAAGAAGAAGAAGGGAGGGGGAGGAGGGAGGAAGAGGGAGGAGGAGGGAGGATGAGGAGGAGGAGGAGGGAGGAGGAGGAGGGAGGAGGTAGAGGGAGGAGGAGGAGAGAGGAGGAGAAGGGAGGAGAAGGGAGGAGGAGGGAGGAGGAGAGGTTGGAGAAGGGGGAGAAGGGAGGATGGGGAGGGGGAGAGGAGGAGGAGGAGGGGGAGGAGGATTACAACGCATATGCCTGTAGATAACTGCAGCGAAAAGGTCCACCTATTTGAGAAATATGCAACAATTTTACATATATAGCAATTCTATTAGAAGTTATGTCCCCTCGCTATATATACATTATAATGAAAATTAAATATTAAGTAATAATAAGAAAATATGTTTGTACACTAAAAAAAACTATGACAGTTTGCAGCACGGGAATGATTAGAAGACGTGTAGAAAATTTCATCTCAATCGGATGGACCGTTCGCGAACGCATAAAGGACATACAGACAGACAGACAGACGGAGATTCTCTTTTATATATAGACTAGCTGACCCTGCCCGGCTTCGCCCAGACCCTGGTGGGGATCATCTCATTTAATTCATATAAGTAGTCATATAAGTTCTCGTTCCCGTTTCCGACTGACTGACTGTCTGTCTGTCTGTCTGTCTGTCTGTCTGTCTGTCTGTCTGTCTGTCTGACCCGGCCCAGCCCATGGTGGAGAGCATCTCATTTAAATCATATAAGTAGTCATATAAGATCCCGTTCCCGACTATCTGTATGTCTGTCTGTCTTGGGTAAATGGAGGAGGGAGGAGGAAGAGGGAGGTGGAGGAGGGAAGAGGAGGGAGGAGGAGGGAGGAGGAGACAGGAGGAATAGGAGGGAGGAGGAGGGATTAGGAAGAGGAGGGAGGAGTAGGGTGGAGGAGGAGGGGGAGGAGGAGGGAGGAGGAAGAGGGAGAAGGAGGGAGGAGGAGATCGCAGGAGGAGGAGGAGGAGGAGAGGGAGGAGGAGGAGGGAGAGGGAGGAGGAGGGAGGAGGAGGAGAGAGTAGGCGGAGGGAGGAGGCGGAGGGAGCAGGAAGAGGGAGGAAGAGGGAGGAGGAGGAGGGAGGAGAAGGAGGAGGGAGGAGTAGAGAGTGGGAGGAGGGAGGAGGCGGAGGGAGGAAGAGGGAGGAGGAAGAGGGAGAAGGAGGAGGGAGGAGAAGGAGGGAAGAGGATGAGAGGGAGGAGGAGGAAGAGGGAGGAGGAGGAATGTGAAGGGAGGAGGAGGGAGGAGGTAGAGAGAGGAGGAGGAGGGAGGAGGAGAATGGAGGAGGAGGGATGAGGAGGAGAGGGAGGAGGAGGGGGAGGAGGGGGAGGAGGAGGGAGGAAGAAGGAGGAGGGAGAAAGACGGATGAGGGGGAGGAGGGAGGGGTAGGAGGGGGAGGAGGAGAAGGGAGGAGAAGGGAGGAGGAGGAGGGAGCAGGAGGAAGGAGGAGGGAGGAGGAGGAGGAAGAGGGAGGAGGAGGGAGGAGGAAGAGAGAGGAGGGAGGAGGAAGAGAGAGGAGGGAGGAGGAGGGAGGAAGAGATAGGCGGAGAGAGGAGGAGGAGGGAGGAGGAGGAGTAGGGATGAATAGGAGGGAGGAGAAGGGAGGAGGAGGGATTAAGAGAAAGAGGGGGGAAAGGGGAGAAGGAGGAGGGAGGAGGGAGGAGGAGGAGGAAGAGGGATGAGGAGGGAGGAGGAGGGAGGAGGGAGGATGAGGAGGAGGGAGGAGGAGGAGGGAGGATGGTGAAGGAGGAGGAGGGAGGAGGGTGAAGGGAGGAGGAGGAGGGGGAGGAGGGAGGGAGGAGGAGGGAGAAGGAGGAGGAGGGATGAGGGAGGAGGAGAACGTAGGTGGGGGAGGATGAGAAGGGAGGAGGGAGAGGGAGGAGGAGGGAGGAGGAGGAGAGAGGAGGAGGGAGGAGGTGGAGGGAGAAGGAGGAGGGAGGAAGAGGTAGAAGGAGGAGGGAGAAGGAGGGAGGAGGAGACAGGAGGAATAGGAGGGAGGAGGAGGGATTAGGAAGAGGAGGGAGGAGTAGGGTGGAGGAGGAGGGGGAGGAGGAGGGAGGAGGAGGAAGAGGAGAAGGAGGGAGGAGGAGAGAGGAGGAGGAGGAGGAGGAGAAGGGAGTAGGAGGAGGGAGAGGGAGGAGGAGGGAGGAGGAGGAGAGAGTAGGCGGAGGGAGGAGGCGGAGGGAGCAGGAAGAGGGAGGAAGAGGGAGGAGGAAGAGGGAGAAGGAGGGAGGAGAAGGAGGAGGGAGGAGGAAGGAGGAGTAGAGAGTGGGAGGAGGGAGGAGGCGGAGGGAGGAAGAGGGAGGAGGAAGAGGGAGAAGGGAGGAGGAGGGAGGAGGTAGTAGGATGATTGATTGCCATCCCACCAGGTTAATATGTTATCGCGGACCTCAGAGAGAAGTGTCTATGTAGAAGACCATTTCCTGGACGTACGTATTTTGGGAGGGGGAGGAGGGAGGAGGGAGGAGGAGGAAGAAGAAAAAAAAACTACGACAGTTGGCATCTCTGGAATGAAAGGAAGGCGTGTAGAAAATTTCATCTCAATCGGATGGGCTGTTCGCGAGCGTATAAAGGACATACATACATACATACAGAGATACGCACATCCTAATTTATATATAAGATAGCTGACCCGGCCCGGCTTCGCCCAGTACCTGGGGGGGGGGGGGGAGCATCTCATTTAATTCATATAAGTAGTCATATAAGTTCCCGTTCCCGACTATCTATCTGTCTGTCTGTCTGTCTGACCCGGCCCGGCATCGCCCAACTCCTGGTGGGGAGCATCTCATTTAATTCATATAAGTAGTCATATAAGTTCCCGTTCCCGACTGTCTGTCTTTCTGTCTGTCTGTCTGTCTGTCTATCTATCTGTCTGTCTGTCTGTTTGACCCGGTCCAGCCCATGGTGGAGAGCATCTCATTTAAATCATATAAGTAGTCATATAAGATCCCGTTCCCGACTATCTGTCTGTCTGTCTGTCTTGGGTAAATGGAGGAGGGAGGAGGTAGAGGGAGGTGGAGGAGGGAAGAGGAGGGAGGAGGAGGGAGGAGGAGACAGGAGACATGAGGAATAGGGAGGAATAGGAGGGAGGAGGAGGGATTAGGAAGAGGAGGGAGGAGTAGGGTGCAGAAGGAGGGGGAGGAGGAGGGAGGAGGAAGAGGGAGAAGGAGGGAGGAGGAGAACGCAGGAGGAGGAGGGAGGAGGAGGAGAGGGAGGAGGAGGGAGAGGGAGGAGGAGGGAGGAGGAGAACGCAGGAGGAGGAGGGAGGAGGAGGAGAGGGAGGAGGAGGGAGAGGGAGGAGGAGGGAGGAGGAGGAGAGAGTAGGAGGAGGGAGGAGGCGGAGGGAGCAGGAAGAGGGAGGAAGAGGGAGGAGGAAGAGGGAGAAGGAGGAGGGAGGAGGGAAGAGGAGGAGGGAGGAGGAAGAGGGAGGAGGAGGGAGAAGGAGGGAGGAGGAGAACGCAGGAGGAGGAGGGAGGAAGAGGAGGAGAGGGAGGAGGAGGGAAAGGGAGGAGGAGGGAGGAGGAGGAGAGAGTGGGAGGAGGCAGAGGGAGAAGGAAGAGGGAGGAAGAGGGAGGAGGAAGAGGGAGAAGGAGGAGGGAGGAGAAGGAGGGAAGAGGATGAGGGGGAGGAGGAGGAAGTGGGAGAAGGAGGAATGTGAAGGGAGGAGGAGGGAGGAGGTAGAGGGAGGAGGAGGCGGGAGGAGGAGAGAGGAGGAGGAGAGAGGAGGGGGAGGGAGGAGGAGGAGGGATGAGGAGGAGGGAGGAGGAGGAAGAGGGAGGAGGAGGAATGTGAAGGGAGGAGGAGGGAGGAGGTAGAGGGAGGAGGAGGAGGAGGAGGAGAATGGAGGAGGAGGGATGAAGAGGAGAGGGAGGAGGAGGAAGGAGGAGGGGGAGGAGGGGGAGGAGGAGGGAGGAAGAAGGAGGAGGGAGGAGGAGGGATGAGGTGGAGGAGGGAGGAGTAGGAGGGGGAGGAGGAGAAGGGAGGAGAAGGGAGGAGGAGGGCGAAGGAGGAAGGAAGAGGAGGGCGAGGAGGTAGGAGGAATGAGGAGGAGGAGGAAGAGGGAGGAGGAGGGAGGAGGAAGAGAGTGGAGGAGGGAGGAGGAGGGAGGAAGAGATAGGCGGAGAGAGGAGGAGGAGGGAGGAGGAGGAGTAGGGAGGAATAGGAGGGAGGAGGAGGGAGGAGGAGGGATTAAGAGAAGGAGGGGGAAAGGGGAGAAGGAGGAGGGAGAAAGAGGGAGGAGGAAGAGGAATGAGGAGGGAGGAGGAGGAAGGAGGAGGGAGGAGGAGGAGGAGGGAGGAGGAGGGAGGAGGGTGAAGGAGGAGGAGGAGGGTGAAGGAGGAGGAGGAGGAAGAGGGAGGAGGGGGAGGAGGGAGGGGGAGGAGGGAGGGGGAGGAGGAGGGAGGAGGAGGAGGAGGGAGGAGGGAGGAGGGAGAACGCAGGTGGGGGAGGAGGAGGAGGGAGTAAGGAGAGGGAGGAGGAGGGAGGATGTGGAGGGAGAAGGAGGAGGGAGGAAGAGGTAGAAGGAGGAGGGAGAAGGAGGAGGGGGAGGAGGAGGAGGAGGAATGATGAGGAGGGAGGAGGAGGAAGAGGGATGTGGAGGAAGGAGGAGGAGGGAGGAGGAGGGGGAGGTAGAGGGAGGAAAAGGGAGGAGGGAGGAGGAGAGAGGAGGAGGAGGGAGGAGGAGAAGGGAGTAGGAGGGATGAGGAGAAGGGAGGTGGAGAGGTAGGAGGAGGGAGAAGGGAGGGGGAGAAGGAGGAGGGAGAGGGAGGAGGGGAGGAGGTAGAGGGAGGAGGAAGAGGAGGAGGGTGGAGGGAGGAGGTAGAGGGAGGAGGAGGGAGGAGGTAGAGGGAGGAGGAGGGAGGAGGAGGAGGGAGTAGGAGGGTGGAGGATGGAGGAGGAGGGGAGAGGAAGAGGGAGAAGGAAGAGGTAGAAGGAGGAGGGAGGAGGTAGAGGGAGGAGGAGGAGGGGAGGAGGTAGAGGCAGGAGGAGAAGAGAGGAGGAGGGAGTTCGCCATTCCGAATTCATACTCGTCTAGGTTCTGTGATTTCGGTCCTTCCATTGATTGTTCTTCCCTTCTACACGACTGTAGATAACTTCCTTACACATAAAAAGATGAATTGTTATTGATATTGCCGTGGCATGGAGGTATATATATCAGCAGCAGAGTTGAACGCCTACGCCAGCCGGCACGGCACTTGATGATGATGATGATTGCCGTGTGACGATTCTGTGTAGTCACGTCATTTTCTTCCCTTTCCCTAGCGTTTTGGTTCGGGGATTCTTTCATCATCATCATCATATATTTACGTACGTATTTTGGGAATGGGTGGAGGGAGGAGGAGGAAGAAAAAAAAAATACGACAGTTGGCAGCGCTGGAATGAAAGGAAGGCGTGTAGAAAATTTCATCTCAATCGGATGGGCCGTTCGCGAGCGCATAAAGGACATACATACATACATACAGACAGACAGACGGAGATCCTAATTTATATATAAGATATAATATTTATAATATATTTTATATATAATATAATACTACACACATATATATATATTCATCCATCATGTGCCATTCCGGTAAGCGTGGGCGGTCATGTTCTGCCATCTCACTCGATCACCAGAGTCGTGGATCAGCTCCGTTTTTCTGTCTCGACCATGTCACAAGGCTAAGCCATCCAGGTACTTGCTTCTAGATCTTCCCCTTGGTCTGTTCCCCTCGATCTTACAAGTTGTCACCAAGTTCTCCAAATAATTTCTTCTCATAACATGCCCAAAACATTGTGACTGTCTACGTCTAATGTCTCTAATAAGATTACGATCTTCATTTGTTTCTTGAAGGACTTGTTCATTGGTCTTTCTGGCTGTCCATAGTATTCTTTGCATTTTCCTCAGAAACCACATTTCTAGAGCCA